>VZDJ01000063.1:1879769-2006461 GCA_008694505.1 Cyanoderma ruficeps | reverse complement strand
TCCCAGAAATCCCAGAAATCCAATCCCAGAAATCCCAGAAATCCAGCCTCCTGCCTCATCCCTGGACCCACCACGTCCTGGGATGGATTACAGTGGGATTTGTGTGCAGTTCCACTTCTGCAATTTCAGAGAAGAAAGATGCAGCAGTGGCGAGGTGCAGCAGAGGACAGCGAACATTTTTGGGGGGACTGAACTGTGAGGAAGCTGCTGCCCTTTCATTGGTGTTGCCACACCACTGAAGAGCTGCTGAGAGGAGTTTAATGACCCCAGAATGAGCCTTGGGGACATCTGAGGGTGGGACAGAAAGGTCCATGCAGGTCAAGTGAAGCTCACAGCTGCAGCACCACAAACAGATTAACTCAGGCAGAGATATTTTGGAAACTCCTAAAATGCTCAGCCCACAATGCACACACAAAAAAACACCTCTAAAACTTCACAGAACTCAAATTTATTTTTTTTTTTCAGCTCCTTCCTTCTGGCAAGCTTTACGTTTTGCTTTCCAGAGAAAAGGCTTTGTGGATAACCAGTGACTAAGTACATCCTCATCTGCGCAGCCCTCAGAGGATTTGCATTAGGCTGGTGACAAAGGCAGCACCCTTAGAAACGCTGGTACCTTGACAAGTGCTCTATTTAGATTCTTTCCAACACAACCTATCAAGTACACAACACTGAAGCAGCAAATAACAGCTCAGCTCTGGGTTTGCCAGGCTGGTAACGCTCACTGCCTCCAAATCCCACTGCCCTCGCCAGCCCCAGTGTTTTTTTCCCACTGGCACAGCCTGGACAGGTGACATTTGTGCCCAGCAAGGCAAAGCTGGACACAGTGACATCCCTGAGCCAGCTGGGGGAAGGTTTGGGTGTGAGTCCACGGGCACGTGGGTGCTCAGAGGGTGGCAAAAGCCAAGCGGTGCCCAAATGAACACCTTGCAGCTGCTGGGGAGGGGCTGGAATTGCTCGGCCCCCACTTTGGGGCGTCGCGAGCAGCTCCCCGTGCTGTTTTTGCAAACTGCAGCTGGACAGGCGCCCCAGGGGTGCCCACACACCTGGGCTCCACACTGCCACCACTGCCACAGGAAACAATACTGAAATAATAAAAGAAAAGCTGTTTACAACGTCGAGTTCTTAAAGCACCTTGCAGCGGGATTTTCTCGCTGTCACTCCACGGAAAGGGGGTGAAGGGTGTGTAAAACTCTCTGCTCAGCTGCTGTGCTCCCACCCAGCACCTCAAACACGCACCAAGATGCACCAGGAGCAGCTGAGTTTGAGGTGTGATTGTCCCCCCAGGCCCTGCCCTGTCACAGCTGCCGCTCTCCCAGACAGAGCAGCAGAGCCCTGGGAGCGGGGCTGTGTCTGTGCCTGGGCTGGAACACGAGGCAAGATTGATTCTGATATGAACACCAGCAAGGCAAATGGGTTTTTGAAAACCCTGTAATTTCTCTGCAACCTCTGACTTTTCTAAACACACAGCAGCACAGTCAGGTGGGCACTAAACAGAAATGAGCTGCGCTAATGATGATTTACGTGCGGGATAACCTGCCACAGAGAGTTTATCTTTGATTTCAGGGTATGTTACGGTGCTGCCAAGTTAAACCAAACAGCACAACTCATCACCCAAACCCTGGTGAGGGAGGCAGCAGATCTCCACCTGGGCTCTCACCAGCAAGGCACCACCAAGGTTCTGCACCCACCAAAAGAGCCAAGAGGTTTGGCTGAAAAAATGTGAGAGGTTGGGAGCCCTGTAATCCCAATTAATAAAAAACAAAGATCATTCAGTCATAGAATTAAAGAACAATTTGTCTTGGAAGAGACCTCAGAGTCCACCTTGTTCCTCCCCCTGCTGTGGGCAGGGACACCTTCCACTGTCCCAGGCCCTGTCCAAGCTGGCCTTGAACCCTGCCAGGGATGGGGCAGCCACAACTCCTCTGGACAACCTGTGCCAGGGAAGAATTTCTTCCTAGAACCCGAGAAAGGTCACAAAAGGTTCCCCCCAGCCACATATGGAGGCAGAGGTTGAGTCCACAAGAGCAGCCCCAGGGGAAACCCTCACTGCCCCTATTTCTCAGCTGCAGGTGGTTTTGGTTTGGTTGAGGGAAGGACATTTACTATGACAACACCACTTAAAAAGAGCTTTGTGTCACCAAGCAATCTGGATGATTTCCCTGCTCTGCACATCGGGACTGTTCCTCCCCTGCTGCACCTCGAGCTGCTGGGAAGATGCCCAGCCTTCCACAGGGAGCACTAGAGCAAAGTTTCGGGGAAAGCAGCGGGTTTGGCACGCTGGAGTCGGGAGAGAACAGCACGATGCACAGCCAGCCGTGAGCCCGGCTCAGGTGCAGTGCTGCAGTCCTTGCGCTCCCCTGCCCTCCTGCACAGCAGGGTCTCACCAGGCAGAACCCAGAGCAGCAGACCACGGGGCATCAGCACCACATCCCAGCCCTCCTCACCTCCACCCCATCCCCTCCCCTCCATCTCCTCATTCAGAATCAGGGCAGACGCAGAGGTTCAGCAGAGGTCAGGGAAAAACATATTTTTGGTAACAGCAAAGCCAGTTTTAGCTCTAACACACCAGCAACAAAAAAAAATAGGCTTCAGGCAGATACTATATTTGTAATCCAACGGCAAAACATGTTTGCTTGTGTTGACTCTGCACTGTAACACAATTTATATGTTCTGTCTTTAGGGTAATTATTGCTTTAGAATGTTAAAATCGTTCCACCCTAATTAAATCATCATATTAAAAAATCCACTGCCACAGCAAACTTGGGAACAAGTCTGGTTAAGATCACGCGAGTGCACGGATGCTCAGTTGGCAAACCCGCTGCTGAGCCCGCCGGCCACACGGGCTCCATCCTCCAGAATCCCAGAACAAAGGATTCCCAAACCACCGAGGAAACAACAGCCTGGGCTGTCCTGCTGATGGACCTCGTGTCCCACTCATCAAAGGCACCAGCCCACAGCGGGCAGAGCATCACCTGCATCACCCAAAATGCATCCAGAGCACCACCCGAGCACCTCAGTGCCCCAGGGCACGGGCACCACCAACTCCTGGCTCCCACTCACCACACAGAAATCCACCTCATGTTCCCACACCCACAGAAAGGCTGGCAAGGGCACGGCACCACTCTGTCCCCTCTGTTGCCAAAGGGTGCCTGCCCTGGGCACCACCAGCCCAGGAACCTCTGGGCACGTGGGCTGTGCTGGGTCAGCACCTTGGCTGCGCTCAGGGGGCACAGCCCACGAGCAAGAGCCACCAGAGCCCCCAGGAGAACAGGTCACCCCCTCCAGGTGAAGCACTTTGCTCCTTCAGCTCCTCCTGCCAGCCCCAGCCCTGCTCCCGCCGGCCTCTGCTCCCCACGGCAGCGCTGAGATGTGGAGCAGCACCGGGACTTCCTGACCTGTGAGCAAATATCAAGCGCAGAGCGCTCGCTTTGGGCAAAATCCTTTAATTCCCTCTGGATCCCCCGGGGGAAGCAGTTATTGATCGCTTTACTACCAGCTCACACACGCCGGGCCGGGCAGCCGGCGCTGCCATCAATAGCGGCTCCGCCCAGGAGCCACGAGGTCACCCCTGGACACGGGGACACGGGGCTGGCCCCACGCTGTGCCCAGAACCTGCCACAGCCAGGCAGGAACACCTGCCAAAAAAATCACAGGGAAACACCCAGGGGAAAACACCTGCACCTGCAGGGTCCCTGTGTAGAGGTGGGTGATGCTGTCACTCCCACAGCCCCTTCCCCGGGCAGGGAAGTCAGCTCGGAGTGGGACACGGCCCAGGCCACCAGGCAGGGACACGGCATGGGCAGGACAAGCAGGTTCCATCACAGGGAAAAGGGAGATGATGGCATTTTTACCAAGATTCCTTTCCCCATGGTCGAATCGGTTGTGAAAATTCACAAGAAAAGGTGGAATTTTGGCTGGAGCGTCATCCTGACAAGACAAACACCAGCCCTGACTGCAGGAGCCAGGCACGGGCAGCACAAGCAGGTGCTGTCACTGCTGTTCAAGTGCCAGGTACCCAACACATCCTGCAGGAACCAGGACAAGGCATGAGTGCTGCCAAAATCACGCTGAGCATCCCTCACCCATGGGACACACGGCCGGAGCACCCAGGGGAGCCTGGGCACCACACCTCTGCTCACACCAGCAGCGCTTTCCAGTCTGGAGCTGCAAAATCTCCAATAAAAACCTTTTCTGGGCAGCACAGGCACAGACAACAAGCCAAAACCAGACCCTCCACGACAGCAAATGTCACACGTGGCAAAGCAGGTCAGATTTCCAAGAGAACAGGCGCTCCTCTCTTACCTGGGATGATAGAAACGGTGTCTTTCTCCCAGGATACAACGCTAACATATTCCTGCACTGAAGAGGGGATGAGGCACTTGAAAACAGCCACGTTTCCACGCATCGACCTTTGGTCCTCCACCCGAACGGTGTACGGTTCCCTGAAAACTGTGGAGGAAAGCAGATGGTTGGTAGCATGACAGTGCTGGAGGAAAACACACTTCCTTTTGCTAGAATCCCACGTTTCCCAAACAAACCAGCCCACCCAGCCACACGCCGCTTCCTTCCCAAACACCTTCCCGGGGAAGGAAGGGATTCTCTGCTGGGGAACGCGGTGCTGGGTTTGGGACAGAGGGACATCTGGCCCGGGACCTGCTGCTGGGACCTGCCACGGTCCCCAGTGTCACCCGAGCTTGCCAGATTCAGTGTGGGGACCAATGACATTTTGTAGTTGTACTGTGCATTTCGCCTCTGGATGCTGAAAATGCATCTTGGGACAGACAGCCCGTGACACAGAGCCTGGGACCCTCCTAAACCCACTGCAGGAATATTTAAGGCAAGCAGATGACAATTTTCCAGGCCGTGCCACAGGTTCCCAGCACGTTCCCTGTTTCTCAGGGAGACGCACATCCCTTTGACAGCTCCGTGCTGCTCCCTGGACCAGCAGCAATGCTCCAGGAGCACCTGCTGGGTCAGATGGACCCACCTCGGCCTCTCCAGCAGCACAAACACCCACCACAAACTGCTGAAATTTAAGGCAGTTGAGGGCAGCTCCCTCCTTACTGTGACAATAATTGTGCCCTGCAGGACATGGACGTTGTCATTGTGACAAATGCACGTTCACTTTGTCAGGGCCAGAGCAGGAGCAGCTCAGCAAAGCTCCTCAGCAGCCCCTAAAGGAAGGTGTTTTCCCTGAGGGGGAAGTCCCTGTATCCCACACCTCACACAGCCAGGCCAGCAGCGAGAGGGTGGCAGCATTTCCACCCTGGTTTCCTGGACTTTCAGGGCTCCCTGCTCAGAGATGTGCCACCAGGGCACGAGGGGGAGAAGCGGCCACGGAAAGAGCCAAAGCAGATTAACCAGCAAAAGCTTCCTTAATCACCTGGAGCTGAGGTTTATTCACAGGCTTTAAAGGCCAGCAGGGACCGTGAGCAGCATCCTGAATGCTCCCTGCCACCACGAGCACCTCAGCTGGGAACAGACCGAGGGCACAGCCCCCCTGCATCCCTGACCTGTGCCAGCCCCACAGCCACGACTCCAGGCTTTTCCTGCCGCCAGGAATAACCACCAGGAGGGCAACACACAGCCACATCCAGAGCACTTAGACCTCTCCCCTGGCTGGAGAAATTTGCTCCATATGCTCGCCAACAGCTTTCCCAAGACTCCCAGAGATTTTTTTTTTTCCCCTCGTATTTTCAGTTTCCGCCGCATTTTATTTAATTGCTTGCTTTCTCCAGCTGTAATTGGCTCTCCGTGCTGCACTGCCATTAGAAAGCACTGGAGAGTGACTGGGATGTGGGATGGCCAGGAGGGAGCAGCAGCTGGAGAATGTTCCACAGCCATTTCCACTGCCAGAGAGCCAGAGCAGCTCCAGGAGCTGGAGACATCCTGGTGGCCCCACCACATCCACATCACCTGCTAACAGAGAGGGAGGCTGAGCCCCCAGCCCAGCAGCAGGGCTGCATTCAGTCCTGGATGGAGAGGGGGATGAGAGCCAGGATTCCCCCTCTGTGATCCCAGGGCAGCTCTGGGATCCCCACAGAGCCAACCCCGCCATGCCCACACGAGGAGAGCGGCAGCTCCACATTTACTACACCCCATCTGCTCCTCCACCACGCTGTGGTTTATAGGTAACCCGAGAGTGCTGGTAAATAATTCACTCTGAAGAAGGGGGTTAATACCAATTTACTCCCCAGTACAAGGTATTAAAATAAAAAACCCTGTAGTCACTTCTGTCACGTTCCCTCTGCTAGCCCCACTTTTAATAGGTTACATAATGAAGCCATTCCTGGGCTATTAGCCCTCCTCAGCCTGGTCAATAATTTACTATAATGGCTTTTGGAATCAGCTCTTTGCCATACTCCTCCTTTTTATTTTATTTATTTATTTTTTTGGGGGTCTTAATAGGCCTTGGCAAGCCAAGGCTGGGTGCTGCAGTGGGAACTGGGTTTTGGGACACTGAGGGGGCGCCCAGCACAGACAGATGTGGCCCAGCCCCTCTCACAGCTGGGAAAAGCCTCTGTGAGTGGCTGGGTGAGACAATCCCGGTTCAAAGGGAGAGGAACTCTCCTTCCACTGGCTGCAGCCACACCACGTTCTCCAGACACTCTCTGAAGACCTCCAAGCTGCACATCCCACCCAACTCTCTGTCCTTCTCCCCGCTCCATCCTGTTGCAAGAACCCAACCCAGCAGCCCTGGTTCTGCACTTGACGGGCCAACTGTGGGGCCATGGAGCAGAGCAGGGAGAATCCAGCCCCGGTGCCCCCAGGGAGCTCCTACCTGCTTTAACACGGATGTTTGGGCTCCTGATTTTGCCAGCCGAGTTCTCTGCGGTGCAGAAGTAGTCGTTGTCGTGGATAAAGCTGTTGAAGGCTGATGGCGAGAAGGGGTAGAGCTGCAAAGTCCCATTGGCATGGACATGCCGGATGTGGGGCACATCGTAGATGTCGTCACCTGTGGCCAGGTACCACCGAAGGACGGCGCTGGGTGACCCTGCTGCCGGGCAGGGGATCACCACCCCCACTGTGCTGGAGAAGGTGACCTGCTGCAAGGAGTCGTTCACAAAGTAGAGGCTGGTTCCAACATCTTCAGCGTGTGCTGTGGACAAAGCAGAGGCCGCAAGGCCGGGGGGGTCACTGCAGGGATGTCCTGGTGGGAGAGAGAGTCCCCTGACACAGAGACCCCCCTGACACAGAGAATCCTCTGACACAGAGACCCCCCCGGCACAGACACCCCTCAGCACAGAGACCCCTCAGCACAGAGACTCCCCCAGCTCAGAGACCCTCCCGGGCACAGAGAATCCCCCAGCACAGAGAGCCCCCCTGGCACAGCCCCCTGAGCCCTGCGTGCCGCGGAGCAGAGGAGAGCGGGAGCATCCGTGCACGGCTGGGAGCACACAGGCCACCTTCACAGGCCAGCGCTCCTGCTGCCAGCACGGATCAGGGATCACAGGCGCCTCGGCAGGACAGCCAGGGGCTGTGCAGGCGAGGATGGACACCCCGGGCAGCCCCCGAGGCTTCCCCAGGGGCGCCCGGCTGGCTCTGAGCACCCACAGCCCCGAGGACGTCACACCAAGCACAGACAGCACTGCTCCTCCTGCCAACCCCGACATTCCTGGGATTCCCCATCCAGCACCCCTGGGTGCACCCCGGCGCAGCAATGCCAACACACCCCGTGCACCTCACTGCCAGGATGGGCAGAGACATCCCCTGCCACCCCACCACTGCTTCCAAACCAGGAGAGGGGCTGGAAAACCAGGATCAGAGCTGTCCCCTCTCCCAGAGCCACAGGGAGGGAAGCCCAGAGCCACCCTGCCCTCAGCCTGAGCTTCTCCCGGGCATCCCCGCACCATCCAAATGAGGACTGAGGTGGGTTCAGGGACACAATCCAGGCAGAGCTTGTGGCCTCCTTCATGCCCAGGAGCAGCTCTCACCGCTGGAGACCAGAACTTCCCATCTTGGGAAGTAGGGAATGGACCTCTGCACCCAACTCCTGCTGTCCCTCCTTCCCACTCTCCAGGACCACGAGCTCCCCCTTCCCAACCCACGCCCGGCGAAATTGGCTATAAATAAGGATGAGGAGGGCCCCAGTCACTTAGATCCGCTTTCTTTTTTTAGCCACACTCTTTCCAAGTGGGCGGAAGGACAGGGATCTGGGAAGGGCCCTCGGCGGGTGTATTAATAGCTGCGGCTGAGCGCACGCCCGTGGTGCCGCAGAGCCAATAAGCAGATCAGCACCGTGCCGCCGGTTCAGAACGAGCCACGGGGGACCCTCCCTGACCTCGATTCCTCAACTTGGGGAGGAGGGGACGGCAGCAGGGGGGGAGAAGGAAAGCCTCATCCGCAAGCCTCGGCTCCGGAGGCGGCCGCTCGCCCGAGGAAGGGCTGGTTGAGTGGCCGCGGGCACTCAAGTGTGGCATGTCCTGCTCCATCTCCATGCCAAAGCTTCTCCAGCCAGGTGCTGCCCATCCTGCCTCAGAGCTGCGCCACCAGCCCTGTCCACACTGTCCTCAACAGGCTCAGCACGGACACCCTGAGGCACCTCAGCCCTTCCTGGAGCAGAGTCCTCTCCATCCTTCTCCCAGCTGGATGTACGACCTCGCGCCTCTTTCAGCGTCTCACTCTTGGTCTCTGTGTCTGCTGCACAGAATTGTCCCTGGAAAGGACTGGGTTTCCTTCTGTGCCCACTCGGAGCCCCCTGTGCCACGGAAGGGGTGAGCTGATAGTGAGGTCCTGCTGTGCCATCACACAAGACAACCGACTTGGAGGCCACGGAATCATCTCCTCGTCTCCCCACGCACCAATTCCCTGTGTCCACGTGCAGATGGAAGGAGACAAAGCCATTTATTTTTCCCTCCCTGGCTGACAGGCGCCAAAGACGGACGGACCGAGGAGCAAAGCTCTAGCTGAGCCTTTGCAGAGCCACGGGGCCACGGCTCGGCCCGGCAGATGTCATTTTGTGACATCTCCAGGCTGGTTTGTCGTCATGAATCAGCATTTCCCTTCATCCCAGCAGCGCGGTGCTTCTCCCAAATACATGAAAGGGGAAAAAAACCACGCATTCGCAGGCAGAGGAAGGGAAACAAAGCCTGCACGAGCAGCACAGAGCTATTTGTGGCTGAGCCTGAGCTGAGCAGAAGATGGCTGGAGCCAGGGCACAGCAAAAGCCACCTTCAGCCTGGCTCTGGACCAAGGACATCTGGCTGTGCCCCGTGCTCCATCCAGGATCTCTCCCCAGATCCCACATTACAGCCTGAGAAGGCTCCTTGAGCACCCAGAGCCTGCCAGGGAAACATCTCCATCCTCAGCAGCACCAGGAGGGCTCAGAGCTGGATGGGTGAGGGGCTGGGGCGAGGAGTGGAAAAATACCTCATAAACAGAGAAATTCAGATTACCCATAAAGCTTTTTCGGGTCAAAGGGGGAAAGGGATTTTTAATAGAAAATGGAGGTTATGGGATTGGCAATAGTTATGTGACAGACGTATAGAGTTAAATCCCCATAATCTCCTTTACCATTTAGCATTGAGCACCATCCTAATTCCATGTTTCATAAAACTGTCTCCAAATCACTGGGAGAGATTAAAAATTTAGAAATAGCACGGCAATATTTTTAAACCAGAAATCACTGGCTCACATCTGGTCAGATGTGCTGACCCTAACCTACATATCGAGGGCATTAATTCACATGAACCTGAAAAGAGGAGGCTGGGGGAGCTGAGATGGAACAGTTTCTGCTGGGAATGCAGCCTGGAGCCCAGCCTGGCTCCAGCTGGGAGCTGCACCGAGCCCAGCACAGGGCTGGACACTCGGGCTGGCTCTCAAAGGCAGGTGTTTTAAGTTATCAGAGCTCAATCTTCCTAAATTGTGGTAAATTACAACCTAGAGGTATTGAAATATTAATATCTCTATTCGAGCTGGGAGAAGCAAGTCATTTTGCTATCATCCCTTCGGAATATTTACTAGTCTTGGTGGCTGGACTTCCCAAACTCCAGCACCTTCAGTGACACAGCAAAGCACTGAGCTGTTCTCCAGCAGCTGCTTGCTCCAGAGAGGGGCCACAAGCTGTCCCCAAGATCTGTCACCATCTCTGGGAGAGGTGCAGGTGTGTGTCCTGCAGCCCAGCAATGCCATCACCTCCCCAGCAGCACAAAACCCCCCAGGGAAGAGCCCATCCTTTTCTAAGAAGCAGATTTAGGAGCAGTCTCGGACAAGGACCGGCTTGGTGCCAGCCAGGGCTCTTCCTCCTGAGATAAGAGGCTTTTCCTGCTCTCCGTGCACGCCCATCACCTGTGCTGGCAGCACACAGCCAGCCCCGAGCCCACCCAAAGCCACCAAGTCCCTCAGAGCCGAGCACGGCCCTTTAGCTCCGTGGAAACCTGGCAGAGCCGGGAAAATGCTGAAGAATTGGTGTTTTGAGGGGGTTCATGCCCTCCCCTGGGCAGGCACTGGGCTGGACTTCACATCACCCCGCTGACAGCAGCTTTTCTGAGACCCCCTTCCTGATCCTGGCGGTCTGGGTGCCCACCCCAGCCCTCCTGCAAGGCTGCTGAGGACCTGCCGGGGCTTCCCCCCAGGAAAAAAACCCCATTCCTGGGGCTCCAAAGGGGCTGGAGGGGCCGCCAGGGTTTCCACAGCCCCCGGCTGAGCCGGGCTGCGGGGATGCTGAGGAGAGCAGCAGGCTAATGGCCACCTCGCAGCTCATTTATTATCCTCATTAAGGGTGTTTGACACCTGCCCTGTTCAAGGAGAAAGTGAACCAAAGCCTGGCACGCACCGGAATTACAGGTAGGTGGCAAGTCCCCACCGAGGACAGCGATTCCATCACACACGGCCTGCGGGGGGTCGGAAGGCTGGGGCAGCCTCCGGCCCTTCCCCGGAACGAGCCTCCTCCAAGCCCTCATGGGCAGGACACCCTTAACAGCCTTTGTGCTAACCAGGGGAGTGACCTTGGAGTTGATGGAGCGAGAAGTGGCACTTCCAAGCACCGTGGAAGGGATGAGGAGGGAAGCAGCCGAGGCTGGTCCCTTCCAAGGGGAGCTCGGAGGTCCTGGGAGGGCCCCACATCCTCCAGGATGTCACCTCCCCACCGCGTCCCAGCCCAAAGGGTTAAACCGTGACTCCGGCACGCTGTGCCCCTCAGGGACAAGTCTCAGGGGGGTGGAAATCGTGTCAGGAAATGCCAAGCAGGGCCTGGGGCATTCAGCTGGTGCCCAGCACAGCAGGTACCTGCCACAGCATCTTCCCTGCCCTGGCACTGCCATTTGGCTGCCACGTGGGTCCCACCCTGGTGGCACAGCCCCTCTGGCTCGAGCACCACGGCCCTTCCCGACCTGACAAAGCAAAGAGGGAGCAAAGGAGAAGCTGCCTCTGGTCCTCTGTGGGTAAGGGCACGGCTCAAACATGCTCCAAGCGCCTGATCCTCGATGCATCTGCATGGAAATTAAGGCCTGAACCACCTCCAGCGATTACGACAGCACCCAGGCTGAGGCTGTAACCCTTGCCTGGGAAAAAAAAAAAACGTTCTCCAGGCTGGATTCCTCCTTCCTGAACCTCCCGTGGCAGCTCCTGAGAGGTACCAGCCCCACCACACCATCCACACAGGGGCTGAGCCAGAGCTGGACATCCCCCAGCCCTGCCCCACCTCCTGAGCCCTCCAGCCTGGGGACCCTCAGCCTGGCACCACAGGGAGGGCCTCTCCTCCCCTTCCAGAGCCCATCTCCGTGCCTTGGCCAAGCTGAACACAACGCCTGAGGCCCCAAGAGGACATCTGGTGACATTACCCAGCCAGAGTGACAGCACTGTGTCCCCAGGGAGGTCACACGAGTGAGCACGAGGGGTGGGCAAGGGGACACACCAGAGTCACACACGCCCGGCCTTGGGCCCCCTCCACAATGGCCAGGCCATGCTCCCAATGCATCACAACACACTCGGTGGCTTTACAAGGTGGAGACCAGGATTCCCACCATGCAGCCAACAGGAGAACACACCTGGGCGAGCTCTGCCAGCTCCTCACCTCCTCCCCATCCCCTCCAAGCCATGCTCAATCCCCTCTCAGGGCTGCTGCAGCCTTTCCCAGGCACAGCTGGGAGCAGGCAGGAGCACGAGCCTGGAAATGGAATTCCGAAATGTTTGGTACGGCTCTGCTGGCGGATGATGGCGGCAAACACACAGCCCTGGTGCGTGATGGGGGATATTTCTGCGGGATCCACGAGCAGGGAGAGGGTGACTCCCAAACCCACGGTTATGTAAAGACGAGGAGCTGGCTCTAACCGAGATTCCAGAGGCGAGGAACACTCAGCTCACCCAGAGCTGCCACTGCACGTCCTCCCCGAACAGCAGCACGGCAACGACTGCAAGGACTGCAAGGAGCCTTCCTCCTTGGTGCCCACCATGGAGGTCGCGCCCATTACGGTGCTGCCTGCTCGGCTGTGAGGTGCCTCCATGTCACCCGAGGCGCGGCTCAGCCTCGCGTGCTGCCATGTCAGAATCCCTGCCACAAAGGCTTCCAGCTTCATTCCTGCCCTCGGCTCGCCAGCTGCTCCAGAGAAGGATGGAGCGCTGCCCATCCAACCCCCCAGCACGGGGCCACAGGCGGGCAGAGATCCCGGCACCCCAACACCGAGGTCCTGGAGCCACGGCTGCCCCCAAGCCATGCCCCAAGCTGCCAGGCAGCCCCCAGCCCCAGGAAGGGCCGTTCCACAGCACATCCCTGGCACTCGCCCCTCTCGCAGCCTCTTCCTGCGGAGGACAAACGCCCAGGAACATCAGGGTTGCTTTTATCCATTCCCCATCCCGAGGCAAAACCCATGCCAGGCGCAGGTAAAGGCTCTGGGCGAGCCGCCATGGTGGCTCCTGGTGCTGGGAAATTTTGGCAGGATAAACAAGCGCCGGGCACGGCGAGGAGCTGAGCACTGCGGGCTTCTCCTCCGTGCATTTAATGAGGTTTCCATGTTTCATTTCAGAGACAAACGAGCGCTGTGCCACACTGGGGGGCCGAGATGGGAGAGATTAGAAACCGCGAGCTGCGCCGTTCGCTGCGCCCAGCGCGGGAACATCATGTAAATATAATGCCAATATAAATCAGGCGGCAGAGCCATCCAGCAACATCACGCAGGGAGACGCTTCCCTGGCTCCCAGCCTCTCAGTTGTGACCAGTCCGTTCCTCATCACACCGCTCACCTCCCCTCCGCCTGGCTGCTCTCCCTCGCGCTGCCAGACCATCTCGCTGCTCAACTCGCCGCTTGCCAACCACCCATTTCTGTTTATTTTATAAACGGGGGCAGAAATAAGCAGCTACAGCCCATCGAGGGATTTCTAAACTTCAGGGGTTCCCTTGGATCAAATGTTTATCTGCTTTCAGTTTCTACTTGAGCTCTTGTTCTACAGCAGGAGCACGTTAAAAGGATGTGCTTCGATGCCCAGAAATATTAAGTATCTGAAAGGTTTATCATGCATTAAGCAATTCATTTTTTTTAATCCTATTATTCTAATGAAACTTCCATTGTATTGCTGTCCTCTCTCTGGAACCGCTTCACCTTAACACTTTGCATCACCAGGACTGCTCGATGCTGAAGATCTCTCTCTTTTTTTTTTTCTTTTTTTTTTTTTAAAGAAATAAAATGTAAAATGAGGCCACGAGGAGTTGTGCTAATGGAGGCTTTTAATTTGCTCTTCTCCGAAGAGATAGCTCTGTGGGAAGAGATGCCTTTTCCAAGAAGCTGGGGCTGAAGAGATGCAAAAAGCAATAAACCGGTGCAGCTCTTTATTATTTTGACTATTGGGGGTCGAAAGGAATCATGGCATCCTCGACGGTTATTTGTTTCCAGGTTTGGTTTTTTTTTTTCCTTTTAGCACAGTAAAAAATGCAAATGTAAGCAAAGCAGACGCTGGCACGTTCAGCTCAGCAGATCTGAAGCACAATAGCGATTTTGGGTAAAGCTCCCAAAAGCAGCTTCACCCCAGCTCGAATAAAGCAGCTATTCCATAATTAATAATTGATGGAATAATTGATCATCACTGCACAACTGGACAGGGCGCCCTATTAAACCTCAGTAAATATTTTTCATTGGATTAACATTCAGCTAACGGGGTAATGCAATGGGCAGCGAGAGAGGTCTCATGCAAGGAAGCGGCTCCGTCCCCTTTCTTTCACTTTCCTCATTTCCTAAAATTTCCCCCCTCGCTGTTCTCAAATGTCAGAGACGATAATTAGGGCAAATGTCATTTTACATCCTCCGAGCAGACAATTTTCCGAGAGGTGGGCGCTTCCAGCACCGCATCCGCAGGTCGGGTCGTGGGCAAAGAGGTAATTTATTACAGAAACATAATTAAAAATTCCCGCAGATCCGGAAATGGGCAATTCCTTTATGTAACATGGATCGATTGTTGTAACAAACGCAGTGGGATTTAAGTGCCCGTGCTCCACGCAGCTCCTGCCTCTCTTTAATTGCATCTAGAGCAGAGACTCGGTTAGAGTATCACCTCGCTGGATGTGGGCAGCATCCACTTAATGCCCAACTTTAAATTAATCTGCAATCTTCCAGCGTGTGTCTCCTTGACACGTTTGTTCCATGATTCTCCCCATCCCCCGCCCCGTACATACATGATTTATCTATAATCTGATTGATGTCAAGCCGCTGGGTTACACTTCACACAGCATTCCTAGGGGGAAGGATGCGAATTTTAAGGCATCGCTGGGTTTCTCCTGCTGACGGGATCAGACTGAGAAGCGCTCGGGGGACGCGGAGCGCTCGGTCCCCGCGCGGCCCCGCCGGAGGATGCTGCGCCCGTCGGTGCGGGGTCCCGGCCGCCGCTGTCACCGCCGCCCCGGGGGCAGCGTCGCGGAGCCGCTCCGGGATGCGCCGGCACCGACCGGCCCCGCTGCGCGCACCGAGCCCCGCGCTCCGCCGCGCCGTCCGGGGAGAGCGCTCCGGGAGAGCGCTCCGACAATCCCGGGCACTCGGAGAGGGCGCAGCGACAGCGCGGCACCGACAGCCGCGGAACCCCGGGGAGGGCGCACCGAGAGCCCAGAAAGGCGCACCAAGAGCCGCCGGGACCCCGGGGAGGGCGCACCGAGCGCCCGGGGACCCCGGGGAGGGCGTATCGAGATCCCAACAGGGCTCACCCAGACCCTCGGGACCCCTGGGAGGGCGCACCGAGAGCCCGGGAAGGCGCACCGAGAGCCCCGGGACCCAGGGGAGGGCGCCCCGAGAGATGTGGGACCGAGAACCAGAGCACCGAGAGCCCCGGGGAGGGCGCAGCCCGTGCCTCCCGCCCGGTCCCGTTGCCGGGGACCCCCCGCCGCCCCCGCGCCGGTCCCCACGTACCTTTCGGCAAAGAGTACAGCAGGAGAAAAGTTACCAGCCACATGCCATACAGAGCAGCTCTGGCCCCGGGCTGCGGCGCAATTGCGGAGGTGCGGTGCCCCGGCGTGCCGCGCTCCTGCCGCCGCTGCCAGCCCGGCTGAGGTGCCCAGCGCCGCTCCCGCTCCGCCCCGCTCCGCTCCCGCCCGTGGGCCGGGCTCCCGCCCGCGCCCGCCCCCCCCGCGCCGCGCAGGGCTGGGGGCGGCCGCGGCCCCCGCCGGCCGAGCCCCTTCCTCCTCCTCCTCGGCGTGCGCAAGGGCTGCCAGAACCCCCGGCCCCCACCGGCCGCCTCCAAGCCGCGCTCGCCTCCGGGCCATCCGTCGGCCCCGGTGCAGCCCCGCGGCCGGAGCGCGGTTCGCGCTCCCGCATCCCCGCAAAGCGGCACCGCGGAGCCTTGCCCCGGGTCAGCCCCGTCCTGCGGGTGCAGCAGCACGTCTGAGCCGCCCGGGACTCGCCGCTGGCACTCGTCCTGCTCCCCGGGCCTCCCGCACGCCCGTCCAGCATCCCGGGGACAAAAACAATACGGTGGTTTGGGTTGGAAGGCACCTTACAGACCATAGGGACGCCTTTCAGGTGGCTCCAAGCCTTGTCCAGCCCGGTTTTGGACATTTCCAGGGATGGGAGATCAGGATTTCGGCAGCCCGTGCTGCTCCCATGAGGGGGGACACAAGCAAGACGGGGCCAGCAGATTCATTACACATTCATCCCTCCAGCCAGCGAACAACAAACAAATACCAGCTAATGCTTTACTTTGGGGTGTATTTATCCAAGGCTTAGCTCAAGCCGAGCCTTGTACTCCCCAAGACTTAGTCGCACCAAAGCCAATTTGTCTGGACCGTTAGAGCATTCAGAGTGTCTTTTCTCGAAGTGATTATAGCAGGTTTTCTTTGCTTTCCAAAACAGCCTTTACAAGCCCAATTTGTTGGAAAATAAACAGAAAGAAAGATTAAAGCATTCAGATTTCAAACAAAACAACCAGCAGGAAAAACATTACGTTCGGATTTTTTAAAAAGCACTGTTTAGATTTAATTGAGAGCGCAACTATCGTCACGGAAATTGGGAAAACAACAGCCCCTCGGCCATTTCCAGCCCTCGGGATTCTCTGCGAGCCTTCCCACCTAGAAGTCCCCTGAAGAGCTCTCCGAGGGGGTACCCGTGGGTGGGAGGTCTCCATTTCAGAGGGGGGACACGGCCAAAGGACGCAGAGAAGCTGCCAGGGCGCTGAGTCCTCCATGCCCCTCCTGTCCCCTCCCTGCTCCGGGCCACCCACACCCGTTGTCATTTTAGTGAGGCCACTGCCACCTAACCCCTCAGTGCCAGCCGCAGGAACAGGGGCCAACACTGTGCCCGTGCTGCGCGGGTCTGACACACCACAGCCTTCCCTCCTCCTCCTCCTCCTCCTCCCCAAGGATGTGCTTCCTCTTCCCCGGCGCTCGGCAGCGCCGTCACCGCCCCCTCCCCAGCCCGTTCCCAGGCCACCTCAGCGGCTCGTGGGTGTCACAGCCATCCCACGCGGGCACGTCCCGAGAGGCGGCACCTGATGCACACGCGGTGCCCACACACCCCTCCAGGAGCCGGGGTGCGTTTCAACCGCCACCTCCATCGCCGTGCAGATGTTCGCCGGTGCTTGGCAGGGAAATTGGTATGCAGGCCCATGCCCAGGCAGCCGGCAAAGCCCGGGCTCTGGGGAGCCCCAGCCACATGCCAGGCATCTGCCCCCTTCCCTCCCCGGCAGCTGCTGCAGGATGGCAGCACAGCTCAGCCCAGGCTGCTCACAGTGAGCTGCCAGCCCGGAACCTGCCACAGCACTTGGCAAACCAGCACACAGAGCGTCGGACTCAGGTGTGATTGGTACCCTCCTACACTCGGGAGTGAATGGAGCGGGGGTGCGTGGGCTGGCAGGGCACTCGCTGGCACAGCACCCACGGGGCCCCACAGATCTCTGTGTGAGGCATGTGAGCAGGGGGAGTAAATGCTGCTCACCCGTTCATTTTTAGCTCCCTTGGCTGTTGAGCAGCTCTCGTGAGTTTCCTCACCATGCCCAGCTCAGGGAATCAACCCAGCACACTGATATCCTCCTCCAAAGGCTCCTTCCTCCACAACAGGAGCTCCAGGCAGGAAGCAGCACCAGAAGCTCAAACTTTAAGGCTGGCAGGGAGAGCGCTCAGCCCAGGTCACACTCAGGGAGCCCTGGCCATTCCTTGGGCTGCCTGTGCTGTTCTTTCCTGCCCTGTTTGCTCCTCCAGGGATGGCTCAGCCCAGGCCCTTTGCCAGCTCGCTGAGCCCGGGCACACGTGCGGGGCTGGCAGGGCCGGGCAGGCAGCCAGAGCTCCCGGAGCAGGAGCTCTGCCAGCCCACACCTGGGGCTCAGCTCGTGCCCAGCAGCCAGCCACGCTTCGGGCACATCAGCCTCTCCACAGCTCCGTGTTTGGATGTGCACAGGAAGCATTTGTGTGTCCTTCGCATGCACGTTCAGCCCGGAAAGCCGCTGTCCTGCTACCAGCCAGAGCTGCGTCGTGTGCTTCGTGTGGCTGTGATGAGGAAAGGCAGGAAATCTCCACGGCAATTATTTGGGCAGCGCTGACCTGCGCTTTGGCAGCACAGGCGGCTCGCGGGAAGCCAGGCCAGCGGTGACTCGTGAGGAGAAGCCCGTCTCACACTCCCTGGAGCCACTGCCCCGCTCACAGGCAGCCAGCAGCCTGCCAGAGCCGGCAGCCAGCCCAGCTGCATGGGTCAAAGGTGAAGCTCACGCTGAGGAATTAATTCTCTGGCCCAAACTCCGCACAAGGCACAGGAGAAATTATAGCAACACGTGCCCACACACAGCTCTGAGCCCCAACAGGCTTCGGGAGAAATTGCACTGGGGGGTCTTGCTGCCTCTCCTGAGGGCACGGGGCATCCCACAGCCCTTTGAAAACAGTTCCCCTGTTCAATTTCCCCCTTCGCTGGCATTTGTTCTGCCTCTGGGCAGATTTACACTCAGCTCCAGGCTACTCCAGAGCTCTGGGGATTACAGCAGGGTCCCGTGCTCACACACCCCGTTAGCCAACGAGGTATTTCCCCCTAAAGGCAATTCTTCCACTAATATTGGAAAAACCCACTCCCCACGCAGGGACATAGAGGAAGAGCCGCGAGGAGGGTGGGCACAGCACCCCCAGAGCTCCGGGGTCACCCCCAGCCGCAGGCTGTGCCCCGTGCCGGGCAGAGGCGCTGCTCCCGCATCCCTCGGGCCAGGGCACACCTCACCTCCCGCCGGGCCCCAGCCCCGTGGCCTCGGCCGCCCTCGCAGGCAAATCCCCGGAGGAAGCGATCATTAAAACAACAGGGCTACTTATCTGCCGCGAGCCGATTGCCGCAAAGCGCTTCCCACGCGTCGCCAACTTACCCTGGCAGCACCTCCCCGAGCAGGGCCAGCCCGCTGTGACCCCGCACTGGACACCCTGTCCCACTGGGACAAAGACAAAGGCCGAGTCCTGCACAGCCACCGCTGCCGGCCCAGTCCCATTGGTAACACGGCGGGCAGCTCTGGGGGTAATTGCAGGAAAGGACGGGTGTCAGCTAATTACTGGGCACAGCTGGATGCAAAAGTGCTGGGCATGCCGGGTAGGATTCCGTCCTGCAAAACCTGTCCTGGACCCCCTTGCCCCTCCTCCCCAGTTGTCCCCAACCCCAAGGCTGGCCCTGTGTGGGTGCTGAGGGGGGAAGGACCCCAGCTTGCCTGTGGCTGCAGCCCCCCTGTGCCTCAGTTTCCCCAGTGGCCGAGGGGACCAGGCGGCTGCCACACGGAGTGTGGAGGATGAACGCCCTGGAGGTGGCGAGGGGCTTGTGCCTCAGTAAAAGGCTGCAAACCCACGGACAAACAGGTGCCAGCAGGTCAAGGTACCCAAAAATGACATCCTACTCGAGCCCTTTGGGTCGTGCACTACAGGAACAGCTGCATTTCCATAAGGGATCCCTGGCACTTATGACTGGGGACACGAAAAGGGAGAACAGTTTTAAACTTCCGGGCCAAACCATCCTGTGGTTCTTTACTCTGCCAAGGGATCCGCGTTCCCCGTGCCCACAGCCCGAATCCCTTGCCGGACCGGTGGGATGCTCGTGTTCCCGAGGAAAAGCCTCTTTCCCGGCAAGAAGCTGGGATTTGGTTCCCTCTAGTGTCGCGGCGCTCCGTTGCTGAGCGGGGACCGGGGGAGCGGGGACAGGGGCGAGGGAGTTTCGGCGAGGGGAGCCCCGCGCGGGGAGGAGAGCGGGGTCCCTGTCCTGGCCAGCTCCAGGGGCTTTGCACAGTTCTGGCAAGCTCCAGGGGCTAAACGGGCTGCCCGGGACAGCGGTGGAGGGATTTAAAACAGGGATTTAAAAGACAGATGTGTACAGATGTGACCCCTGGGGATATGGTTTAGTGCTGGCCTTGGCAGCCTTGGTTAATGGGCTTGGATGGTCTTAGAGGTGTTTTCCAGCCTTTGTGATTCCAAGGTACGGTCCTGGCACACATGGACTGGGTTCATGGGGACCCTCCTTTGCTTCCAGCCACATCCCTCTGTGAATCCCGCTGTAAATCCCACCGGGAGGGCCCAGCCTGTCCATCCCCGGGCTGCACTCCCACAGCATCGCTGCTGCCCCCGGCCGTCTGCATGTGAGCAGTTACTCCCTGATCACCTCTGCTTTGGGGCGCTTGCAACACGGGAATGGGGGTGGGAATGTCATTTCCTGGGGCTGGAGGATCATCCCAGCCCAGGATAATTCCCGTGGAGCAATGCTGTTTCTGCAGAGGTGCTGCTGCCGCTGCCTTTTTGGGAGCGGAGCGCAGGGAGGCCGAGGCACGTGGCTGGCTCCCCGCCAGCCCGGCCCATCTCTCCTCTCTCCAGTGTTCCTCCCTGGCTCCCTGAGTCACCATTTGCTGCTCTCCTCTTTAAACTAACGAGGAGACATTTTGCATTCGTGTTTCCTCATGGGCGAAATGCGTCCCTGGCACCACGGAGCAGCGCTGGCAGCTGCTGCTCCGGTTCCAGCCCTGCTGCCTCATCTCCCCAAATTCAGTCAGGGATGAAGCGCAGGGACAGGCCAAGCCACAGCCAGACAGAGCCCCTCTCCCTCCTACCTGTCCATCCAGAGGCTGGCAAAGCAAACAAGGAATAACCAGTCCCAAGGGGAAGCTGTTTGGATCTGGAAGCCTTCCCAGAGGAAAAGGGCACTCCAGTTGCCCACTGTATTATTTACCCAATCCCCTTTGTGCCGCAGAAAAGATTTACTTTGAGAAGATTAATGGCTCAAGGGGCTGTGAGAGAAATCCTCCGAGATTGCCTGGTTCAGGGGAGAAGGCAAACACCTCCTGGCCAAGGCCACGGAGCACAGGGAAAGGGCTGAGGGGCTGGGCTTGTCCATGGGACACCCTCTGATGGGGACAGTGACTCACCCTGGGGACACTAGGAGCCTCTCATGGGGCAGTGGCAGGAGGAAGGAGACATGGTGGCATTTTCCTGGGGTGCCCTCAGCTTCCCTCTCCCAAAGCTCCAGGGCTCAACACCCAAAATAAACGACTGTGGAGGCTTGGAGAGCTGCTGGCAGCCCCTCTACCCCAGCTCAGAGGGGCCACGTTTCCTGTGCATCCCGTCCTTGGTTTGTGCCTGTCCTCTGTTCCTGGCTCCATCCTGGCTGCTCACAGCTGAGCTCTGCTAAGACCCTGCCCTCCAAATATGACACTCAGCCCAAGGATTTGGGTGCTGGGGCGTGCCCTGCCCTGCCCCCTGTCAGTGTCCCCAGCCCTGGCTGGGGCGTGGGGCTGTGCAGGTGCGGGGTGTCCCCGAGCCGTGCAGAATAATGCCATTAATGCCATCTGGTGCTGAGACAGAGATCCCACACGGGAGCCAGACACGGCTTTTCACTCCCCATAATCCCCGGCCCCAGAGCCGCGGGGGTTCTGTCTGCGGGGCTGGGGGAGTGAAGGGCACAGCGCAGCCCTGGCACGCCCAGGAGCCGGGAGGGAGGGCAGCCCTGGCCCCAGGGGTGTGGAACCCTGCTGAGGACGGGCTCGTTTCACACCCTGCTGGGACCTTCAGCTCCTGCTTTTGGGGGACACAGCCTCACCACTCTCAGTAAGACATGGGCAGGGCAGTTCTGGTGCGGCCAAACCCTTCTGTGCTGTTAAACAGGCACTTCTCATAGAATCTCAGGATCATTTAGTTTGAAAAACACCTCCAAGACCATCAAGCTTAACCATTAACCATTTTCTTCCTTGGTTGAAGGACTCCAGTCCCTGCTTGAGCTGTGCAAAGCTGCAACGAGTCTTTGTTAGTGGGTCACTGTCAAGTCAAAATTATATTCCAAAATAATCTCCTTAGTGTGTTAAATAAGCACCTCAGATTAGACAAATTGCACGGATTTTGCCTAATAACCTTCCCCCAGCTAATCCTATTTTTCTGTCAGTGTCTGACCTCGATCAAAGCCCAAACGGACCCAGGGGTTTGGACTCTCCATCCCGGTTGTGCTGGGATGGTCGGATCACTGAAGGCAGCCCCTTGCACACCTGAACAACCACAGTGAGGTTGAGGTGAGGGGAGGAAACCCCCTGAGTTGGGATTTCTCATCCAAACCACTCCCTGATCAAGCAACCCCCAGACTGACGAGGCTGGGAGTGAGCTCCCCGCTGCATCCCTCCCTGACACCCTCCTTCTCTGCTTGTTTGGGGTGCCCCGAGGCCCCCTTTGGCCCCAGGCCTGCAGGGGAAGGGGTGAGGATGCTGGGGCAGGGTGGGGGACAGGCAGCCCTGTGTCCTCCCGTCACTAGGTGTCTGTGTCGGGCCAGCTCTGGGCACGCAGAGCGAACCTCCCTCCTCACTCACTCACCGCCCAATTGCGGGAGAGTTTTGCCTTTTTTTTTTTGAAAGAGGCGTTTCTGGCTGAATCCGAAGCTGAGAGCGGTCAAGAGCTCCCGTGCTTCATCCCAGCCCCGTTCCGGACCGAGAAGGACGCCTGGATCACGCTCTGTGGGGCTGTGCTGGGGTGAACTCGGCTGGACACCAGTTGCCCACTGAGCTGCTCCAGCACTCCCCACCCCAGCAGGGCAGGGAGGGATTAAAAAGAGGGAAAGTCCCCCAAACACGTGGGTCAAGATAAAGGCAGTTTATAAAGTGAAAGCAGAGGGGGCGTGAGCACAAGGGAAGGGAAAGAGAAGAAACCCAGCAGGCTGAAATTCTCCACTTGCCATCCGCAGGTGATGCCCAGCCCCTTCCAGGGAAGTCAGGATGTTGTAACTCACCAACATCCCCCCCTTTCTCCTCCTTTCCCTGTCCTTCTACACCTGAGCAGGTGTCACCTGGTCTGGGATATCCCTTTGGTCAGTTTGGGGCTGTCCTGGCCGTGTCCCCTGCAGGGGTCCTGCCCACCCTGGGGTGCTGCTTAGGGAGGTGTTGAAGGGACAGCGCTGCTGCTGTGGGAGCAGCAGGAGCCAGAACTGGAGTGTTCCCAACACCTTCCCAGCTCCCACCACACAGCCCAGCACCTCGAGGGCTGCGAGAGAGAGAATAAACCCCATCCCAGACACGAGCACACAAAGAGCTCCGGCCCCTTCCTGGGCATCCCAAGGGAAAGGCAAGTGCGGCGGGATCCAGGAGCTGCAGCTGGGAGAAGAAACATCCGGAGCAAACCCAGGGTGGAGGCGGCTGCCTGCCCCGTGCCTCGGGCTGCGGAGGAGCCTGCGGGAGCCTTTCCTGGGTCTGTGGCAGAAGGCGCCTGCAGGGCAGAAAAGGGATTGGCGCCGGGCCAGGGGAGTGGGCGACACAAACGCCTCAGGCACAGAGTTTAACCTCGAGGAACCTGAACTTTATTAGCCAAGAAACTCTTGCTGGGTCTAAGAGAGGGGGAAGCACGAGGGTAATTTGCGTTCTGGCCTTGCGGGGTAATGGATCCACTGGAGCGGGGTGAGGGGTGGCTGCTGGCCAGGACTCCTGGGCTTCGGCTGGAGCTCTGCTTCCATGGCAGCATTGTGGCTCTGGAACTGGAGAGAGGGAGGGTGACATGGCCAGCGTGTCCCAGCCCCTCTCCTCCCGGGACAGAACCCCCAGAAGTGCTTCCCTGAAGCACGAGTACCCCAAAGCATCCCTGCCCAGCACAGGGAACCTGGCAGGAGCTGCAGTCTCCTACCTGCACCTACAGCTCTTCCTCGTTCCCCTGTCTGTGGAGCAAAAAGCGAAGGGAGGAGTGTTAGGCTGGGCAATGTGGCTGAGAGAGGGGGGAACATGGGCTGGACCCCGGCCCTGTCAGCTGGCAGGGCTGGAACAGGCACGGTGCAATACCCACCTCCTCTTCTTCCTCCCTCCGCAGTGGAACCGCTGGCCTGGGGGTGAGAGCAGCGACTGAGGCTGAGCCTCCCCACACCCATCACACCCACCCCGCAGCCCTGGCACTGCCCAGCCACAGGCTCCTGCTCCAGCTGCCCCATGGCTGCAAATGCTGTTGGTTTTCATGTTTTTCCTCCCTAAAATTAGTGGGCACCATCCTTGGAGCGGCTGTGACTGCAGCCACCCTGCACGAAGTGGTGCTGGCACAGAGGAATGCCAGAACACCCAGGCAGGGTCACACTTAGCATTGGGTCAGTCTGGGAGCTGCTGAGGTTCAAGGGCTCTGGGACTGCTGGTTCCTCTCTCTGGAAATGTCAGACTTTTCTCTGCTATTTTTAATGAGTGACCTTCCCTCTGAAGCCCTGGTGCTGGCAGGGAAACACTAAATATTTACGTGGTCTCCTTCCCAACTCGCCTGGTGCTGGGAGCGTGCCTGGATGGAAAGTTCCCAGGCAGCCCCGGGGGCAGGCCGTGCCCACCTCGGTGCTGTGGGGGCAGGGTTGGTGACCCCCAGCCCCCTCCCGGCCAGAGGAGGGGGCCGAGTGGAGCACGGGGCAGTGCTGAGGGGTATCCAGCCCACCCAGGCACTTACTGAGGATGATGAGGAGCCCGATCACAAAAGCCACCACGGCGAAGATCAGCCCCCCGTTGCGGATGGTGTCATAGTCTGGGGAGGAGGAGAGCCGGGAGGTGTCAGCCCAGCCCCAGCCCGCAGCACAGAGCCCACGGCAGAGTGGGAGGGGGCTGCCCGTCCCCTGCCCGCAGCCCCCGGCCTGCAGGGGCACACACTCACCATAGCTGAACCTGTCCTGGCCCTGCTCGGGCACTTGCTCTGAAAAAAGGAGAAACCCCAGTGAGAGCCACGTCCTCACAATGTGAAATGGGAGAGACCAGGATCGAGGACTGTAAGTGAGAGCGCTGTGACATCCTTGGCACGCAGCTGGGCCAGGAAACTCCCGGTGTCACCCCAGGAGGTTTCACGTCCATGGCAAATTCACGGGATGCAATTGCAGGCTGCATTTGCAGGATGCTCGGGAGCCTTCGAGCTCCAGGTGAAGCTCCAGGGACCCAGCTCCACTGCCGTCGGGAAGTGCCACTGCTGCAGACTCCAGCGATGGCTCTGTCTCCTCAGTGCACAGGACTGAAAAACCCCTCAGGCTCACACCTCACACCGGATGCACCCCAAAACCCTTCTCCACATCAGTGATCTCGTCACCGTGTCACCTCTCCAGCCACCTTACCTGACTGCACAGCCCTCTGCCGGGACCAGCTTGGAAGGAGAAATCCCCCCAAGACACCAAACACCAGCTGGCACGGCTGTGCCACAGGGCTGTGGAGCTCTGAGGATCCATCCCCACGCCTGCCCACCCCAAACCCTCATCCAGAGCTTCCCCCGCGGTGGGAGGGACCAGCGCTGCTCCTCTCTCTCATGGAGATATCCCCGGGGAGGTGTCTGTCCCTACCGTCACCCATGGCCTCGGCGTGTCGTCCTGCGGGCGCCTCGCTCTGCGAGTGGGCACCCACGGGAAAGCGTATTAATTGGGAGACAAACCTCATTAAACATTAATGGCCTCGGTGTAATGTTTATCGCAGTCACGAGGGGAGGCACAGGGCTCCAGCCCGCCTTTGGGAAAAGAGGGAGGAGAGGGAAGGGCAGGGGCAGCACCCACCGTGCCGGCCGGTGGGGAGGGCTGGGCACCCCGAGCTGCGTGTCCTTGTCCCAGCCCCACCTCCCCTGTCCATTGTCAGCCCCACCGTGCCGGCCGGTGGGGAGGGCTGGGCACCCCGAGCTGCGTGTCCTTGTCCCAGCCCTCCCTCCCCTGCCCATTGTCAGCCCCACTGGGCTTCACCTCCCGCGGCGGTGACGAGCCGAGGGATGGGCTCCGATACAGGCTGTGACTGCCTTTGGCTGGAGAGGCAGCTCACCCCGTCCTGCCAGCCCGGCCCCGGGGGTGGTGTCCCTCGGCCGGGTCACCCTCCGTGCCAGCACCGCGCCGTCCCGGGCCGCGGCGGCAGCACCGTGATGTCCGTGGCGCATCCCGCCGGCAGTGGGCACCGGGATGATGCTGCGCCCCTCCCCGGGCCGTGCCAGCCCCGGGCCCGGCGGGGCCGGCTGCCAGCAGGGCTGTGCAATCCAGTTTGCTCTAATCTCGCCATCAACGAGCCGGAGTCACGCGTACGAGCCGATTAACGCCGGGGCGGCCGGGGGCGGGGGGGGGAACCGCCCCCGAGGGACGCTCCCCCTGGCAGGGCTGCGGAGCGAGGACACCCCGAGCCCTCGGCAGCCCGGCCCCGGTGCCACGGGGTGCGGCCAAGCCCCGGGAGGGTGCAGCGTGGGGCCGTCACGGCGGCTCTGCTGTCACTGCTGTCACGGTGCCCTGGCAGCGCTCAGCATCCGCCGGACCGGCGCGCCAGCAGCCCCAAACAGCGGCTCCCAAAAAACCGAGGGACAAAAGTGTCCGTGGCCGCGCCCCCGCGCTCCCTTCCCACGGGCTCCGGCTCTTGCTGAGCTGCAGAAGGGAGCAGGAGGGGGCTCGGCCGGCACAAAGCCCGGCTGTGCTGCCCAGGGCGCTGCCCCCGCTCCCCTGGCCCCAGCCCGGCCACAATGGGACGGCGTGGGAAGCTGCCAGGCTGCCCTGGGAACGCCGCGGCCCTCGAGACAACGCAGGCAGGCACCGATAGAAACGATATTTTATTCCTTTCCCCTTAGGTCACAGCACAGAGCACACCAGCCCTCCAGCACAGCAGCACACTCGCCTATTTAAAAGGAGACACAATAGCTCAGTTTATTTTACAACAGTCAGGGTTTGGCCATTTTACACACCACAGGGAGCTCTTTGTTTCGTGGTAACACCGACGGCACACTGAGGACAGCAGGGGCACTCCGACGGGACACACACCGTGACACTTCGGGGGTCTGCTCTGCCCCGGAGCTCTTTGCAACAGCCAGGACGGAGGGAAGGGATACAACACGAGAGACACGGTCCCTCTGCCTGGCACTGATGGGACAGAGCTTCCCGGTGCCACCAAGTGATGCTAAGCATGCAGGGACACAGCCCACGCTGGAGGCAGGGCCACCACAGCGGGATGGATACAGCAGAAACTCCTCTCAAAACCATCCTGGAGGACAAGACCCACTTTCCCCGGTGCGGGGATGGCACCCTGAGGTGTTCCAGAGAAGCCCTGGGGACCCTCCACTGCTGTCACCACCCAAGCTGGCAGCCCCCAGCCCCAGCCAAGGTTTTGCCTGCCTGTGGACTTGGGGGAAGAGCCAAAACCCAGAGGTTTGCCTCTGACCCATGAGAGGACACAGGGTGACGATGGCCTCTGGGCTCAGCACGTTGTCACAGTGCAAGCCCAGGTGTGCAAAAGCCCCGAGAATCACTCCGTGCCACTCGCTGCTGCTCCACGGGGCGGGGGGACATCTGGCACGGGGGGGTGACACGGAACCACCACGGGACAACACACAGCACTGACACGGGTGGCACAGGGAGTGACAAGGCATCAGGAGGGGCAGGGAGCACCAGGAGGAGACACCACTGTCCCTTCCCTGCCAAAGACAGGCGCGGACAGGATCTCTGTTTCTCTTTAGCCCTCTGCCTGTGACACCCACCCGGCTGTGGCTCGCGAGCAGGAGCCGGTTTGTGCTGGTTAGTGGGGTCACCGCTGTGCTGCTGCCCTCATCCGCAGTGTCACCGTGCTGGGGACCTCACGGGCTTCTCTGCCACCACAGCCTTGCCTCACACTTAAAGCAGCGTCCCACAGGTTTAACCAGGGACAGAAACGGGGAGTGCCAAGCAGGAAGGGCGGGAGAGCTCCCTTCAGCCTTGAATCCAGCACCCCAGCGACCCCAGCGAGGGGGGTTGAGCCATGGGATGTCCCTGCCTGACTCACCCCCCACCATGGCTGTTTTCAGGCTGGGGACATGCAGGGGGTTATTGCTGAAATGGGGACGGGTGGCCCTGAAATGGCTGGGCAAGTCCCCAGGGCACTGCAGGTCCCCAAGCCCTGCCCAAAGCCAGGGTGGCCGTGCTGCTGGCACTGGGCAGAGAACGGGGGTCCCTGCCCCACAGCCCACACTCCCGGCCCCACAACCCACACTCCCTGTTCCCAGGCTTGGAGGGCAGCCCAAAGGGCAGCGGCCTGCCAGTCCTGCAGAGCCCGAATCACACGCACAGCACGAGAAAGGTGAAGAGAAAGTCACGATTACAACATCAGCAACAACTAGCCCTAGAGGTAATGATCATCTCACAGCAACATTACACACCACGGGAGGCAGAGAGGACGGTGAGCGCAGTTTAGTTGGGTTAGGGAACAGAGAACCCGGTGCTGGAGCACACGGGGGGACACGGACGCGGCAGCTCCGCGCCTCCTGAGAGGGACCTGCTGTGGGGTTTCAGTTTCCTCGCAGGCCGCGGGCATGGGCGCTCCCAGCGTCTGTCCTCGGGTCTCTGGGTCTGTGTGAGGGGCACAGCAGTGGGTCAGGCTTTCCCCACACTGGGCTTGTTCCCCAGCAACACAAAGTGCCAGCACAAAGGGCTCCAGCCATCCCCCTCTCCAAACCAGGGCACAGCCCAGGAGGTTGGAGAGCTCAGAGGAGTTCACACCCAGCTTTCTGAACACCCTAAAACCAAAACCGCTCGGGGGTGGAGGAGCACCAGAAAAGGAAGCGTAACACAAGGGAAAATCCGGACAGATGCTTCCTTTTCCTGCTGGGCTGCCTGTGGACACTCAGGACCTTGCCAGCACTGAGTTTCCTTGCTGTGGATCCCACCAGTGCCCCCACCCCATCCCAGGGATGCAGAGCTGCCCAGTCCCACTGGCCTGCTCAGAGCCCCACAGCCACCCCCATACACAGCCCCAGCTGTCCCTCCCCTCCTGATGCCCCCACCCAGCCCGGCCTGGCACTCACAGCATTGGCTCCTGCTCAGTTCTCTGCTTTCTGTGCCGCCGTTGCTGCAAAGGGAAGAGCAGAGGGGTTTATGCCTGTGTGACACTGGGCGGTGGCACAGTGACCCCGGCAGTGACCTTACCGTTTGAGGTGATCAGGTTCTCCGCCTGAGCCTCCTCATCCCCAGGAGCCCTGCGGGGAGAGGACCATGGTGAGGGCAGCTGGGATCTGTGCCCCATCCCGGGGGTGGGATGGTCAGGAAGGTGCACTGGGAGCAGGCAGAGCTGCTGCTCCCCCAGTTTTGGGCACCCCAAAGGGACGCCCAGAGTGCAGCCCCTCAGCCAGCTGGGAGAGGATCCGGGAGGATCAGAGCAGAGGGGCTTTCCAAGGGAGATGTTCCCTGCCAGGCTGTCCTCACTCACCTGGGCTTCTGCTTGAAACTGCACCTGCACCTCCTGCCTGCAAGGGGAGAGAAACTTTGTGAGCGTGGCCAAAAGGGGAATGGGATGAGGCCTTTCCCAGTGCTCCCCCAGCACGGGAACAGCCCCTGCCAGCCCAGCACCCACCACACCACAAACTCACTGAGGATGAGGAGAATGCCCACGGTGAACAGGACCACGGCGAACACCAGCCCCCCGATCCTCAGGCTCTGGTAATCTGGGATGGGGAGACACAGGGCTCATTCCTGCTGCCTTCAGGGAAGGGCCGTGGCACACCCACACCCACCTCAGCCATGCTCACTCACCATAGTTAAAGGGATCCTCCTCCTCCTTCTCCTGGGTGGCCACTGGAAACGAGCAGACAAGGGGGTGTGAGGTGAGTGGGCTGAGCCCTGGCAGCTCCCCACAAACTCTGGGGCTCTGGGCTCTCGTGGCTGCTGCCCCACGCCCCTCTCCAGCCCCCGTGGGTCCGTGGGGAGGCTGTTCCCCGGGGTTCCCCAGCCTGTTCCTGAGGTGTGTGTGGGAAGCAGCGGGCACCTACCGTCTGCCACGGCCGCTGGTACCAGCAGGGAGCACAGGAAGATGAGCGCTGCCTCCATGGCCGCTGCGAGAGAGGGGAGAGGAGGCTGTCAGCACCCCGATGCCTCAGGGAGGGCACTGGGACAAGGCCAGGGGGCACGGGGGAACTACAGACAACCCATGGCTGGCTGTGTGGGCAGGCAGGGCCAGCCCATGCCCCGGGAGAAGGAGGCAGGCTGGCCCTAGGAAACACCCGGGGTACCTGGTGCCATCGCTGTGCCCAGCCCAGCAGTTCAGAGGCAGGAAGGGAAGGGTTTGAGCAGCCAGACAGGCTTTTTTTGTGGGGTTCTGGGACGTATTTTCAACCATCTCCACTCGGCATAAATCTCAGTGCAGTCTCAAGTTTGCTCTGCAGGCAATGGGGTCAACACCCCAACAATCCCAGCCTGGGCATCCCTGGAGTGGTGCCCAAAGGCTCCTGGAGCTCTGGCAGCCTCAGGGCCGTGCCCATTCCCTGGGGAGCCTGGGCAGTGGCCCAGGACCCTCTAGGGGATGAACCTTTTCATAATATTCAACCTAAACCTCCACAGAGACAAAAAGAAATAATAAAAAAAGGAGGCTGGATTTACAGTTACCCTAGTTTGCTGAAACACTCAGGCCTAAATCCCGCTGTCTTTGGGAGAAGTTGGCACAACTTAACCAGTTTGCTGAATATTCCCAGCCTCCTAAACTGGGACAGACTCCACTGGCACTTGGGATTATTTTTTTAATGCGGTGCCTTTCAATTAAAAACTTTCTCAAGAAGATTTAAGAGACGCCACGGAAGAAGAGGCAAGAAGAACAATTTTAGTTCGCTCTTTCTACATCTGCTCTTCGAACTTCATTGGTTTTGAGCATCCCAGGGCTCCTGTCAGCACGGCACAGCACGGGTCAGGCCATCAGCCCCCGGCCCGGCCCCTGATGATGATTTGTCCCAATTAGCAGAGCAATTACACTCCCGCAATGAGGCCAGTGGCCCTGGTGGGACGTGAGCTCAAAGACACTCTTGCCCTCCGGGCTCCCCGCAGCAGCGAGGAGAGACCATAAATAATCTTGGTGTCCCCTCCCAGCCGAGCCTGGCGCTGGCCCTGTCCCTTCACCGGGAGCACGGACTTTTCTCCCCGGGTGTGAGGATGTTGTGGCCGGGCTGTGACTCTCCAGGCCAGCCCGGGCATGGGGGACAAGTCCCCAGCTGCGTTTGGGATGGGGACCTTCGCTGCTCTGCCCAGGGAGAGAGCATCGCTACCCACAACCTGCCGCCAGCATCCCTTCTCCAGCCCCGAGGGGACAGCCAGGGGACAACCAGGGGACAGCGGGGAGCTGCTCCCCGTCCTGCCAGCGGGCACGGGGGGACACCCCGTGCCAGGAGGAGAGGGCTTGGCTGGTGCAGCTCCTCCGAGGGGGTTGGTGGCAGGCTGGCTGCTGCCTCCCTGTCCCCGCAGCTCCCCGCGCCGCCCCGGAGCTCTCTCTGCCTGTTGGTGTCAGCGGTGCCGGGCGGTCACCCCGTGCCCCGGCGCCGGGCTGGGTGGCCATACATGGTCGGGAGCACGGAGAGGGCTGGCTGCCGGCTCGGCAGTGGAAGGGGGGTTATGGGGAACCCGGGAGAAGGGGGATTATCGGGAGCCCTGATAGCGCCGAGTGCTAGAGAGCTGCCGCAGCTGCCGCGCTGGATTAGTGCCGATAAGGAAGGGGCCCTGGACACAGCAGGAATTCAGCTCGCTGACGGATGCAGAGTCCGGCGTGCCGCTATTCAGCCCCTCCAGAGCCTGACCTGATTCCGAAGCAGCCTCCATCCCAGCCCACCCCTGCGGGCAGCCGGGGGAAGGCAGCTCAGCCCGGCTCCCCGGGACACCGAGGTCCCCCAGACCCTGCCACGGCCCCTTCTCCCAGCCCGTGCTCCACGCTCCCGGGATTGGCACGCCCGGAGCAGGCTCAGCAATGCCCAGCAGGGCCAGCCCCAGCGGCGCTTGGCTCTGTGGCCTTTCCCAGCGCTGCCCGTGGGAGGCAGTTCCCATTGCACCCACAGAGGAGGCAGCAGCCCCGGCCCCACCGACGCTCCCAGACCCCGCCTTGTTCATCACAGCAAGCGGGATCCCAGATAACTCCCATCCCCGCCTCCCGCCCCTTCCACGATTTGCCATTCCGAAGGCGATGTGTTTACTCGAACACTGGAGGGTTTCATCCCCCTCTGCTGCAGCTGCCGGGCCATTGTGCAGCGCGGGGCTGCAGCGGAGCGGGCTCAGACAAACCCCCTCGTTTGCTGAGGCGCAGATTTCGGGATAATTAGCAGGCCTTAGAAGCACACACAAAGAACCCACAGCTGGTGACACAGTCGCTTCGAGCTGCACAAGCCCTTTCTCTCACATTCGTTATCTCTTCACCACGAGGCCGCAAAATCAGTCATTTCACCCCTGCCAGGGCTCTGTGTGTGCCCGAGGGCCGTGACCCAGCTCATGCTCTCGTGCCGTGATCGATATTAACCGGCTCCCGTATTTCTCAAACAAATCATCCATCGGATTTTGGCTGTTTTGCTGCTGTTTGCCTGCTACTGGCTCATTCCCTCTCAGGGAATTTCGCATTATTCCCTGCCCCGAGCCCCTCCACGTGGCACTGGGCCCTGCCCAGCCACACACACACACACACACACACCCCCTCCAACCCTTTGCTCAGCGTTTGGCTTCTCGCACGTAGCGCGGCAGAGTTCACTGCCGGGCCGAGCCAAGCACGCAGCACACATATGCTCTTTGTTTTTCTATCTCAATTCCTAGAATTCACACACTTCCGTGCGCTCGAACTTATCTCTGCACGAGCGAGCCCCGCCAGGATTGGCAGTGTCCCTGCTCCAAAGGCAAACACGGAGCTCTGCAGTGCAAACCAGCCCAGCTCTCCTCCAAGGGAGCATATGCCGTGCAAAGAGCCACAGGTTTTTTTTGGGTTGCTCCAAGCTGGCCCACCCACTTCTTCCTGAAGCTGAAATAAAGTGAGAGGAGCGAGCGCTGCCGAGGGTTCGCGGTTCTCCCCGCTCCTGCCTTCCCCCTTGCTGAATCCAGCTGTGCCTTGGCACGGGAAAGGAGAGGAAATCCAGCAGCTGCCACGTCCCACAGCCCAAATCTCTTCCTGTTTTCTTCCCATTGGTGACGCAAAGTTTGGAGTCACCACCACGGGCAGTGGCAATGCCTGTGATTTGAACCAAAACATGGGGGCTTCCTGTTAAAACTGCGAGGTCTGGCAAAACACAGAGACAGGCATCCAGAACTCCCCTTCCCTCTCATCCCAGCTCAACCTGCTGCTTTTTGAGGCAAACCAGATATCTTCCCACCATCCCTGTCTCCACAGAAGAGCCGGTGGCAGGAGGAGGCAGCAGGAATTTGTGAGAGGCTCGGGGAGGGGAGGAAGCAGCGACACAGAGTGAGGAAGTACACGGAGTTTGCTGTTCTCTGGGAGGATGTGGATGAGAGTGGGCTGGGTGATAAACCCAGGGCACCCAGAGGCAGCCAGGGTTGAACCTGCCAATGCTGAGGGTCAGTTCCCCCTGCCCAGAACAGCCAGAGGTGACACCAAGGCAGGGTGACAGTGGCAGGGCCACTCTGGCACCAGGAGCTGGGAGCCACCTGCACCCACGCCAGCCGGTCGGATGATTCACAGCCCTGCCACCGCCCTGCCACGCACACAGCCAACACTCCCTCCGTGCAGAGCATGGCCACAGCTCCTCCTCAGCCTCTTCCTCCTGGATAATCCCTCCTTGCCCATTTCCACCCCGCTGCCTTGGTGGGTGTGCGTGCATGGAGCCCGGGCGAGGGAGAGGAGTGGGCAAATCCAGGCAGACAGACCCAGGCTCTCCTGCAGCACAGCAAATCCTGCCAGAGCAAGGCAGGTGAATTTGTAATGCCGTTGGATCTCCAAGTCCCCTTTTCCTTCCCATTGTTTTGCATAGATCTGCCCTGTCAAGTCTCAGCCATCACACTGCAATTCCAGGCAGCCTCCGCCTTCCGTCAGGAGTCCTCAGGGCATCTCCTGAAGATCAGACCTAGTTAAAATCTCTGGTTTCTGTGCAAAGCCCCCCAGACCGTGACAGCAGCGCTCCGTTGCCCGGGGCGTTTAAGAGCGTGCATGTGTGAATGGACATTTCCAGCTCTGCATAGATGTGCTCTTCTGCCATTTCACGTCAGCATCAATCTGGCTATTAATGTGCCTGTTGTTGTGCCTCGTGCTTCTAAATGAGAGAGGAGAGGAGATTTCCAGCCCTCGCCATCCTGGTATGGATGGCCCTTCCCAAATCCAGTGCTGCTTCAGAGGCTGACTGGATGGGAGACACAAATCTGGCTTTACTACAGTCTGATTGTGTCTTTTGCTGCTTTAGGGTGTCTCTGAGCCCTCCACCCCTCACCTGTACCCCAGAATTCCATTTGCCTCCCACAGGGCTTCTTCCAGCCCCATGGAACTGACCCTTAACCATCAAGGAGCCTCAGGCAGGGCTGCCTGGCCATGTGTGGCTCAGCACAGTCCCCAGCCCCCCGATGACACCCCACTGAGGCAGCGAGGCCAATCCTTCACTGGGGCAAACCTCCGGTGCAAACCCTGCTGAGCTTAAGGCTGCCCGGGCAGGGAACCCAGCCTGGGCTCCAGCAGGCAGTAAACACCACCACCACCACAGGAGATCAGCTCCTGATCCCTCTTTATTTGACTAACAGATGACCAGGGGCTGTAAACCTGACTGTGCACCTGCCCGCACCGTCCCATCCTCCCACCACACCCTTATTTGGCCACACACTGCCTGAATGAGCCCGGGCTCTGCAGGGGCACCGGCCACGGGAATCCCACAGGTGAGACAAAGGAGAGGTTCCCTGGAGGATCCTGGTGGTGACAGTAGCCCAGACCATCAGGACACCCTGAGAGAGCAGCGTGCAAGGAGCTGTTTGAGGCTCCTGAGTGTGCTGGGTACCACAGCACTGCCATGCTCTGCAGCACATCAGAGCAGACATTTTCTCTCTTCTCTCCTCCGCTGTCACCATCAGCTGCGACCACCATGAGCACGAGGCAGACAGCAGCCCCCAGAAACACGGCTGCTGTCCCCACCAACACTGCCCCAGGCACAGAGCGATGGGCAGGTGGCACAGGGTGGGACGGGACAGGATGGGACAGGACAGCTCCATACTGCCAGCGCCAAAGGTGCCTTCTCCCTGCTCGGGAACACAACAGCTGCAGAGCCCAGCAGCCTCTTTACACCTTGCAAACACACAAACAGCCTGAAAGGCAAACACGGGGGAACAGCTGCACACAGAGCTGCTGGTTTGCTGCGCCAGGGAGTGTCCTCCACACCTGGCAAAGCTGTGGCTCCCCACCACGTTTTACCTGAACGGGAACGTTGAGACAAAGCAGATAAAATTTCCAGGTGAGCGTGAGCCGTGAGGCTGATGGGAGGAAGGTGCAGGTAGACTCACACCTTGCAGGCACGGGATATCCTCCAGCAGGTCCCAAACACGCTCTAACAGGTGGCCTGGCTTGGCAGCCATGGCGCTTCATGCTGGCAGCTCTCCACTTCGCTCTGCCTCGGCACCACGGTCCAGTTGTGCACGAGCAGGGACTCTCCGGGTTTGTCTTTGCTTCAAACTGGGAGCGAAATCACCCAGGGGACTGAAAATCCCAACGGGACCCAGCAGCATCTCGGAGCTCCGCGGGCTTGCCAAAATGGGTGCTCCGTTCTAATCCACACACGGCTTCCCCCGAGAGGCTGCTCCTTCACGCTGCTTATTCACATCCACACAAACCACCTGTCACTTTCCCTCCCACAGAAATATCCCTGCAAGATCCAAGTTCCACCACATGGACTCCAAAAAATCCGTTCCTTTGGAAGCATTAATTACACACCCCGAGAGACACGCTCTTCCCTTCCTCCGTACGCCTTCCCGGGATGAGGCGCTCGGCTGTTTACACACGGTGTTACTACAATATTGAACAGCAGGAGCCAGAGCGCTGCCAAGGGCTGCCAGGGAGGGATCCCCCGGCTCCCCGGGATGCCCCCGCTCCCCGGGATCCCCCGCCCCGCACAGCCCAGCCAGCCCGCGGAGCGCCGGCCGTGCTCCGGGTACCCCCGCGGTGCTCTCGGGTGGGTCCGCCGGGGCATCCTCCCCAGCACGGGGGGCTGGTAACCAGGCAACGGTGGGATGAGGGAAACCGCGGTACCCGGCGTTGCCATGGCAACCGCCGGGGCCGGGATGCGGGCGGGTCGGGGCGAGGGGCGATGCCCCGGGGCAGCGGGGCGAGGTCCCGGCCGCCTCCTCGGCGGGAGCGGGCTGGGGGCTCGGCACCGCACCCCGGTACCGTGGCACGGACCCCCGAGCGGGCACCCCGAGCTGCTGGGCGGACCCTGAGCCCCCCGAGCCCCCCGTTCCCTGCCTTCCTTCCCACCGGCCCCCGGAGACCCCTCGCCGGCCGGACCCACCTGAGCTGGCCGGGCGGAGCCGGGCAGAGCCGGGCTGGCCCCGCGGCTCCAGGCGGTGCCGGGGGAGCGGAGCGGAGCGCGGAGCGGGGCTGCAGCACAAAGGGGAGCGGGCGGGCGGAACGGGGGCGGTGCCTGCGGGGCGGGGGGCGCGGGCAGCGGCGGGGGCGCGGCCAGCACGGCCCGGCCCCCGGCGGCTCCCAGATCCCCCCAGAGGAAGGCGCGGGGATGGAGCCCCTCTGCTCTGGACGCCGCTGGAGGTGTCCAACCTGGAGAAGAGAAGCTCCAGGGAGGGCTTAGAGTCCCCTTGCAGCGCCTAAAGGGGCTCCAGGAGAGCTGGAGACGGACTTTGGACAAGGGGTGGACTGGAGAGACAAGAGGGAATGGCCTCCACTGCCAGAGAGCAGGGTTAGATGGGATAGGGGGAAGGAATTCTTCCCTATGTGGGTGGTGAGGCCCTGGCACAGAGTGCTCAGAGAAGCTGTGGCTGCTCCTGGATCCCTGGAAGTGTCCAAGGCCAGCTTGGATGGGGCTTGGAGCACCCTGGAATAGTGGAAGGTGTGTCAGGGATTTGGAACCTGATGGCCTTGAAGATCCCTTCCAGCCCAAACCATTCTGTGGTTCTACTAAAGTCAGGGTGCCTGCAGGGTGCAGGTGTGGAGGGGAAACGCTCTCACCCGGCTGGAAAACATCCCTTCCCACGGCAGAGCAGGCCTGGACTCTGCCCTGAGCTGGGCTCTGGGCATGGGGGGGAGTGAGGAACAGACTGGGAGCTCCTCTGGAGCCAGCAGAAAACACACAGAGATGAACTGGCAAACACGGCACAGGAGCTCTGCTGTCCTGCTGCCTCCTGAGGGCTGGGAAAGGGGCTGCCAGGCCAGGTGGGCCAGCTCCCAGGGCTTCAGTCACGTCACTCAGCCAACCTCAGGGTCCACCCAGGTCAGGGTGGGCAGCAGGGCCACTTCCAGTCCGGCCTGGCTCAGTTTCAGGCACACCCTGGTACTTGCATTGCCTGCCCTGAATCCACCAGCGTTTGGCAGCTGCAGGAAACCAGACCCAGAGCTGGGAGTTACCCAGAGCAGGTCAGGACCCAGGACACGCTTCAGCCAGCCAGGGCAAAACGCTGTGTGACACAAGGGCTGGACAAACAGCCCAGCGGGAAGCTCTGAAAGCCCTGTCACAGAGCTTTGTGGCCCGGTTTGTTCCCGTCAGACAGCCCGGCGTGCTGGGAGGAGCAGGATGGGCAGGGAGGTCCTTGTTCAGCAGGGGATGTCAGATGGGAACAGGGGGCACTGCCAGGCAGTAGCTGAGAGCCATGGGCACCACTCCATCCCAAACCTCTGTGTGCCTGGCTCCTGCTGCTGCCCTGGACAGACGTTCCTTCTTGGAAAAACACCTCAGCAATGCTGTCACCGCTGAGCTGGCTCATCCCTCTTAACTCCAACGCATCTGAGATAGAAATCAGGCAGTGACGGCGCCGCTCCACAGTCATCTCCCCGCTTCCAGTAAAACATAAAAAGAAAATAAACCAGCACTGGCATTTCAAGGCAATTATTCAAAGGGTCAAGAGATACAGACCAATACTGAGGAGCTGGAAAACATCAAGTCCCTCTAATGCAGAAGGATAACAGGATAAGGCTGTCAGTTACTCTGCAGAGAGGGAGGCAGGGATCAAGCCATTATAATCAAGTTTTGGGCTCCTCTGGCCTTATCTGCTTCTGGGCTGTCATTGTCCACAGCACACAGCCAAACATTCACGTGTGACTGTGCCCTGGGGGCTGCATGAGCACGGTGGGGCTCTGCAGAGCCCTGAGCACAGATGCCCCATGCAGCAGCAGCCAGGACACAGCTGGATGTGGCTGGATGTGCTCCGTGCTCTCCTTCCCTTGGTTCTTTATTCACAAATTCCCAAGGAGCTGCCCAAAGTGAGTAGAATCATAAAAACAACATAAAAACAAGCAGCATTTTTTTTTTCCTTTCTGGTACAAATTCAGCTAAAATAGAGACCCCAGTGTGAATGTGGGAAGAGGAAAAGCAGCTCCAGCAGTCGCTCGTGGTAAACATCTGCTCCCCAGAGCTGTGCTGCTGGAGAGGCTGTGCCGAGCTCCAGCTTCTCTTCTGGAGAAACTGGGCCAAAAGTAATGCGGAGGCCAGGCAGGAGATGCTGATTTATGCTAACAAAGGGGCTGGGCTGGTCTCCTCAGCTGTCTGAGAGAACAGGAGCACTGCCAGTCACTCATGATTTCATCTGAGCCTGTGTCCCTGACCCTGGAGCTGGCATCTCTTCCCCGTGGGCTTGGGGCAAGGACGGAGCCACTCACTCTCCAGAACTTTCCCCTCCAATTTCAAGGTCTCTCCCTGTAACACCCACCTTGGAAATTGCCTGTTCAGTGTCAGCACAGCCCCTGGCCCCATCAGGGACACAGGGGAGTGGAGCAGTGACAAAAGCTGTGTGTTTACTCCAATAACACCATTTCCCATCAGGTCCAAGCCATTCCTTGTGCCCCGAGTCCCTGCAGGAGCGGGGAGGGAGCAGTGGCTGTGCTGAGGCTCCTGCACTGCCCTGTCAAGCACAGCTCCAGCTGAAGTCCAGCGACTCCGTGCCAAGTGGTGATGTTACTGGCCATGGAAGGGAACCAATCCCCAGCCAGAGGAAAAGCATTTTTGCAGAGAAACATCATCGCCGAAACCCTATAAACAAATCTGTTTTGACCCAGCAGAACAAAGAGCTATAAAAGGAGAGATGGGGAAAACCACGGCTAATGGGCGGTAATTCACGTGGTGCCTGCCAGGCTGGATTTTTGTGATTCGTATCCCTTTGGGATGCTGGCCCATGATTTCCAGAGGACGGAGGAACTCGGGAACAGCCCAGCCAGATGTGGGGCCACCCCCAGTACCCCTTGTCTCAGAAGATGCTCCAGAGCAGGACACTGAGCAAGCAAAGGGCTTTACAAGAGCCACAGGTGATGGCCTGGGCTGTCCCAGGAGCTCCTTGAGGCTGGGCTGGAACCCACCACAGCTCTGCTCCCCCAGGAGTGGAGGCACGGCGGTGTCCAAGGCATCTGCTGTGTCTGCACAGCATCTGGGGACAGCACCACAGCCGTGGCCGGGCTTCCCAGGAAAATAATCGCTCCTAATCTGCTTAGAAGACTTCATCCCTTGGGAAAGCACAGCATACCTGCCTGTGGGCCTCGGGGGAGACGCTGCTGGATGGCAGGTTTAGAAGAAATAAATTAAATTTATATAAGGGGCTGTGAAAGCGGTTCTCTGCTGTGACAGACTTCCAGAAGTGCAATAGCCCCCGAGGAGGAGAAATCCACAGCAGAGGAACAGGTCCCACACGTGCTGGAATGTTACCATTACTGGTCCCAGGGACACAGCTCCAGCAAGATCAGCTCTTACTAGGTTCCAATTTTTGGGTTATTCCTTCTCAAAAGATCAATTTCTCCAGTAATGAACCACTATGAGCTGCTGCTCTGCTCTGACCTATGCACAGAAACTCTCAGATCTCCTCTGGACAAACCTAAGCTGGGTCTGTGACTTAAGGCCCACCGAATTCCCACTTTAACCGGATCAAAACAAAACGGGGAAGTCAGGGCCCCCGTCTCCAACTCACCATCAGCTACTTCTGTTTGTGGAAAATCGTGTTGCCCTGCACAGCCACTGCAGCATGTCCAGCCTCAGTGTGCGGGGAGCAGAGCCCCCCACTCCTCCCTGGAGCTCAGCAGGGCTGCCCAAGGCCCTTGTCACAGGTTGTGAAGTGGGAACAGTCCCTGGGCCCTACACACTCCGTTCCTCACGGGCGGCTCCTGCATCCGTGGGAGGTTTCTGGGCTGCTGCTCTGAAAAGGGATTTGAGGTCAGGCTGACTTGGAGCTTCCCCAAAGGCACCGACTCCCTCCCTTTGTTTCAGTTCAGCTCCGGGGCAGCCACCCAGCACTGCTCCAAATCCAGGAGGAGCAAAGCAAAGCCAGGAATCCACCCAGCCCTTCCCACCAGCGGGCAGGTGGCAGCCCCAGCCCCAGGGACAGGCAGGTGCTTTCTGCACACCCAGAACCTGACCAGACCTGCTGGCCCAAAATCCCAGCACGAACCACAGCTGCCCATAACCTTTTCCAGGGGAAGTGATCAGTGCTGGGAACCCAAGGGATGTTCCCAGCATCTGAGCAACCTAAAACATCCCTTTTCTTCCAGCCCCGAGGGTGACGGGCAGGAAGGGTCACTCCATCACAAACCCCACATGCCCACTCCCCAGGGATCCTTGGCACATCGCTGCTTCCTTTCCAGCCCGTCCCAAAGAGCCATCTCCACGTGGGCACTGCCAAAACATTTATTAGAAGAGTGCAGGGTGGCCAGGCTCCACAGGACCCCCCTGCAGCTGGCCACAGGGCTGGGGAGGGCGAGCAGGCAGCCTGGAGCAGGATCTCCTCGTGTGCCCCAGCGTCCACCAGGAGACGCAGGCACTTGTTTCCTCGAGGGAAAAGTGTCCCTGCTCGGGAGGACGGGCGGGCTGTGCCGTCCCTGCGGGCAGGCGGCAGCGCTCGGGCACGGCAGAGTTCAGAGCGGGGAGATCCAGGGCTGCCTCGCTCCGGGCACCGGGCGATTGCTCTGAGCCACACTCCAGCGTGGCCTTGGGCTGCCGCTGGCTTCTGTCACCCCTCCCACAGCCACCCCCAGGGCGCAGAGCTGCCCCAAAAAAACCCTCCCCGGAGCGGACTGAGAGCGGCTGCACTCCTGGGAGGGAGCGCTGACTCAGACCAGAGCCGCGGCGTGGAAAAATAAACGAACAGGCATTTCTCTCGCGGGGAGGGGCATCCCCTAAAAGGCAATTCCTAAATCCCTCCGCAAACACGGGAGCAGCGGCCGCCCCTCCCAAAGGGTGGGAAATCCACACCTCGGGGCTCCCCTTGGCTACAGAGCCGCCGGCGTGGCCCAGGAGGTGTGGGCAGTGTGGACACGCTGAGGTGGCACAGCTGTGACCCGGCAGAAGGAGACAGTTCCCTGTCCACGGGCACTGCTGGCAGCCCCCAGCCCCCGGAGTGTGCCACGGCCCCGCCAGGAAGCACTCGCACACCCTGTCCAGACAGGTCTATTTACAGGAGAAGAGCCACAGACACGGGGCAAGGAGGTGTCCCCCAGCCAGCACGGCCAGCTGCTGGCGTGGGCTGTGTCCCCACTGCTGTGCCCAGCCACCACCATGTCACTCCTGGCACCGGGTGAGGGCAGGGGCACTTTGCAGGCGCTGCTGTCACAGTTCTGGGACGGCCACAGGTCCCTGGCTGCACGGACAGTCCAGAGGGAGGTGGGGGATTGGCGGGTGCCATCGTGCCCTGGCAGCAGCCTGGGGCAGTGGGCAGTGCCAGCCGGGGAGGCACAGCCCAGGCGAGTGTCCGTCCCGCTCTTAGTCGTTCTCGCTCTGCAGGGGACAGAGAGGAGAGCAGGGGTGAGGTGCCAGGGGCTGGCCTGGGGGTTCAGCCCCTCTCCAGGGCCACCCTGCCCAGGCACAGCCCTGCCACCTCACCTCCATTTTGCTGTATATCCAGCTGAGGAGCTTTGTCACACGTGTGTACACTCCGGGCTTGTTCTTCTGGCCACATCCTGTCCCCCAGCTGGTCACCCCGGCCACATACCAGCGGCCATCGTCCTCGCAGACCAGGGGCCCTCCGCTGTCACCCTGGCTCAGAGGGGCACAGCAGTGAGGAGGGGACACAGGAGACCCTCTGTGGGTACCCAGAATGGGTCAGCTGTCCCCTGGTGCGCCCCCAGCTCACCTGGCAGGCGTCCTTCCCTCCCTGCAGGTAGCCGGCGCACATCATGCGGGGGGTCAGGTAGCCCTCGTACACCTTGTCGCTGTTGCAGATCTTGTAGTCGATCAGCTTCACCTCGGCCTCCCGCAGCTTCGGGGATGTGTTATCTGCAAGGCAGGAAGAGCTGTGGGGCAGGGGGGGCCTCGTCATCCCCCACCGCACCCAGCCCCTCCACAGCGAGGGAAGAAGTGGGTCTTATTTCTCACAGGTCTCATTTCTGCAAAGCCTCGCAGCTGGGAGGGCAATTCCCAGAGTTATCCCTGCGGAAAAGCCCTCGAGGGCTGTGCCGGTGGGCAGGAGCTGCCTGCGGGAAGCCTCAGTCTCCCCTCACCTTCATTCTCCCTGGTCTTCCCGAAGCCGGTGATGAAGCAGGACCTGCCGGTCAGGAATCGCTGGCCGTACATGGGCAGGCAGGCGGGGCGGACCTGGGCTGGAGGAGACGAGACGGGAGCGAGGGATGAGGGAGGAGACGGGATGGGAGTGAGGGATGAGGGAGGAGACGGGATGGGAACCAGGGATGAGTCACCGGGAGAGAAATCGTCACAGCCCCGCAGCCGGGGAGGAGCGTGGGGTGCAGGAAAGGCTCCTCTCTCTGCCCATCCCGGGTCTCCCCGGCCCGATGTGGGGCTGGTGGCACAGCTGACCCCATGGCTGCGGGAGCCAGACCCTTCCTGGCCGTGGGATATGCGAAGTCACAGCAGGGTTGGACGCAGCCCACGGTTTCCCGGGGACCCGAGCGGCCTCTTGGTCCTGTCCCCCAAACACCACCCAGCCAAGCCTGGGTAAGCTAAGGGACCTCACCTGAGAGCGTCAGTGGCCTGGAGAGCTTCATGAGGGCGATGTCGTAGTCGTCGTGGTCGTCGCTGTAGTTGGAGTTGATGATGACCTGGGACACAGGGATCCCCTCCATGGGCTGCTTCAGGTCCGACACCCCCCCGTACACCTTCCAGTCATCCAGGATCTTCATGCTGTTCCTGGAGATGGGGCAGAGGGGGTGAGAGCCGGGCCTGGGCGGGGCTGGGTGCCCGGGCTGGCAGCAGCACTCACATGAAGAAGCAGTGGGCGGCCGTGAGCACCCACTGGGCGTCGATGATGGTGCCGCCGCAGATGTGGATGGGCCCGTACTGCACGCTGACCTGCCACGGCCATTTGTTCACTGACGTCTCCTTCCCACCGATGATCCGGCCGGAAATCCTCTGCCCGCAGGCTGGAGGGAGAGCAGGGCTGGGAGAAAGGCTGGGGGGAAGGGGAGCGTGGAGGGGGACACACACACTGTCCCCACCACAGACACCATCCCCACCACCCACAGGTACCACACTTGGTGCAGGGAATGCAATGCTGGTAGTTTTCCATCACCCAGAAAATTTGCTGGATGATGTCCCATTTGCCCAGCCCTGTGCTGGGAAGAGGGAAAGTGCTCCCCAGCCCGTGAAAAGGGGACCCACCCTGGACTGTGACCCAGCCAGATCCTTACTTGTGCATCGCAGGGAGACGTACTTTCCCGTGAGACACTGGGAGCTGCAGGAGAGAGGAGGGAGACCCGGCCTCAGCCCCATTCCTGCGGCACCGGGGCAGGGGCGGGGCAGGAGTGACCCTGGTACCTGTTGAGGCTCTGCTGGATGGTCTCTCGCTCCTCAGTCACCGTGAGGCTCTTGCCAGAGACGTGCAGGGGGATGTACTCGGTCTGTGACGCACTGGGAGGGGAGAGGACAGGCAGTGAGGGTTCCCCCCATGCAGGCACTGACCACCTGGTCCCTGCGCTATGCCCAGAGCAGCGCTAGACACGCCAGCTTCCAGTGGGAAAACACAACACTGGGGGAAACAGCACAGCAGATCCTGCACACAGTCAGGGCAGGGGTCTGGCAGGGCCCCAGCAGCCGAGTAGAACAACCCATCCCGCAGGAATTACTTCTGAAATCCCAGCTGCCGGCAGGTTTTCCTGGAGAAGGACTCGTCCCAGTCACTGCTGCACACCGGCAGCCACTGGCTCTCAGTGCTGGAGTAGACGTGGAGCAAGGACTCCTCGGAGGAGAAGCGCACTGTGGGACGGAGCAGGAGGGTCAGGGGTGCTCCTGGGGCTCCCCTCAACCCCACCATCCCAGCTCCTGGTGCCTCACCACAGCCCAGCTCGTCGCTCCTCTGGGAGCAGTCCACGACGCCGTCGCAGCGCACGGCGCTGTCCTTGCAGCTCTCTGCTGGTTCCTTGTACAGGATTCCCGTCTGCGACCGCCAGAACATGACTGGAAGCGGGAGAACACCACGCTGAGGCCAGGGCTGGCCATGGCTGAAGGGCTGTGACCCACCTGGGTGGGCATCTGGAGACGTGCCAGGCACAGGAGCATTCCCAGTCACTGGTGTGAGCATGAGGTGTTTGAGCCAAGAGTGAGGAGCTGCTGTGCACAGGGCTGGGGGAGTTCTGGCCACCCTGAGCACCCCCCTGTGCTGCCCAGCTGCTGCAAGCCCCTCTCCCTTCACCCACAGAAAATGCATTCAGCCCGTGAGTGCTTCAAGCCCTCCAGCTGGAGAGTGGCAGCTGGGTGTCACCAGGATTAAAGGGATTCCCTGGTGGCTGTGCCTGTTCTGCCTACAGACCATGATTTGTCTTGGGAAGGGCAGCTGTGGGTGCTGCTGGCTACCCTGCTGCCCACCAGAGTAAGCCCAGCACAAGGAAAGCAGCCCCAACCCCCCAAACACTGCCACCAGCCCGGGCAGCAGATCTCCTTTCCTCCTTTCCCCAGCTCCTGTCTCTCCACCAGATGTCAGGAACACCCAGGGAATGGGAAGAGCACATCCCTGTCTCCGGGCCAGGGTGTTCCCTCTGGCACTTCCCAGTGTGGGTATCCCCAGACTCTGCTGACCCCCCAGCTTCTCTGAGATCCCCTCCAGGGGCCTGGAGCCACCCTGTGCTGGGCCCCCACTCACAGAGCAGGATGAGGGCGATGAGCAGCACGATGAGGACGGAGACGCAGAAGATGAGCGCAAGCCGCCGCTGGCTCATGCAGGGAGCTCTGAACATGGAGGATCCTGGCAGAGGAGGAGCAGAGGCAGGGTCAGGGGGCAGCTGCCTCCTCGGGGCACCCAGACCCTGCTGTCCCCCTCTGGGCTGTGGGAGAGCAGGGCCATGCACAGCCCAACCTGCCCTGTGGTCACTGTCCCCTCCCTTGCCCCCCACGCCCCTCACACCCCAGGGAAACACCAGCCCGTGGCTGCCTGTGACATCCCTGTCTCCCTCCATCCCTCCCCATCCTGAGAGGGCCCAGGGCCGTGGGTCCCCCATCCTTACGTGTGCTCTCACAGGCTGAGCAGGGGCTCGGGGCCGGGCCGTTCTCGGGGCTGTAGGGTTTGAAGCTGATGCCCAGGACGTTCTCTCGAGGCTGCGGAGGTCGGGCACCGAAGATGCTGCTGACCTTGGAGACATGGAGCAGGCTGGGGGGGACACTGCTGGGCGAGGCAGTGGTCTGTGGGCAGAGGGGACTGTCACCAGAAGTCACTGCCACCCACTTCACAGCTGTGAAGGAGGGAGCTGAGCCCCCCTGGCACCACAGCGAGCCTGTTCCTCACAGAACCATGAGCCTCATGGAGAGTCGCCACCCCAGTTCCTCTCTCTGTGCCAGAACCTGAGCCACATCCCACCCAGGATGGCCAAAAGCCTCATTGTCACCGGGTTTTTCCCCTTCAGGCAGCTGAACTTCCTAAAGCCATCACTGCACTGTGAGCCGAGCAATCAGCCGGGTATTTGGCACCGTGACAGTCACGCTGTGGCCCAGTTCCACGGGGCCAGTGCCCCAATTTATGCATCTATCCTTAATTAGCCATTTGAAAAATACAGTGCAATTTCCAGCTGTCATTTAGTAATACTTAATAATCGGTGTTTTCCAAGCCCTGAAACGTCCTGCACCCTGGAATGCTGCTCTGCAGTTGTGTCACTCCTGATCCATGAATTCACGAAAGAATATGCATCTGTTTCCTTTCCTTAAAATATGCACCTCAAAACGCTCCTTTGGTTTCCTTAAAATATACTCTTCAAAATGCTCCTTTGGTGACAGAAGCCAGAGCCTCTCATTTTCCTCCAGAGAGGACCTGCAAACAAATCCCCAAATAAATGCTGCTTCCTTTACCTTTTATAGGATGGATGGGGCTTGGAGCAACCTGGTCCAGTGGAAGGTGTCCGTGCCCATGGGAAGGGGGCTGGAACTGGGTGAGCTTTCAGTCCCTTTCCATCCAAACCATTCTGGGATTCTGTAACAGCACTTCTGAAGGGGAACCCAGGGCAGAGCGGAGCCACCACCCTGCAGGCATCTTTTACCACCCCAAGATGGGCTCCAACACATCCCTCTGGGAGTCTGTCTCTGATTTTTTGGCCCTGCACTGCTGGAGATCACCTTTCTCCACGGCCAGAAATCATCCCTTTCCCTGCCAGGCCAGCGAGGAGCGCTGGGGCTGGAGCACAGCTCTGGAACGGGCAGGACGGGGCACGGGCACGGCAAGGGGCACAGCTGGGAGCGCCCCTCGCCCTTCCAGCCGGGTTTTCCGTCCCCTCGCGTTTCCTGCCGGGAACCAGCAGCCCTAATGAGCAGATGGCGATGATGCTGCTGGGGCCGGTGCTTTGCGAAGGCGGCGGTGCCCTCGCTGGCTGGCGGAGCGCTGCTGTAACTTCCTGGGCATTATCTGTGAGTCACGGCCGCGGCGTGGCCACGCGTCCCGCACGGCAGGGTCCGAGCGCGGCTCCCGCCGGCCGCGCACCGCGGACACACCCGGGCTGTGCCCGCCGAGCTCATCCCCGCCGATCCCCGGGCTCCGGGAGCGGCCGGGCCACTCGCCCTGGCCAGCAGCAGCAGCGGCGTGTGCGGGGCCACCCCCCCGGCACAAACCTCCTCCCACCGCCGCGGGCCCTTGGAGAAGGCACTGCTGATGTCCCCCGGCCATGGGGAGCCACCTCCCCACTGGTGTGGAGCTCCGCGGGCTCCTGTGCGCGGGGAGGAGCGGAGAGAGGCACTTTCTGTTTCATGCATCAGCCCCACTCTCACCCCTTCCCTGCCAGGCAGCAGGAGCAAGCCTGGATCCGTCCCAGGTCTCCCTACACCCGGATTTCCCGGCAGTGCTGCAGCCTTTGCCTTCTCCCAAAGGTGCCAGGGAGAGCCCCTCGGTTTTCTCCTCGAGGCTGGGAGGGCTGGAGGGTGCCCTGCAGTGCCCTCCCCTAATGAGCCGGAGCAGTCCCAACACTGATGGGATTTCGGTTCTCACCCAAACCGTGGGGCATCCCTGGGTACCCCCAGTGGCCGCTGTCGGTGACAGCCGGAGCTGTGCCGGTCCTGAGCAGAGCAATGTGAGAGATGCCAGGAACCCTTCATTGAAAAGAATTTCTCCTGCCTACACAGAAATGAGGTCTTTGTAAATACCGTTTCCCCCTGGCATTTGTGGGCTATCTCCACACGTCTGATGTGTCACATCTCACCCTGCAGCAGCTGTCACCCTTCGCTTATCAGACCAGCAGAACTACAATCCTCCGAAGGAGAAACCTCTCCACCACACACAGAAAACACAGCCCAGCTTCCCCAGGGAGCCAGCAATGCTGGATGCCACAGCACTCCCACCTCCAGCGTGCAAATATATCAAATGAACACCCAAACGTGCCATAGGTCAGACTGCTCTGAGCACTCCTCAGCAGGAAGCACATTCTTACGCTCAGCTGAATTTTCGGCTGCTTATTTCCTTAAAAGTCTAAAGTCTGAATAATTTTGGGGGCCTGTCAGAGAAGGTGGCAGAGCTCTTGCCACGGGTAAGCCGTGTAGGGCCTCTGCAGCAGAGAAAACAAGTGGCGGTTTTGCAGAGATATTTCTGTAGAGGAGAGCGCGTGACCCTGCCCACAAAACCTTTACTCATCCTTCGCTGGCTTTTGAGTAAAAGTCAGAGGCAGAGCCCAGCCCGGATCACACGTGCCGCTGTGGTCGGAGCCCTTTCCCCCACGGCCTCCCTGCAAATGCTCCACCAGCCACAAGAGCGCCCGGTGCTGTGGGGAGAGGGGCACAGCCAGCCCCTGCCTGCAGCACAGCTGGTTTGTTTTCACAGGAGGGACACTGGGGACACTCGGGGACTCCTGGCCAGCTTTGCTCACCTTGCAGACAGCAGACACCGCCTGTCTGCAGCGTGAGCCCTCTGCTAAAGCTGTCAGGAGTGCAAACACCCCCTCGCTCCCTGCCCCTGCTCTGGGGCTGGCAGCAGAGCTGGGCACGGCACCCAAACCAAGGACAGCAGCACTGAGGTGCCCGTCCCCTTTGTCACACGCACTGACCTGCAGCTCCACACCCTCATGTGGAGGGAAGGCCCCCAAACCCGTGGCAGCGGAGGACAGTCACCAGGGGAAAGGTAATCCAGGCTGGGCTGGAGGCTCAGCATCCAGGGAAACCAGCCAGCGCTCACCCGCAGTTTCGGAGTGGGAGGGGAAGCGGAAGCCAGGGAACACCTGGGTGTTGCAACCAGAGCCAGGGCCCAGCCGGGTCCTGGAGGAGCAGAAGAACACGGGAACCCCCAAAAATCCAGAGCATCAAGAGGGGAAAGGGAGAGGCAGCCTGGCTTAAAGAAGCTGGAAGGAGCTGCCTCAGATCCTCCTCCCCAGGTGAGCTCGGCCGCCCGCCCTCATAGGTGCTCACAGCCCTGTGTCCAGGCTGGGAACTCCTTCACCTGGTTGTGAAGCACCCATTGTCTGCACAGAGCAGCTCAGCCAGCACACAACGGAGACATTGTCCTCGCCAGGGACAAAGATGTCCTCAGCCTGTGAGAGCCCCTAGTCCCTCTGGGTGACAACATCCTGCTCAAGTGCCACTGCTGAGTGGGGCCTGCCTGGGAGGGGACAGGCCCCAGCACCAGAACAGGGTGAGAGGACACTGCCAAGGCCCTGATACACACGGCAGAGTGAAATCCCAAAGCCAGCCAGGGTCACTGGCAAGTGCAGGTGACTGACTGTCGATTGAGCCAGCCCGATGTAGCCAGGGACATCATCCTATGCCAGTGTGAGCACCCTTTGGGGACAGACCCCAAAATATTCCAGGGGCTGAGTAGCCACTGCTCACCTCACTCCACAGAGGGACAAACAGAGGCCTGGACAGACAAAGAGATGCTGCTGCCATTGCAGAACCAAGGGTGGCTCCTGGCACGCCTGGTGGCCCATTTAACCCAAGTGACAATGCCAAGGTGGCCCAGTGGGGCTGTCCACTATTGGGCAATTATCTCTGCATGTGGCCATCCCAGTTCCTGCCCCACCGTCCCCGAGATGCAGCGATGCCACCCTGCTTTGGGGGCCACCCAGAGCTGGCACCACTCTGCATCTCCTCAGAGCCAGCTTGAGCCCACCGCTCCTGGCCTGGACCCCCACGCCAAGGGGCAGGAAGGGGACGGTGTCAGAGCTGGCTCTGCCTCCCCCGGAGCCCCATCCCGCCGCCACCGCCGCCTTTGTTCCGGATGTCGCTGGCACGGCCGGCGCTGCTCAGCACGGTAATTACTCGCTGCCTCGCCCGGTGCCCAGCCGGGATGGATGTTTTCCTCATGACAGGATGCTCAGCAAAGCCCCACATCCAGGGCTGAGCAGGTCCAAGACAGTCCAGCCCAGAAAGGGTGCAGGGAAAACTGCCTGGAGAGCAGGTGAGGGGAGCAGCAGAGCTGTGCCCACCAGTGCAGTGCTGCTGGAAGGTGCCCGAGGGGTCAGGAACGTGCCAAGTACCACCAGACTGCTCTGACAGCACCAACTGGTCCCCTCAGTTCACAGCTCCAGTGTGGCAAAGTACCCGAGAGCCTTGACACCTCTGCCAGCACAGGGATGCTGCTGGCCGCCCTCCCTCCGTGTGCCGAGGGCTGCCTCAGGCAGCTCCCCCGGCTCCTTCTCCCTCTGGAACACCCCGGAGAGCAGGAGGGAGAGCCCGGTCCCTCCACCAAACCCCGAGGGAAGCGGCTCCATGGAGCGCCCGGAGCCGCCCGCACTTACCGGGGAGGTTTTGCCGTCCATGGGCCGGGATCGGGGCTGGGCTGGGCTCAGAGCTGCGGCACGGCCATGCCAGCAGCGCGGTGCCGAGCACAGCCAGCTCGGCGGGGCCGGGGCAGGAGGTGTTTGGCGAGCGGGCTCGTACGTCAGTGCCAGCGCCAGGAGCAAACCTGTCGGACCTGCCGCCCGGCTCCGGCGCCGCCGGTTTCCCAACTGCTCCAGGCGCAGCCTGCAAAACACCTGCCCTGTGCCGGCCGGCCCGGGGATGCGGGGCAGGGCCAGAGGGGCCCGGGGAATCTGCCGGCAGGGGAGACCTGGCCCCAGGGAGCAGCACCATGCTGGGGTTCCCTGCTGCTCCCCAAGCCCCCCTTCCTCCCCTCTGTGCCCCCCACTCGCTCACCCACAGCTCTCCTGCCCAGCCAAGCACAGAGGAGGATGCACAGCCATGCCCAGCCCCAGGGGAACCTCACTGGTGTGACCCAGAAGTCAAGAGTTCCCTGTTCCAAGTGAATAAAAATGCTGTTTCCCCCTGGTTTCTCTGGAGACCTTTTTATCCCTTTGCTAACGGAGCTTCTTTGCTAAACGCTTCTTCCAGGATCCAGCAGCAGCCTCCTGCCTCCCCTGCAGGCACAACCCGGGGGATGCTCTGCTGAACCAAGAACTCAGGCAGAAACAGGTGAGAGAACATGCAGATTAAAGGAGAAAGGCCTAGCTTCATCCTGTGCTTTCTGACAGCCAGGCCCACGGCCCGCAGTGCCACACGTTTCTCCTGGCATTATTCATAGTGGAAGTCCCTTATTCATCCAGCTCCCCACCCACAGCTGCTCATCAGAAGGGCAGGAGACAAGCAGGGACATCCGAGCTTGGAGGAGCCCTGCTGCAAAGGCCCTTCCTTTTGGGGCTGGGTCCCTCTGAGCCCTCCTGTCCTCAGAGCTCACAGAGGGGTTCTGAGCCAGCCCTCACTGCACTCTGTAGTTTTCACAAGCAGGAGTGGGTTTTGGGGTGTTTTGTTTGCTTTTTATGCCTCTGCAGGCTGTGCCGAGCACTGAGCTGCATCTTCAGACAGCCCTGAGCCAGCCATGCCCCCCTTAAGGTGCTTTTCCAAAAGAGATTCTCAGAAAACAGCTCCAGGAATCGTTCCTTGCTTGCTGCAAAGCCAGAGAGCAAGTTCCAGAGAACAGGGTGTGTGGTGACCCCAGCAGCCTGATGGTAAATGTCAGCCTGCACACAGCTCCCGGGTGAAATCCTCACCTTTCCTGCTGGTACCGCTGCTGGGAGCCCTCCCTGCACCCTCCTGCCCTCCCAGCCATTAAACAGGAGCAAAAAACACCCAGCCAGAGCCGGCTCCACCAGCCCAGGAGAGCTGCTCCCACCCCCGGGCACGAGGGAACTGGGATGAGGATCCCTGTGCTCTGTCCTGAGGCAGGGCTGTGCAGAGCCAGCCCTCCGGCCCCATCCCTGCCCTGCTGGGTGCAACAGCACCTGCCTGACCCTGCTGTCACCCTGGGGAGGCTTCCTGAGGGACAGCAGGGAGGGAAATGCACAGACCCAGGTGCTCCTGGGCTGGGTTTCTCTGTGGTGTGTCCACAGGGAGGCATTTTGGGGTCGGCCACATCACCCCCAGCTGTCACTGTCCCCCCAGCAGCCCCTCCCGTGGCTCCTGGCAGTGCCCTCCCTGCAGAGCTCGGGTTCCAGCCTGAGTCCTCCTTGCCATCCAAGCATTCTGCAGAACTCTCGTTCCTCCTCAGCCTCTTTCATTTTCCTCTAAGTTGCCAACCACTTCTCCCAAGCCCCTGAACTGCCTCGCCACAGGGCCAGCCCCACGGGGGCTCTTCCACAGAACTCCCACTTCCCTGGGTTTTGCTCCTGTTGCTTTCAATTGTCATTACCTGACACAAAGCACAGCCTGTGGCTTTGCGTGGGGCTGCCTGTGCTTCATCTCAGGACTCCTCAGCTCTGTGGCTGCCAGATCTGACTCAGGGGCCAAGGGCAGAGTGGCAGGACATCAGCTGGTCTGCCCTGGATGGGAATAAACCCACAGCAGGGAGGGTTCTCTGGCCAAGCTGCGAGTTTGTGGAAGCCCTTGGCCTTTGTCAGGAAGGATAAGTCAGGGAAAACAGGAGAAATCTCCCACTTCAAGCCTTTAAGATGGTTCTTCAAAGAGGAACCTGCATGTCTGTGCCCACCGTGCTGCTCTCTGAGTCTGCCCAGAGCACTTCTGGTTTCCCTTGTTCCTTTTATCTGTGTCATTTCCACTAATTCCCCAGTGGGAAATTCCTCTTTCTGAGGAAAATCACTCTCCATCACATGAGGGCCCCAGGAAAGCCCTCAAGCAAGCTCTGAGGCAAAGCAGAGCACTCACACAGTCTGCTGGGAGGCGATTCAGGTCCCAGCGCCACCAGACAGGCAGGACATCGCCGTGGGGCCTGACCCCACAGCCATGGGGTCACAGACATTCCTGGGGGGCTGCCAGAGCCCGGGGGACAGTGGCAGCCCCTGTGTCACATTGGATTTCCAAAGTCACCCCTGTGCGAGGGTGTTTGCAGGACACTGGACAGCCCAGAGGTGGTCACCTGGGCCCAGAACTGGAGAAAGGGGAATTGCAGGCTGAGCCCAAAGGAAGGGAAAGCAAGAACCCCCTCCTGGGGCTCCGGGGCTGCTGAGAACCTGGATTTATCTGCTGGCAGGACAGGACACGGTGCTGTGCTCAGGAAAACCCCTGTGAGAGGTCACCTCGGTGCCAACACTCACCTGTGCTGTGCTGTTAACACCTCATTTCACAACAAAGCAGCAGAGGCATCACTTACTCGTACTCGCCTTTCTCAGCACGGCCCCGCTTTGCTCAGAAAATTATTCTTTCAAGCCTTGTCGGAAAAGCCCAGCCCAGGCAGAGGGTGAGTGGGTGGACACTTCTCTTAAGTGGAAGTGGCTGCTCAGTGACTTTCCTGCGCTGTTCGAACTCCTCCCAGACGTCACTGAGCCAGCCCCCGGGGGAAAAACGAGCGCTCGGCTCCCCGCCGGGGCACAGCCCGCTCTCCCCGCCGCCACGGAGGATGCTGAGCGGCCATGGTCCCCTCTGCCACCGCCCTGGCGCCGTGCCTGGCGCTGCTCCTCGCCTGCCTGACCCACGGTGAGTCTCCCGCGCCGGTTCTCATCTCCCTGCTGGCGGGGGATGAGCCTCACGGCTCCGGGTGGGTTCCTTGGGATGGGGGATAAGGCTGGAGCCCAGCCTGGACACCTTTGCTGGGTGCTCAGCCCCCAGATCATCTCCCTGCTTTGGGGCAGGGCACGGCCAGGGCTCCCTGCTCACCACTCGCCTCTCGCTGCTGGTTGGGATCCCGATGGCTCAGCAAGGGGCACCAGGCTCGTTTGTCCCCACCGGTGTGACCGCGGTCACTGGGGACACAGTGCTGGGTCCGGTGTTTGCCAGCAGGCAGCAGCTGCCAGGGAAACCTGCAAGGGAAAGGTGGCAGATGTTGTCGGCGGGGCTTTTCTGCCAGGTGACAACGCCGAGATCAGACAGGAGGTGTGAAAAGTCTGGTTTCACCCAGGCAGCAGATGAGCAAAACAGGAAAGCCGAGTCCAAACAGAGCTGGTGGCGAACGGCAGGGGATGGGGGATGCAAATACAGCTCCTTTCTTGGGGCAGGAAAGCACCAGGGAGCCTCAGCTGGGCTGTGCCCAAAGAAAGAGGAAGGAGAAGAGGGGGCCGAGCAAATCCTGGAAGCTGGAAAGAGAAATTTGGGCAGAGGCTTGCCCGTTTCGGGGGGTTAGTGCTGTTACCTCGCCCATCCTGGGGTGAGGCTGCAGGAGGCCATGCTGAGGCTGCTGTGGGGCTGGTGGGGCAGGGCTGTGCAGCCCCACTTGAGCCCCCCTGTGCCCCACAGGTGAGGGGCTGCTGAGCCCCCGGAACGTGCGCTTCGTGGCCAAGGTGGGATGGCACCTGCTGAGGTGGGAGCCAGGCCCCAGCAACGCCCGCTACGACGTGGAGTACAAAGTGTGAGTAACAACAACGGGGAACACAGGGGTCCTGCCCTGCCCAGGGCCTGATTCCAGCTCTCTGCTCACCCCTGGTGCTTCTCCCTACAGCTATGGCTCAAATACCCCCTGGACAGCCATCCCAGAGTGTGGGAAGACCTCGGAGCTCTCCTGTGACCTCACCAACTACACCCCGGACCCGGAGCGGCGCTACTACGCGCGGGTCAGGGCCGTGTCTGGGGACCAGAAGTCCTCCTGGAAAAGGACGGGCTCCTTCTCCCCACAGGAAGGTGGGTTGGGGTCTGTCTCCACCCTCTGCTGGAGTTAGTGGGGTCGGAATGCCAAGGGATGAGCGAGAGCAGGGAGATTTCCCTCCACACCTTCCCGCAGGGCAGGCGGGCTGCGCAGGGGGCTGGGACAGCCCGAGGATGGGTGGGACAGTCACAGCTCCGTCTGGTGGTGCAGAGGCTGAGGGCCGTGAACAGGAAACAGCCCTGACCCCGCTGTTGTGACTGATTCGCTTCCAGCCGGCCTGCGCCTGGCGGGGCAGAGCCTGTCCGTGATGGGCAACTCCATCCAGGTGAGGCTGGAGCTGCTCCTGCCCCCCGGGAACATCAGCCTGGAGTACAGAGACCTCCAGAAGACAATGGCCCGGTACCGCGTGTACATCAGGAGGACACGGGACAACCACACGGTGAGATGAGTTGCTGTTCCCGCGTCGTCCCCGTCTGCTCAATGGAAAAGCAGATTGTTAAAGCACGGTCTGCTGTAGGAGTAAATGCTGAGCGTTCTCACAGCCACAGCATCCCAGAGAGGTTTCTCTGCGTGTTTTATGGCAGAGTTTTCCAGCTCTTGTGGGGATTTTGGATCTAGCTGCTGCCATCATTATCCCAACACACCCTGGGGATTTACCCCAGGGGGGAGGAGGAGGAGGGAGGAAAGCAGGAGCTTGTGGTTTGTTGAGGCTGGGAGTGTCCCACTTCAGGGACAGAAAGATGAACAGGCACACAGCAGCAGAGGGAACAACTCTTCTCCCCTTTATTCAAAAATCTGACTCTATTTATATATATATGTACAGAGGTCCAGAGATTGGCTACTTCAGGTTGCCACCTCTCAACCTGGATGGTGGACATCACCATCAATCATTTCTTCTCTCAGAGGAGAAGTGTGTAAACATTCTGAAAATTCACATTGTTTACATGAAGCTGCGTGAGAAACTTCCGCACCAGGACAGAAGGCAGAAAACTCCGGGCAACAGGAGCTGGGGGCTCTCAGGTGCCAGCCTGTGTTGTTTGTTGCAGCTCACGGTGGTGGAGAGGAGCCCAGAGTTCACCATCAGGGAGCTGTTCTGGGTCACGGAGTACTGCCTGAGCGTGGAGCCCAGCCTGGCCAACAGGCACGTCCCCACCTCGCGCACCCACGAGCAGTGTGTCACCACCGGCCACGGGGACAGTAAGTGGGACCCAGGGAGGGGGAACCATGGGATGCAGACCCCCCCCCGCCCAGCCTTCTGGTCCTGGGGGTGTGGGGGTCCACGCCAGGGCAGCCTCTGGGTGCTGCATGCACTGGGGAATCCTCCTCTCCCCCCTCACCTGGTCACGTCGTCTCTTGCAGGGAGCGCAGAGCTTCTCCCGGCCATCCTCAGCTCCTCCCTCATCACCCTGATGCTGCTGGGCCTCCTGGGGGCTCTGCTGGCCTGTACCTACATCAGGAAACCCGTGAGGACACCATCAGTCCTGGTAAGGCAGGGACAGTGCCATGCCACCCTTTGGGTGCAGGCCTGGGGAGTGCTGGGAGAGGCAGGCACCAAGCAGGGATGAAGCACAGCTCACTCCCCTCTTCCTCTCCCTCCCAGAAGTCCTTCATGAAGCAGAGCTCGCTCCGGGTGGAGCATGAGCCCCCGTCCTCGGGCGGCCTGGATGCAGACCCCACGCAGCAGCTCTTCCTGTGCCAGAAGGAGCGGGAGAACAGCCCTGAGGGCAGCAGCAGCAGCACAGCCCAGCCGCCCCTGGAGCAGGGCTGGAAGCTCCCAGCATGGCCCAAGGACCAGCCGTGCCTGCTGGGGCCCACAGGGAGCCGGGACAGCAGCCGCACCAGCACCGACAGCGGCATCTGCCTGCACATCCCCTCTTCCTCCTCTTCCTCCTCCTCCTCCTCCTCGAGCTGCTCAGCAGGCCCCGAGCCCCAGGGCTACAGGCAGCAGCTGCCCTTGGCTGAGGACAGTGGGGTGGGCTTGGGGAGCCCCTGCCCTGCTCCTGGCTGCCTCTCTGGCAGTGGGAGTGCCGGCCCAGGCCAGCCCGGGCTCTCCCCTGCCCCCGGCCAGGATGATGTGGAGTTCCGGGGGTACCTGCAGCAGTCTAAGGGCACCGTGGGGCCGGAGCAGGCCCCGGACAAGGGAGTGCCCCCCTCGGGCTGTGCAGGACCCGTGCAGGGCATGGGCAGCACCGACACTGTGCTGGACATGGAGTGCCCCGAGCTGGCTGTGTCCAAAGGGTATTTGAAGCAGTCTTCTCCTGAGCATCTCCTCACACAGGACTTCACTCCACGGGGAGCCCCTGCCTGGGGCTTCTCTGGCCAGGTGGGGCCCCAAGCCCCCACTCTGCTGAGCTGGGCAGCTCCAGGTGCTCCACTGACCTCCAAAGCCAGCCCTGATCTGAAAACTCCCTTCGACCTGAACATCTTCAACAACACTGCCTTCCTGGGGACGCTGCCGCTCATCTCCAGCCTCAGCTCCAGCTGGATCACGCCTCCCGTCAATCCCCTGAGCCAGCTCAGCGGGGACAGCAAGGACAGCCGCCTGTGACCTGTCCCCTGGGGGCCACCAGCCCTGCCCTCTGACCCAACTACCTCGTCTGCCACTGGATAAGCTACCCCCGACCCCTGAATGTTCACCATGGCCCAGGAGCACCAGCTCAGCCTCTGGTGGGGCTGCTTGGCCCCAGTCCTGCTGTGGGCAGCCCCCAGTGCATCCCTCCAGGCAGTCCAGCTAACGGGAGACGTGGATGGGCTGTGCTGGAGCGGCTCATCCCGATCTCCTCGGGCACCAAGGAATCACACCAGGCCACCTCTGCCTTGTCCACCCTCCTCAGCAGCCCAGCACGGGGCCACCCTCGGGGCCTGGGACAGTCTGTGCTCCCACTTCTCCCTTTCCTGGGCCAGCTGGGCTCCTCCTGCTGATGCCCACACTGCTGATGCCATCCCAGCCTTTCACAACACAGGCACCGAGAGCCGACGTCGGCCTGACATCAGCACCCTGCTGCTGGCAGCACGGGGTCCTGCCCTGCCTGACCTCACACCGATGGACAGAGGGACTTTCCTGACCCTACAGAGACCTTTCGGCACCCAGCTCCCCTGGGACAGCCCCAGGACAGGGTGTGGGATTCACCTACGAGCCCAGCGTGAGCCAGGGCAGTCCCACCCACACTATGGTCTGTGTTCTGCCACTGGGATACAGATGTTATTTATTACATTTCATTTGTAAATACAGAAAGGATGTGGTGTAATTTATTCAGCTCATTTGTCTGTTCATCCTCTCCTAAGGCCAAGCTCAGCTTTCTGTTTCCAGATTTGGAGGTTCCCCATCAGCAAGAGGCAATGTGTCACAACTGGGAAAAAGGCAATGTCGTGACTGGGAAAAAGGGGAACCAAGGCAGCTCCCCAAGAGCTCCTCATGCACCTGAGCTCCCTGGGGGGTTGTCCCTGGGGAATTTTTGGGAGCGATCACCAGAGGAGAAGCAGGGAAAAGGAGCTGAGGTGATCCCACAGGGATGCACATCCCACGGGACATCACCTGGGAAGGAAGGGGCAGAAGAAGTCAAACCCAGGGGTGGAGGAAGGACAACAATCAGGGCTCTGCTCAGCCACGTGGCGTTCAGCCATAGGCTGGGCTCGATGACCTCACAGGTCCTTTCCAAACTAACAGATTCTGTGATGCCGTGAGCAGCTGTTGTCAGAATGGAAACAGGATGAGACCCAACAGCTCACCCCGGGTCACCTTCCAGGCCACAGGGAAGTTTTTCCAAAAGTCACTCCATTTCCAGGAACCCTCACGGTGAAAAGTAAAGCTGGAGGCAGAAACCCTCCTCGGGGAATGTGGTTTTCAGGTGAAGGGGTTTTGGTTTTATTTTCAGCTTTTCCAGCGCAGGCAGGAGGAGGGGGCTGACCCTGGCTGTGTTTCCTTCTCTTACATCTCACGTGGCACTGCTCACACGTGGGATCCATCCCTGCATCCCACAAGGATGTGGAGGGCACTGGGAGCCTCCTCCTGCCCCACCTCCTCTGCCTCTGCTTATTTTGGGGGTTAGAGCTTTCTGCTTTCTTTTTTTATTTTTTTCAGCTTCCTCTGGAAAACGGAGTCATCAAAAGCGTGACTCTTTTTTTTGTTGTTTTTCTTTTAAATGCTGCTGACGTCAGGCCCCACGGCCGGATCCTGTGTCGTGCAGGGCTCAGCTGGATCCTGCTCACCACGGAGGGCTCCCAGCCCCCAGGAAGTGGCAATTCCCCCTCCCCATGAGCAGTCAGAGCTTTCCTTTCAGCCAGGAGAAAGCCACAGACCACAGGGCTTAGCTTTGATAGCCAAGAGCACAGATAGTCCCTCTGACTCTCTGGAAATCCCACTCTGTCCTCACTGGTTTTCCCTACGCACAACCACGGGGCTCTCATGAGTTTTTCTTTGTTTTTCTTCTGAGAGAAATTTGCAAAGAAACGGTCCCAAGGCCTCCCGTGCCTCGCCAGCCCCCACTGGCCAAGCAGGGCCCCTCTCCACGGCCACAGAGTCTCCCCACGGCTGCTCCTGTGCTCCAGGCACTTCCACAGCCACTTGTTCTGCTGAGACCGAAGGCAACTGGCACAAAAAACCCGGGAGGAACTCCACAGGGGCTTTCCGAGAAGTTTCCCTGCACTGGCAGTGTGGAGAACCAACTTCCATGTCGGTGCAGATACTGGATGGGGGAGGAGGAGGAGGAGGTCTGAGACAGATTCCCCGTTTCCTCACGGCGTTTTCTGCAGTTGCACAAATCCAGTCACCCAGTTCTGGGGCTCCTGGCCCTGCTCCTCAGCCGGTTCCCTAAGGAACAGTCTGCTGCCAGGTCTCTGGGTGTGCAGGGGGCTGGGAGGTCTCTGAGCTGTGGGGAATGTGCCTGTTTTCCCCAGGATCAGTGCTGAGGAATTTTGGGATAGTGCTGCATCCTCTTCCTCTGTCCCAAGCAAGGGGAGGCTGCAGCAGTGCTGGCCCAGGCACCTCCTGTGCCCCCGTGGCTGCAGAGGGACGGCGAGAGAACGGCAGATGGAGAAGATGCCCAGGGAATTTGTGGAGTTTCCCTCTCTGGAGACATTCCAGGGAACTCGTGGAGTTTCCTTCTCTGGAGACATTCCAAACCCACCTGGGTGCATTCCTGTGTCATCTGCTCCAGGTGACCTTGGCCAGGGGGGGTTGGAGCAGATGGTCTCCAGAGGTCCCTTCCAACCCCAACGATTCTGTGATTCTGTGAAGTTTTTTTAGCAACAGAAACTGCTCTGTTGCCATTTCAGTTGAAGTCCAGCACATTCAGGGGCTGTTTCTTGCAGAAGTGAAAACGGAGGAGTTCCCCTGGCCAGTTTTGGTTGCTTTTTCTGTTGGTGCTGGGCTGGGAGTGTGAGGCAGTGAGAGGAAGAGCACCCAGGCTCCAGCCCCGTCCCTTGTCCCTGGCCACACGTCCCATCCCAGGGACAGCGGGGAAGGAAACGCAAACCGAAGCCTGTGTGGGGAGAAACCAAAACCAGAGCTTGGGGAGAACCTCTGAAGCCCCACAGGCAGGACTTCTGCTGGAAAAACCTTGGGGCTGTCCCGAGGAAATCTGGAATTCCCAGGGGCTGCAAGGCAGCACAGAGGCTTTGGGGGACAGCACTGGGGGACAAGGGGATGTCCCACCTGCTCACCTGCCCAGCTCTCACCTCACGGCCCCTGGCTGTGGAAGGGCTCGTAGCCACTGCCCAAGGTCCCCAGTGAGCCACTGATGCTGAACGGTGGCACCAGCTCCAGTGCCACTGACCCCAATCCGCTGCAGGGAAAGCAGAGAGGTCACCAAGCTGCCTGTCCCCCTCCAGCCCCTGCCAACAGCAGAACGGGGGGTATTTGGGACTGGGGAGGGGGATGTGACACCTTGGCACCGCACAGAGGGGGCCCCTGGTCCCCTCAGGGCATCACTCACCGCGAGTGGTAGAGGTTGAAGACAAAGTCAGGCCCTGGGGAGGCAGGAGGAAGAGGGGGAAGAAGTGTCAGAGCCATGCGGTGCCATGAACCCACCTTGGCTTTGCTGTCAGTCCCCTGCCCTGTTCCCCTGTTCCCCTGCCCTGTCCCCTGTTCCCCTGCCCTGTTCCCTGTCTCCTGCCCTGTTCCCCTGTCCCCTGTCCCCTGCCCTGTTCCCGTGGTCCCCTGCCCTGTCCCCTGTCCCCTGCCCTGCCCGTACTCACGGCGCCGGGAGTGCCCCCTGCGGTACCAGCGGATGAAGGTGTAGCCGAAACTCGCCAGGATCAGCAGGGCCAGCCCAATGCCCAAGACAACCCCGATCACCTTGACGGGCTCCTGTCCTGGAAGGCAGAGGGAGGAGAGGTTTTCTGCAGAGACACCTCTGGGAGCTTGTGGGTCCCAGTTGTCCCCGGCAGGGGACAAGACACCTGGGAGCTGGGGTACAACTGTCCGGCCTGTCCTGTCCCCAGGGCGGGGAGGGACAGCACCCGGCAGGGGTGCCAGGACTGCGGCACCGGGATTTTTGCTGCCCCCAACGCCCCATGACGGGCACTGCCGCTGTCCCCAGGTGAGCTGGCAGGTGGGACGGTCACCGGGTAGGGACGAGGCCGCCCCGACCGCCGTGATCTCCACTCCCGCTCCCGCCCTCGCGAGGTGATGCTCCTCTCCTGCCGGCGCTGGAGCCATTCCTGGGCCGGCAGTTCCCTCTAGAGGATGCTTTTTGTTAGGACGAGCAGCTGCTGCCGCCAGCGCCAGGCCGGGACGGGGACACGGACGGGGCTGTGCGGGACCTCTGCGGGCTCTGCACCGCCCCATCCCTCCGCTCCGTGCCGCAGGGTCCGGCAAAATCCAGCACCAACCAACGCTCCCGGGATTGTCGGGACACAATCACAGCCCCGAGCACCGATTGCTGCGCTGCCAGCCCTGCCGGGGCTGTGCCAGGAGGGCACGGGGGGTTTGGGCACTGCCCCGCCGCACGGCCGGGGGAGGGCACAGGGCCGGGGGCTCACTGCGGCACCGGGAGCGAGGAGACAGCGGAAAGGGATGACCTCAGAGCGGCTAAATTTAGGCAGATGCCAGCGGAGTGAGAGCATTTCCCCTGTGGTCACAGTGTTTACACAGTGAGCGAGGTCCCGGGGCGTCCTGCAACCCGCAGCACTCGCTCCACCTGATGGGATGATGCACAAACCGCCGGGGCCGCAGAGCATCGGCTGCAGCTCCCGGGGTTTGCGGCAGAGGAGCTGGACCTGCTCTGCCCCTTCCTTTCCCTTCCTCCTGGCCCTCCCGGCAGGCTCAGGACGCGTGGGTGGGCAGTTTGTGCCGGGGCAGGGGCGAGCTGCAGCCCGGGACCCCCGGTGTGGGCGAGGTCAGGGAGCTGCGGCAGCCGTGACTCACGGCAGGAGCTGCGGGGCAGGAGGAACGTGGTGCAACAGCCTCCCTGAATCAGCCGCTGCCGAAACTGCCCCGTCCCCACGCCCACTGCCCGTGGGAGGCTGGCGGCGGCGTGCCCAGGCCCTGCCCCGCGCCCCGTGTGGGAGGCGTCCCTGCCCTGGCAGCGTCGGGAGCAGAGATCCCACATCCCAGGGGATGGCTCTGGGATCACCAGCCCCAGCTGACCAACGGAGCGGAGGAAGGTCACCAAACCACTGCCCGTGCCTGAACATCTCACCTGTGCCCCAATGGGGGGGCAAAGGCCACCCACTCACCTGTCCGGGGGTCCATGTCCCGGTGCTGTGCCACGGGAGCTGCTCTCGGTTATCCCGGGCTGGAGGCTGCTGCTGCTGCAGGGCCCCGTCTGTGCTGGAGCCTGGCACGTCCTGCCTGTCCCCTGGTCTCCTGGTGACACAGCTGCCTCACTGCAGCGGGGCTGGGCACCAGTCCTGGCCCACTGGTCTGACTGGTTTGCAGGGAGAAAGCAGAGGAGCTGCGGCAGACACGGCAGACGGCACATCGCCGTGCCCAGCCCGCCCACACGGCAGCTCTGCCCTCCCGCTGCTGGGAGAGGCTGAACTGGGAGTGCTGGGAGCCCGAGGGGCAGGGACAGCAAGGACAGCAGGTGTGTGCAGCTCTGCCAAGGTGCCCTAGTGGCCATGTCCTCCAGTTGGCGCTTCCCAGCAAAGACCAGCAGCCAGAAAGTGGCAGAGGCCCACGCAGAAGCCAGGCTTGGGGCCTCAGGCAGGACCCCAGGGGACAGGGAGGGACAGAGGTGACCTTCACCAGTCAGACATGTCCCAGAATGATGCTCTTACAGCTCTATTCCATCACCTTCACCAAGTCCCAAACCCGAGTGTCACTTGGGAACCAACTCCTGTTTGTAGAAAGAGGGAAAAGCACCTCCTGTGGCTGCAGGGAAAAGTGACAAACTGCTTGGAACAGTTGGAAACGGGGCATCCAGCGGCAAAATCCCTCCCTGCTCTGTGCTGCTTTGCCCGGCACAGCCCCCAACCCTGCCGTGCCCCCCGTCAGTGGCAGTGGGTGCCAGGGCAGCAGCCGAGCCCTCAGCAGCCCTGCCCAGGGTCAGCACCTCGGAGCCAAGAGCAGGGGTGATGCCTGGGGCCAGCAGAGCCAGCGGGACACCGAGGGGACACCTGGTGGCTGGGACCACTCCCTGCTGGGCAGTGCAGAGGGCAGGGACGGGGCTGTGTCCGTGCGGCTCGGGGAGGCTGGTGGTCACTCAGAGCCCCGGGTCAGCCCACTGGTCACTCAGAGCCCCGGCCTGACCTCTGCCTGACCCCAGCGGAGCCGGGTGCCCGGAAACCTGTGTCATGCCAGGCTCTGGGAGCAGGGAAGGGCCCCTGGCTGCGAACGCAGCCGCACTCCAGGAAGCAAAGCCCCGGAGGCTGTGACACAACAGCTGCGAACCTGAGCTGCTTCCTCAGGGCCTCGGATCCTGCAGGAGGAAGGGCTGCTCCGGCCTCCTGGGCTGCTCTCCTTTCCACGGCAGCAGGGCTGGCACTGGGATGCTCTGGGGAGGCTGCCAGGACCTGCCAGGTGCACCAGGGACCCCAAGTTCTGCCCAGCTTCTGCTGCTGCAGTCTGTAAAATGTTTTTCAGGCTGAAATCTGTCACAGTAGGGGATGGCTGGACCCCACATCCCACATTCTCTGGGCATCACATGGACCACGGGGACTGAGGATGAGGTCCCCACAGCTCCCAAGGGGACTGGATCCTCAGTGTGGGTGTGGGGAGGGTGCCCCTTACCTGCAGTGCCACAGGTGGATCCCTGGGCAGGATTCCTGCTGGCAGGAGTGAGCTGGCACAAGGACGGCACAGCTCCCTGAGGAGTTGCAGGTCGTGGGTGCTCTGCAGTGGCACAGCCACACACCTGGCAGCAGCAGCACCGTTGGGAAAGCTGGATTTCCACAGGAGCAGGGGGTAATTAGCACTTGGCCCATCCTGCACACCCAGCAGCTCCAGCATGAGTGTGCAGAGGGAGCCAGCAGCCTCCCCGACCCCAGCCTGCTCCCTGGGCCACCCTCACCCCGCTGGGGCACTGCCTGCTGCACACCCCAACCTCCCTCCCATCCTGCCAGACTAGGGCAAACTGCTCCATCCCAGAGGGATTGATTATTCCTGGATAATCAGAGATCCATGACCCTCAGCCGTCCCCGAGGCCACCCCACAGTCCTCCCATTGCAGCCTGGGGTGACCTTCCCTGGGCACCCCCTTGCCTTCCCTTTACCTTCCCCCAGCGGTGCCAGCCGTGACCTGGGGCTGGCGGGGACACACAGACCGGGTGACCCGAGAGCGCAAACTCTCCTCCTTTCCTCCTCCACCTACTCAAACCTCGGTTTGACAACAACGCGGCGCAACGCGGAAGAGCCGGACAAAGAGCGGGATGGCAGAGGATCCCCTTATCATCAGGAGGAGCAGGAAAAATCAGTCCGTTCACTCCTGATAAGCTATTTGGTGACAGCAGCCCCGGCAGGTGAGTCACCCCCCCGGTGGCAGATGCTCGGGAGATTACGGCAGGTGGTGGTGTCGCTGATAGACAGGTGTTGTATTACAATACAAACCATAATTCCTGTTTCACAACTCCCCTTGTGGGTTTTAAGGAGGGCCGGGGCGGTCCTGCCCCAGTGCGAGCGCGGCGTGGGCACCGAGAGCAGGCACAGGGGTGCGGGAGCATCGCCGGCCGCCTGCAGGGCATCGGGGCAGCCGCAGCCCCACCGTGTCCCTCACCGGGGACATTTGCCGGGTTTTCCGCAGGCGGAGGGACCGCGCCGGAGCTGGATGGACATGGTGAGTCACTGGCAGCGCTGCCCGCGGCCCCGGGATGGGCACCAGCCCCCCGCACACCCCGTGCCCGGCTGCACTCACAGCCTGGAGAGATTCTGAGAGGATGGGGGAGCCCAGGCCCAAGGAGCTGCTGGTCCCCGACCCCGGCAGCAGCCAAGGAAAGGTTTTCCCCCTGCTCCTCGCACTCCTCAGTGGCCGGATATGGTGCGTGGGTACCCCCATGAGCTCTCGCTCCCACATTTCTGGGGCTGCCTTTCCCCCTCCCGGCCCAGGGAGGAGACAAACAAGGCAGTGCCCCCCATGCCAAGGGGAACGGGACCTTCTGAAGGGTCTTATCCCACTCCTGGGGGGGAGCCAGGCCCTCCCAGCCCCCAGCAGAGCTCCCACTGTGGCACTGCTGGCCCTTTGGCTCAGCACAGGGGACACACCTGCAGGAAAAGCCATGGCCATCAAACCCCAGCCTGGCATGCAGTCCCTCCCTGGGAGGGAGACACGTCCCCAGGAGGGCAGACACAGACACGTATGACCAAGCTCTGTGGGCACTGCGAAACCCTCCACCAGCAGCACACCGGGACACCGACCCCTCCAGGGTGGGGAGCTCACTCCCTGCAATGCCTACACACACCCACGGGTTAAATCCCCGCGGCCAAGGAGCCACCCTCGGGATCTGATCACCCTGCAAGCTTGGTTTGCTGGAGGAACATCCCACCTGCTCCTGAGGGAGGGACAAAGCCCGGCTCAGCACAGCCTCCAGCCCCCCAGCACGGATTCCCTGTGGAAAGGGGTGAAGAGGCTCATCAGAACTCCATGGCTCTTGGGCTGGCACTCACAGCAGGAGCCTGGAATGGCCCTGGTGACTTTAAGTGCTCCGGGGAAAGCACAGCAAGGGAGCTCAATTAGTTACGGTAGCATTGAGTTCTGCAGGAGGTCCTGGGCCTTCACTCCACGCAGGAGTGGGCACGGCCCTCGCCTTGCCTTGGATTTAACCAGTTGGGCACCAGTTATGCAGCTCGTGCTCGTAGTGTGGGTTTGAGAGGAGCCATGGAAAGGCAGCTCCAAGCTCTGAATCCCTTTGAAACAGAAGAGGTTCATGGACTGAAGAAAATATTTAAAAAAAACCCCAAAAAACCCAATAATCGCCCATCTCATCTACATCCACACCAGACCTGGTGTCTTGGAAAGGAGCCCAGCAGTGGATGACATGATGGGGACAAGTATGGGCAGTGTGGGGACGGAGGGGACCTGGTGCTGCTGCAGTAGGGCCTGGAGGATCCATCACGGCCTGGCACAATTCCCACAGGGAACCGTTAGGATCCCATTATCCAGGTGGTGCCTGCCCAGGCCCACGGTGACACAGGAGGTCAGCATGAGGAAGGACCAGCCCCACGTGCCCTGGGCTGCCTGTGCTGGCAGATGTTGGTGCAGCATTACAAAACTCCCAGGCCTCCGGGGGTTCTTCCTTTCTCCGCAGGGAAGAGGCTCAGGAAGGGCAGCCAAAGGGGGAGATGCAGGACCCAGGTTCCCCTTTCCATCTTCCCCTCCTGCTCCCAGCAGCTCCCTGCCACCAGGAAACAGGCTCTGCACCCCAGGAGCTGAGCAGAGCCCGTCCAGGGGTGGGGAATTTGGCACGAGCTGCCAGCACTCGGCATGGGCCCCAGCTGAGCCTGGCTTTGGGAGAAAGGCTGCTGGCATTTCCTCCAAGAGCCAGACACCAACATGCTGGGACACAGCCACACAGCACCTGGCAGGATCTGATCCTCCCCCGCACAGGTCACTTCTTGTTCCCAAAACTGGCAGCCCCAGCCGTGCTGCAGGGACACGATGGGGAGGCAACGCTTCCTGGCTCACGAGGCCAAGCTCCCTGTGCGAGCTAACCCAGGGATAATGGCTTGGCACTTGGTGTAAAACCCTGCTGGGAGAGCACTGTGTGCCCGGCTAAACTGGCACACTGACCCGGGCAGGGAGGGCTCACCTCTCCTCTGGCCTTGGCACAGCCTCCAGCTGTGTCACAGCCCCAGTGCCCCCACATCGCTCTGCCAGGTCCCGGCCTCTGAGCCCTGGGGTGGCACAGGGACCTGTGCTCTCATCTGACGTGACAAACACCATCATCTCCAGGCCTGTGCTGCTCTTGCACTTCAGCGCTTGGAGCGAAGGCTTCCAAACCCTCCTGGATTGTGCATCTGGATCTGTGGGTTTATCACAGTGGATCTAGCCTCCTTACCTCTGCTCATGCAAAAATCTTCTCTTACCTGTGGTGGCAGAGTCCAGAAGCAGCAGCAAAAGAGAAGAGATCACTGAGGCTGGCAGGGCATGGAAGGGACCAGGCTCAGTGGAGCAGGAACACCTTTCCAAACAGCTGCTCTGTGGCACAACCACGGCTGGAAAACATGGATCAGACACCTCCAGCGCCCACCTGAACCCCCCCAAAGGGGCCTCAGCCCACCGCCGAGCACGGGCTCACAGCACCCGCCCTCCCATCGCCGGGGGTTTCTCGAACAAGGAGTTGTTCCAGCAGGATAATTCTGAGGAGCTCAAGCGGATCGATGCCTGAGTCATCCCCGCTCCAGCCCTGGCTGTTTATCCCGTGTCTTAGCAGCGGCACAGCCCTCCCTCCTCCCCGCCCTGGGAGTGCTGGTTCCCCTGGCTCGGGCTGGTTCCTCCGGTGCTCCTGCAGTCCCTTGGGGAGCACCAGGGCTGTGCCACCCCGGTTCTGACCCTGCTGCAGGCACAGCCCCTCGCCGTGACATGCCCGTGAGCCGCAGCCCCGCAGGCGTGTGTATTTTGAGTCAGGGTTTCTCTGCACATCGGGAAGCGCCTCTGTCGCAACATCTGTGACTTTTTAAGCCTCTGGCGTGTTAATGACAGTAACTACACCGCTGAGAGCCAGTTACTGGAATTGCACAGGTGGTGTCTAAGGGAACAAGGCAGCGGGTGACCCTGGGTGACCGCAGAACCGGGCGTTGTCACGACAGGACCTGCCACCCCCATTCCCAGCAGCTCTAAGGCCACCTCAGGTGAAGGTCAGGGCAGTTTCCCTGCTCATCCCTGCTGCTCTCCCTGGGCTGTGAGCTCACCACGGGGCCAACTACCCTCACTGCAATGACTCTCCCACCTTCCAGCTGCTTTTTGCCTGCAGTTTCAGCCTGTAACTGGTTTTCCTCTCTGGTTTGCAGGACTCGGCCTCGGAGCGGCTCAATGGCAGAGGTAACTCCGGTGGGAGCTGGGAGAGATGAGTGGTGCCAGGCTGAGCCCGGCCATGCAGGGCCACCCTCCTCTGTGTTGCAGGTCCCTCCATGAGACCCAAATCCTCCCGGGCGCCGGAGTCCTTCAAGCGGGTGGGGATCCTTGTCCTGGCCGTGGTGCTCACCCTCGCCTGCCTGGTCGCCATCGGGTTCCTGGGTACAGCTCCTGATCTCTGTCCCCCTCCTTTCCCATGGCCCCACGGCTCAGCAAACACAGAGCCAGCTCCTTGCTGCTCCCCCAGTGCCAGCCCTGAGCCTGCCCGGGAGCTGGAGCTCTGCACTGAGCCCCCCTCTCCCTCCAGTGAAGATTTACCTGGACAACCACTACCTGTTCTGCAAGCAGCCCCTGAAGCTGGTGCCGCTGAAGCAGGTGTGTGATGGGCAGTCGGACTGTCTGCAGGGCGAGGACGAGGCCAACTGCCCCCAGTGGGTCCCCCAGGGGCCACCAGCCACGGGTGAGTGCAGGACACCCCGCCAGAGCTCCGGGGGCTGGGCTGCTGCTGCCAAAGCTGACTTTGTGTGTGCCTCCAGCCCGTGTTTCCAAAGACAGATCCATCCTGCAGGTGCTCCACAGCCACACTGGAGTCTGGTCCTGTGTGTGCCATGACCATTTCACCCCGGAGCTGGCCAGAGCAGCCTGTGAGCAGATGGGCTACAGCAGGTACCCAGCTGCTTCCCCTTCCCTCTGTCGTAAAAGCTCCTCTGGAGTGGGGCTCTGTTTGTCTGGGGAGCACCCAGAGCTCTGCACTGCTGGTTTCAGTCCATCCCCAGCACGCAGAGCGCTCTGTGAGCCCCCAGGAGCTGGCTCAGAGCCCTGGCAGCCTCCCATGAGAGCAGAGTGCTGTGCCCTGCTCTGTCACAGCCCACGGGCACCTGCCCTGCTCCTGCTCTGCCTCCATCTCCCCTACCTGCAGCCCTGCCCTGCCCAGAGCAGCCCAGGGTCTCCCTGCCCACACAGCTCACCTGGGGAGGGAGGCTCAGGGCCCTGCACTTCCCTTTTAAGATGGGTTCTGGTGTTCGAGCCGCTGTAGGAGCCCAGACTGAGTCAAACCTGGCATTTTCCAGGCCCAAAAAGTTAGTGATTGAGGGTTTGAACACAGGTCCCAAATGTCACAACAGCAAGGACCCCCCGGAGTTCTCCCAGAGCCTCCTGCTCATTCCTCTGCATAGCAGGGAACACCCTCCCCTCCTTCAGCGTCCCGGCCCTCCAGGGCTGTGACATCCCCACTTTGGCCTCCCTGTCCCTTTTCCTTATGGGATCCAAGCTCCCGAAGTGCTGAGGCACCAGTGCCTGTCCTCCCCCACCCCTGAAGCCCTGTCCCCCCGTGTCTTCCAGCACCCCAACTTTCCAGGGCGTGGAGGTCAGTGCGGGGCAGCCGCTGCCTCCCCGCGAGGTCGCGCTGAGCAACGGGAGCCTCCAGGTGCTGGAGCCAGGCAGGTGAGTGGGGACTGTGTGGACCCCGAGCAGGAGGAGCCTGCGGTGCCTGCCAGGGGAGCCAAACCCAACTCTTTTCCTCCCTCTTGCAGGAAATGCCTCTCGGGGTTGGTTGTGTCGCTCTTCTGTTCCAGTAAGTACCGCGGTGGTGGCCGGACCTTATGGGCACTGGGGCCTCTTCCTGCTCCAGGTCCTGGCTGCTGGCACAGCCCCGTGGGAGTGTGGCTCCATCCCAAGCCCATTTCGCCGTGTGTGCACGAGGAAAGGTGGATTTAATTACTGCTGGCCTCGTTAAGCCGGCACAAACCTCCCAGAAATGAAACACCTCAGGGAGGCTTCCCCAGCTGCCTGCACGGGTTTACTTTTACCGAAGTAAACCCAATCAGGCGAATTACCCTGATTAAACTAATTATCCCGGGGGACTGGAGCAGGCAGGGCATGGCTGGACCCCTTCCAGCAAGCCTGGGGAGCAGACAAGCGAGGCAGTGGGGTGACAGTGGGGTGACAGTGGGGACGAGGGACCCCAGCCACGCTGCTGCCCCTGGAGGCCTGCGTTTGCTGTGTCCCTGTCCCAGCCAAGGTGTCCCCTCACAGACTGCGGGCAGAGTGTGAGGACCCCGCGGGTGCTGGGGGGCAGCCCGGCCGCCATCGAGGCGTGGCCCTGGCAGGTCAGCCTGCAGTACAGGAAGGAGCACATCTGCGGGGGCAGCATCATCGCGCCCGGCTGGGTGCTGACGGCCGCGCACTGCTTCAAGTGAGTGGGGACCACCCCTCGCTGCTTAATTGCCCCGTAATTAGCACTTTGCACAAGGCTCCGTGCCTGTCCCCGCGGCGGGGGGACGTGCGGTGACAGCGCTGTGTGCGCACAGGAACAACCCCATCATCCAGAGCTGGCGTGTGAAGGCTGGCTCCGACCTCCTCTCGGGCGCTGCCACCATCGCCGTGGACAAGGTGTTCCTGGCCGAGGTGACACCTGCGTCCCCCAAGGACAATGACATCGCCCTGGTGAAGCTGCGCTCCCCTGTGCATGACTCAGGTGAGCCTGCTCGGGGCAGGAGTCACAAATGTCCCCTGATGGCACCGAGCATTTGGCTGGGATGGGGATGCCTGGGCTGGGATGGGGATTCCCGGCCTGGCAGCGTCCCACGGGCACCGAGAGCTGGAGCAGGGAGTGAGTGCCCAGCTGGTGGCTGTCCCCAGCCAGTCTGAGCCCCTTCCCTGTGAGCCCCCTCCCCTCACATCTCCTTTCCAGACAGCACCAAGCCCATCTGCCTGCCCTATTTTGATGAGGAGCTGGTGCCGGGCACACCCCTGTGGGTGATCGGCTGGGGCTACACGGAGGAGCACGGTGAGTGGCACAGCGCGGGGGTGACAGGGACAAGGCAGAGCCCCCAGCCCCGCTGGCAGGAGCGGGTGGGGCAGAGGGCTCCCTCCTCGGCCCGGGTCCCTCTGAGAGGCCGTGTGTCACCCAGGGAAGCTGTCGGAGCGCCTGCAGCAGGCAGAGGTGCAGCTCATCGACAAGCGGAGCTGCAACCTGGCCGCCTACCACGGCGATGTCACCGACAGGATGCTGTGTGCCGGCCTGCCCCAGGGCGGCGTGGACACCTGCCAGGTGCGGGCCGGGGCTGGACACAGGGTTGGACGCTCCCTCCATGAGGGAGGAGCGGTTTTGGGAGTGGCTGCTGCCAGCAGTGTCACTCTGCGGGGCCATCCTGGGGGTCTGTCCTTCACAGGGGGACAGCGGCGGGCCACTCCTGTACTCGGGGGAGCACTGGCAGGTCGTGGGCATCGTCAGCTGGGGCCAGGGCTGCGGGACCCCCAGCACCCCCGGCGTCTACACCAGCGTCCGTGCCTACCTCGACTGGATCTACGCCGTGCGCAGGGTCAGTGCCGCCCTGCCCGAGGGGAGAGGCAGCTCCCTGCGGCTGAGCTGCCTCCTTAAGGACACAGCTACTTTCCTCTTGCTTTTGGCTGCCCTCTCAAAGCTTTCAATTCCTTCTGTGCCTCTCTGTCCCCGCAGTCGGAGCTCTGAGACCTGCCGGAACAGGTCTCTCCTCGCCCCGAGACTCCCTTCCCATCCCTCTGCCCTTGTTCTGGCAGCAACAGGGACATGGATCTCCAGGCACGGAAGGTGAGCAGAGGCTCCCAAAGCCTCGCTGGCAGCTGTGATTTAGGGTGTCAGAGCCCAGCCAAGGAGGCAGAGGGTGACTCGGAGTGATGGCCACTGATCCCGTGAAGGAATCTCACTGGCTCAAGCTCCCTTCCGGAGAAAGATTAATTTATTGCCCTGTGCTGACCCCACTGTGGCAGGGTGGCTCCTGGGAGGCCAAGCTGCTGTCAGCTCACTCCTGTTGTACGGAGAGAAATTATGTTTGTGCTCTAGAGCGTCGCCCTATTCCCATTAAAGGAAAAGATTTGTTTTTTCACACAGCCTCCCGAGCCTTTGTCCTGCTTCCTCACGGGGTTCCTTGCACCCAGTCCCCTCCCCAAACCTAAACAGACACCCATGGCAACCCCAAACCACGGCAAAGTTCTCTAGTAAACGTAAACTTTATTTCATTCAAGGCAAAGCTAACTAAACCTCTACAGTGCAAAGATGTGCTGTAAGTCATCACACAGCCCGGCGCACACACCCCCTGTGCTTACACGCAGGTTCCTCCCACGCAGCTTCACATCTGCTTGGACACACACGTGTCTGTGGTAGCACGCACCCCCAGAAAGCCTCTGCAGCCCCCCCCAAAGCCCCGGGGACAGCAGGGACCCCGCCGGTGCTGGCACAAGCTCCCGAGGCAGCCTGCTCCCCCGGAGCACCTGTGTGTGCATGGAGTTATGTTCCTAAAACTGCTTATGTGGCCTTTTCCCGTCGAGCCAGAGGAGTAATCCATGCATAGTGCAGCATTGCATATCCGGTGGGAAGTGGACCTGCGTCCACGCGCCGGCTAAAAAAGGCCAACAGGTTAGGACAGCTAAAAATAGTTCTTTAAAAAAAACTCCCTTCCTCGCCTCGCTGTCCTCCTCCAACGGGAGGGCTCCTCCAAGGGCGGGCCGGGGGTCTCTCGGGGTGACTGGGAGGTCTCACGACTCCTCCCGGGCTGTCGCAGGTGGCGGTGGCGTGTCACAACACCCGGCGCCGGAGCGCCTTCCACCGCGGGGCTGCGGCAGAGCCGAGCAGGGCACCTCACACCTCCGGAGAGGCAGCTCAGAGTCGCTGTCCCCAGCTTACAGCTGGAGACACGGAAGCACAGAGAGGTCAAGTGATTGGCCTGAGGGCCCCACAGACCCTCAGAGAGAAGATCAAGGTCCTGACTCCCACTTGTCTGTCTCCTCAACAGCCAAGGAAACCTGCCTGGGGCCAGGTGCCAGTACCTGTCCCCTGTCCCGAGCACACGGCCCTGCTCCAGTGGGTGTCCCCAGCCCAGCCTGGGGTGACCAGCCTGCTGTGCACCAGTACCTCCAGATAAAGCAGCACCGAGCCTTTCCTTGTCCACCCTGGCCACCAAATCCTCGCCTACCTCCCACTCCAGCACCTCTGCCAGGGCACAAGCCCCCACAGCAAGTCATGGCTCAGCTGGGAGTCCCAATTTACTGTGGGGACAGAGGAGCTGCCCGTCCTGCAGCTTCACTGTCAGCCACCCGTAAATTGGAGAAACAGGGAACAAATCATATTTTAAAGGAGATTTAAAGGAGATTGTCAACCTCAGTTGTAGCTCACTCACTTCGTGTCTCACATCCTTGTGAGCCCACCCACAAAGACCCCCTGGTGTTCTGTGGCACCCCTCATCCCAGAGCACTTCACCATCACAGCCAAGGAAACCTCACACCCACCCCGTGAGGTAGAGCAGTATTATTGCCCCCATTTTACAGATGGGGAAACTGAGGCATGGAGAGGCAGAGCAACTTGCCCAGGGTTGCCCAGCGGGCCGGTGGCACAGCCCCGGCTCAGCTCCCCCCCGCCGGGGCTCGGCTGTGCTCCCTCCCTGCATGGCCAAGGATGCCACGGCAAAAGGGAAACGCAATTGGCTGCTTTCCCCTGGAATCTCATACAAAAACATCCACGTAAGGAGTTCAGCCTTGGCACCAGCATCAAAAGCGTCGCTGCTCCGAGCGCCGAGCTCCAGAGAGAGGGGAGGGGGCAGCACAAAGCCCGGGAGCGCTCCCGGGATGGCGGCCTGCGGAGGAGCCCCCCTGCTCCCAGGGATGGCCCTGCGCGGGGACAAAGCCGGGGTGAAATGTGGCACCTCACCCCATCAGCAGTGACCCTGGGACACGGCCGGCCCCCCGGCACAGCCAGGGGCCTGTCACTGATTTGGCTCTCCAGTGTGCTTATCACAGCCCTGCTTCCTGCCGTCCTCCTGCGCCACTCCATCTGCACGGCCACCTCTGAGCATCCTTGCCCTGCTCCAGAAACCTTCCGGGTGCAGCAGGCAGCTCCCAGCCGCCCCAGCCCAGCACCGCCAGCACCCAGCGTGTCACCCCACGCTCCATCCTCCGGGCACGCCGGGACCCCCGGTGCCCCGCACCCGGCCCCGGCCCTGCCCTGCCTCCTCTTGCCTGTGCTCAGAGCGGAGCCGGCGGCTCCCTCTGCCCCAGCAGCCTCCCAGTCCGAGTCCGCGAGAAGCTCCCAGTCCCCCCGGCAGCCGCAGCCTTGTCCGAGAAGCAGTGCAGGTTGCAGGCACGTGTGTAATAGAAACATGTCTCAAGCGCTGGCAGTTCGGAAAGAAAACAAAAGGGGAAGGCTCGTCCCGTGCCCGGGATCCCGCGGCGGGGCGGGGAGGGTGCGGGGCGCCGCTGCTTCGTTCATGCCTTTGGTGGTGCTTTTTGTTCCGCCTTGGAGCCGGCCAGGCCGTTCTCGGTGTTGTCGTTCCCTGACGAGCTCACCAGACACTCCTTCCTGCACACGGGGAGAGCGCAGGGCAGCTGACAGCCCGCCCCGACCCCGGCCCCGCTCACCGCGACCCCCCGGCAGCACCCCCGCACTCACTTCCCGTCCTGCGTCTTCTTGATGATGAACAGGACCACCCTCTTGATGAGCATGAAGAGGATGAGGAGGCCGATGAGCCCCCCCACCACGCCCACGATGATGAGTGTCACAGTGTTGTCTGTCTTCACCACTGTGGGAGAGAAGGTGCTGAGGGGGCTCGGGAGGGGAGCAGGGAGCTCCCAGCTGCACATCCCACCCCAAAAACCCACAGCCTCCTCCACCTGAGGCTTCCAGAGGGGTCAGCCACCTCCATGCACCGCCACAACAGCCAACTAGGGAGTCTGTCACCGTGTGTTGGCATGCCCACCAGCACGGTGCCACCCCAGTGGCCAGCACTCACTCTGGTGGACCACGGTGAGGAAGATGGTGGCACTGTGCTGGGCGTTCCTCTCCTTGGGGTTCTTGACGTGGCAGGTGTACTTGCCGGCGTCGCTGAACTCCACGCCGTTCAGCACGATGGAGATGTTGTTGTCCTTCTTGGTGGTGGAGCCGACAAACTCCACCCGAGGGTTGTGCCAGATGGGCGTGGGCTCCGTGGCTTTGTTCTTTATCTTCCCCTGGTAAATCTGCAGAGGCAGGGGGGGCAGGATCAGCTGGGTGAGGGAAAGGCTGACGTTCTCCTGATGGTGCCCAGACTCAGCTCTGCACACACAGAGCGCCCCACCAAATGTCCCCTTACACCCCATTACAGCAGGACTGGCCATGGAGAGGAACCCGATGCACGTTCTGCTGGGGAGCAGCAGATCTGACCTGCCCTGAAGCGACAGAACAGACTGTGCAAAAAATGGGAGATCCCCAGAGAAAGTGAGCTCCTTTGCTGGCCAGAACTGCTCCAAACCAGCCCCCCTGCTGAGGAATTGAGGAGCCAAATATTCCCAGCAGGAAGCAAATCTATACAGAACCTTTCATATTTCAGAGCAAGCGAAGGAGGAAATGAACCATATTTTGCCCGAAGTGCAGAGTTGCACCTGAACAGCCAATTTATGAAAACAAACGAGCCTGTGGGCAGCAGCAGATCTAGAACAGCTTTGTGCCAAAAGCATGCTGTTCTGGGGTATTGGAGTCACTCCCTTTGCACAGCCTTGTCCCCTCCAGAGCTGGTGACACTCGGAGTGAAGGGCATCCTGCACCAGGAGAAAGGGAACTGCGAGGACTGCAGTGGAGAAGCACAACAGGACCTGCCAGGAAAGCAGAGGCAGAGCCCAGAGAGCCACCCACCAGCTCTGTTGTGTTGAAATACCATGAGAAGACCAGGTCCTGAAAGCCTATGCAGGTGGTGAAGACACAGGGCAGCAGGACATTGGAGTTATTCAGAGCCATCACCGTGTTGGTCTTCCCCACTGACACCTCCAAGGCCAAGGTGATGGCAAAGACGTGCAAACCTGGCAGGGAGAGGGGAGGAGAGAGTGAGGCCAAGGCTTTGTCACCCCTCATCCCCTTTGGCATACCAGGCTGCCACGGCAGGAGCAGAGGGGCCTGTCCCCAGCCCTAGAGCGGCTCGGTGACAGAGGGGACCTGCTCCTGCAGGAACTGGGGCTGGGTCACCCACAGAGACAGCGCGGGCTCAAAGGGAACCAGAATATCCCCACGAATAAAGCGGTGCAAATGAGAGCCCTGATTTGCATGTTATCCACAGGCCTCCAGCTAGACCTTAAAGGGGGAGGAAAAAAAAGCCAAGGCGAAGCAGAGCTCTGTTCTTCAGGCGGGAGCTGGAGCAGTAATTAGCGTGGCTGTCCTGGCCGCCTGCCACCCGCCCGCCCTCCCGCGGCCCTGCCCGGCCCTCCGGAGCAGCCCCCTCATGCCCGGCAGCGAGAGAGAGCCCCGGCTCCCTCTGGAGCTGCCAGATGACCTTCAAACTGCAGGATGCAGCTGTCCTCCCGCTCCTCGCCTCCCTGTGAGCAGCGAGAGAGGAGCAGGTAGGAGCCCAGCTGCAGCTGAACACTCCTGGGGTGCAGGGACTGGTACTGCGCTGGGCTGGGCCACCACTGTCCCCACAGATCCTTTCTGGGAGCACGGGGATGCTGTGGTCATGGCCAGAGGAGCAGCCCAGCTCCCCATCCCCATCCCAGCACGGCCTCGTGCCGTTTGTGTGATGTGGCGTGGCTGAGATGTGACATGGCCCAGCAAAGTGCTGTCCTCCCCTCTCCCAGACCTCAGCCACCCCTGCAGAGCTTTTCCTGGGCACAAAGTCCGGGGGACGCAGCTTTTCCCATGGCTACACGCCGATCCCCAGCTGCCCCAACACCTCAACTCGGACACGCTGCCCTCAGCCTGGGACTCTCCTCTCTCTGCAGCCGCCTCAGCTGCTGATTTATTCTCCCACACAAGCCGGTGCTAACAACTCCCCAGGCACGTCGCAGCCGGAGCCAAGCCTGAGAGCCCTGCATCCTGGGCTCCGGGCCCTGCTGCAGTGCTGCATTGCAAGCACTGCAGGCGAGGAGTTATTTAACTTTACACAGAAGCACTCCTCATTTTGCTCGAGAGGCCGGAGCTAACGTCAGGGAGTGGTTCCCGGCAGATGGAATCTCCTGCAGCTGTCAGGCTCCTGGAGCAGCCCTGGGGATGCTCCAGAGGGGACTTCGCAGGCAGGAGTGTCCCAGGGGACAGGAGTTGTCCCCTTGGAGCAGGAGGTGGCAGAGGAATGCCTGGCTCTGCAGGTATGTCTGAGCCTGCAGCGTGCTGCAAGCGGACACTCACTCTCGGGAAAGATGATTCCTTGCAGCTTGTAACACTTTAAAACCTGTCTGCCACCCTTAGAATGTAATCTGAATTGAGCGTGTGGGGCAAATCGAGGCTGACCTTGTTCCTGTCATCCTGCACCCTCAGGAAGACAAAATTGATACGTTACCACTAAATAAAGCACGGAGGAAAACACGCTGGGGGGGGAGCACTGCCTGCACCTGCCACACCTCAGCTCCCAGCGCTGCTTTCCCATCCCCTCCCCAAGCTGCTGCACTTCGCAGCACCAGACCCCCAACCTTCAGGGCCACTCCCCTGGGGGCTCCAGGCTCCTTCCTGTGCCTCCAGCGTTTCCCAAGAGAAAGCGGGAGGCAGGGAGCAGCCGCTCCTGCTGCTGCCAGAGCCTCGGCTGCCTGTGCTTTGCTCTTGCAGAGGGAGAGCCCCCCACAGTGCGGGGGCTCGCTGAGCACCGTGCTCACCCCGGCCTGCCATCTGTGGGAAAGCTGCTGTAGAAAAACTTTCACTGCCCATAAAAGTCAGCGTGACATGCTGGCGCAGGCAGCAAGCCATGCCTAGCAGGCTGGCCGGGCTCCTCTCCAGCGGGGCTCAAAGAGAGGAGCTCCTTGGCCAGCCCGGGGCCGGGGGCGGTGTGCTCCGGGACAGGACACACGGCCCTCGGCTCTCCTGTGGCAGGGGCGGTGCCGCGGCTCCGTGGTGCAGCCAGGAGCCCGCTGCCGCTGGCTGCGGAGCACGGCATCCCCAAAACCTACAGACACACAGAGACCCGCCCTGCACTCCGCTGCCCACCGCCCTCTCCAGCTCCCAGCCCACCTGAGCGACTTGTAGGAGCAGGTTCCCACCTCCACGCCCTGGACCCCAGAGCCCCGAGTGGTCTCGAGCATCTCCGAGTCTCTCCTACCACCCCGGTGCCAGCTCAGGTGCTGGCACCCAAATCTTGCAGGGGGTCAGGTACTTACATGCTTTTTTTTGTGTGTCTCCAGCATCCTTTAACTTAAGAACTTTGCCCTCTAAAACGCCTCCCACGGGAGTGCCCCAGCAGCAAGCGCTGCACAGCCAGCCCTCGGTTCCGGGCTGACGCGGGGATGACCCACGGGAGCGGGAGTGCAGCGGGTGCGTGAGGCTGATGCGGGTGGCCGGAGCCTGCCCCAGGTGTGCAGCGGGGAGGGAGCGGCTGCCAGCCCCTCCCTGCACCCTTGTGGCGGGGGATCTCGGGCATCCCTGCACGCAGGGCTGGGCATCATGCTCCAAGCAGCGGCCCCGCAGCGCGGGTCGGTCCCCGCGCCAGGGACAAGCACATGCGGATGGTCGTTGTACCGAATGAACAGTAAGACAATGACCTGTCGGCGGGCGTGCTGGCGCTGAAGCAGTGCATGGCCTCCCCCGGTCCCGGGCAGGAGGCAGCGCGGTCCCCGCTGGCCGGGCAGCGCAGGAGCGGGGCAAAGCGGGGTGCAGCCGCAGTGCTCGCAGGAGAAGCGCTGGCGACGGGAGCGCCGGTGCGGGCAGGGCAGGGGCTGGAGCCGGGACTTCGGAGCTGGGGGTTCGGCTGCGAAGTCACCTTGGCCAAGTGACTTATCCCCGGCGCTCCGGACCGTCCGTCTGCAGAGCGGAGAGCGGCGTTAGCGCCCGCGGGCGGCATCCCCGGGCGCGGCGGGCGGGGTGCAGGGGCTGGGCGCGGAGCGGGGACCCCCCGCCTGGGGCTGCCGCGGGGCTCCGGGGCAGGGTCCCCGCCGGGGAGGCGGGGTGGGGGGGGGGACACAGGACTCGGGCGGTACCCGGAGGGGTCCCCGCAGCCCCCCCGCGCCCCTTACCCAGGAGCGCGGCCAGCAGGCACGGCGCGGCGCGGCGGCGAGCGGCGGGCGAGCCCGGGGCCATGGCTGCAGCGCTGGGCAGCGCGGGGCGGTGCGGAGCCGAGCGGTCCCTGCTGCCCGCAGCGCCCGGCTCTGGCCGCCCCCGCGGAGGGCGAGCGGCGCCGGGCGGGGCCGCGCCGGGCGGGGCTGCGCTGAGCCCTCCTCCGCGTTCCTCCGCGCTCCTCCGCATCCCCCCGCGCATCCCCCCGCGCATCCGCCCGACCGGGAGAACGGGGAGCGCTCCCCGGACCGGGGCAGTGACGGACCCCCCTGTGCCGGGCACTGGTGAAGCTGCATCCCGAATCCTGGGAGCACTTTTGGGCCCCTGGAAAGAAGGACATTGAGGTGCTGGAGTGTGTCCAGAGAAGGGGCTGGAGAACCAGTGGGATGAGGAGAGGCCGAGGGAGCTGGGGGGGTTAAACTGGAGAAAAGGAGGCTCCAGGGGACCTTCTCACTCTCGTCAACTCCCTGATAGAAGGGTGGAGCCAGGGAGGGTCGGGCTTTTCTCCCAGGTATTAAATGACAGGACAAAAGGAAACGGCCTCAAGCTGTGCCAGAGGAGGTTGAGGTTGGGTGTTAGGGAAGATTTCTTCACTGAAAGGGTTGTCCAGCCCTGGTACAGGCTGCCCATGGCAGCGGTGGAGTCACCAACCCTGGAAGAGTTCAAAAACATGGCTGTGGCACTTGGGGACATGGTTTAGTGATGGCCTTGGCAGTGCTGGGTTAAGAGTTGGGCTTGATCTTGGAGGTTTTTTCCAATCTCAGTGATTTTGTGGTGGCCTGGAAACACTGGGAAGAGCCCAAAGTGCCCCTAAGGCTGGTGGATTCCCAGGACGACAAAGCAGGACAAGGCTGGGGCTCAGCTCTCATTCAGGGCACCTCAGCAGTGTGACACCACCGCCCTGCACCCCCGAGGCAGACAGCAGACACAGGTGAGGTGCCAATCCAGACCCCGATGGCTGCAGAGGGACCCGCCCGGCGCCAAAGGGAACACTCTGAGAACTCATTTTTCTCACCGTGATCTCGTTCCGGGATAATTTGCTGCACAAAGGTTCTTGTCTCAGCAACCTTTCCCTCGCCTTTGGCATCCATTAGGCCCGCCCTGGGCACATCGCATCCCAAAAGCAGCGGCGGGAGCTCGACTAATGGAAGCCCCCAGGGCGTGGTGTGGGCAGGCAGAGCTTCACCTCTGTGCCCAGGCCCATTAGACTGCGAGCCCTGCGCTGAGAGCAGCGTTTGTGGGAGGTGACGCATCCCAAAAGAGCCGTGGCGGGAAGGGGCGGAGGTGCTGCCACGCTCCCGGAGCAGGAACGGCGCTGACTCCTTCTCTGGGCTGCAGTGACACAGGGCACACGTCCTGGCAAAGCTCACCCCAGGGACCAGGCATGGCTCCCCCAAACTGTTTTTTTGGGTGTGAGAGCAGCTCACCTGCAGGGATGTTGCCTGCATGNTCCCCATCCCGCCCCCTTTGCAGCTCTCCTGGCCAGCAGCATGAAGCAGCAGAAGCGAGGAGGGAAAGCAGGAGGCTTTGCAGGGCACGGGGACATCCCAGGGGAGCCTGAGAGGATGCCAGCAGTGCCTGTGGGTTGAGGCGTTAGGGCTGCAGAGCTGGCAAGAGAGGCAGGAAAAATCCAGGCGGAGCGGGCAGGGCAGCGCTGGCAGCCGGCGCTGCGGGAGCGGCGTGCACGGCTCTGCTGATGCAGCAGAAGGTGCCTTGGCGGGCGGCTGGGATGGATTCAGGGAGGGGATGGATTCAGGGAGGGGATGGATTCAGGGAGGGGGTGGATTCAGCGAGGTGATGGATACAGCGAGGTGATGGATACAGCGAGGGGAGCGGAGCCGCAGGCGCCGTGTGGAGACGGGAGGAGGAGCGCAGCGTTTGCTGGAGCATCGCTGATTGTGAGAGGGCAGGCAGAGGGATCCGAGGGGGTGCAGGGACGCCTGTCACCCCCGCAGGGGTGCCTGGTGGCTGCTGGGGCCAGAGGCTCAGGTGCAGGTGAGTTTGAGGCCAGCATGCAGCACACGGGACCTGCAGCAGTGGGGACACGGAACAGCAGCAGCCTGGTGCGGGGGAAGGTGTGGAGGAGCCCCTCCTGGGATGCTCAGGTGCCTGCCAAGTTTGCTTGCATTTGGGATGCAAGTTGGGACGCATTTGGCTAAACTGCCGCTGAGAGTCTTGCCGGCAGAGCCCTAAATCCTTCAGGAGGCAGGAAGGTTGGGAAGCCTGGCTGCAAGGGTTGCCCAGTAAATACGACAGAGCTCCTGTGGGCACTGGCACAAATGGGATGCACTGGGCAGGTGGGCACCCAGTTTATTCCATGCTGACATGGCCCTGCAGCCATGTATCCCCCAGAGGTGACAGCCTGGCCCCCCCTGCACGCCCGGGGCAGCTGTGCCCACACAGCCCCAGGGCTGGGAGCGGGACGCCTGCTGTCACCAGCGCCTGATGGAGCTGTCACACTTGGCAGCTCCAGCCGGTCTCCTCGGCCCACTGATCCCGTGAGACATCTGTCACTGCTGCAGGCCTGGACAGGGCTCTGCTGTCCCCCAGCCCGGCCGGGGGCAGGGGCAGCAGCTGGCCCTGGGGTTTGGGCAGGACACAGGTGTCCAGAGTGGGATCTGGGCTTCCTGCGGCTCAGCAGAAACTTGTTCTGCTGAGCCCAGCACAGGGCTGCTGTGTCTGGTTTCAGGGAATGCGAGCACCCCGTGCTCGGACACTGTCACCTCCCTGGGGGACAGGAAGGAGGGCTCAGGGTGCTGCCAGCTGGCTCACAGCCTGCAGGGGGGCACAGTGGCTGCCTCAGTCCCTCTCACCTTGCACTGCAGGAGCTGGGAGGGTTAAAACGCCAGGCTGCTGCTCCCCGAGGAGGGCTCCTGCCTCCCTCCACGTGGGTACAGACCAGGTAGGGCTGAGCAGAGCAGTCGGGCTGCAGCTCCCAGCTGAACGCAGCAGGCGCAGCGCTGGCCCCGGCTGCCCTGGAGCATCCTGCCAGGGGCTGCCCCAGGAGGACAGCCCCAGCCTCCTCCCAAAGCTCCCCGAGCCCCACGATGCTGCGCTCCCGGAGCCGGCAGAGCTCTCCTGCCGATGGAGGGGGAGGAGGAGGTGGCAACGCTGGAACAGAGCTTCCCATCAGCACCTTATATTTACTGCAAGGTCCTCTGGCTGTGACCTTTAAAAGACAAAGGTGGTCTGACATCCCGGCAGCTGGCAGTGGGCAGGAGGCACCGCAGGGATCGGGCTCTGCAGGGCTGTCCTGGCTGGGACGGACTCGCCGGGCTGGAAGCTGAGCGAGAGGTCCCGGGCGCAGACTGCGGGTGAGTACCTGGCTGCTTTTGTCATTCCAGCTCTCGGCTGCCTGCAGCTCTCCCTCGGAGCGGTGCTTCCCCCTCTCCCTGCGCTGCCGCTGCCTGCTCGCCCCCGCCCGCGGAGCCGCCTGCCCTCCGGAGCGCACAGGTTCCTCATCCCCTTCCTCCGGCCCTTGAAACACGCAAGGGAAGAGCGGCTGCCTCCCCCGGCAGCTACTGCAGAGCATCTGCAAGGATCGCTGAGGCAACCCTGCTGTATCCCAGGAGAAAGTTTAATCCTGACCCGGCACAGCCCGAGGCCACCTCCACTGAACCCTCCCTATTCTGTCCCCTAAAGCTGCCCTTCACACCCCTCAGTGCCCTGGACCTCAGTGCCCCAGGCTGTTCCCTTTCCAGGTGCCCCCTCTTTACATCCCAGCCCCGGGAGCAGGGCAGTATTGCAGGGACTGTGGCTCTGGACTCTCCCTGAGACACCCCAGCAGTTCCCTCTGACTCCGCACAGGATCAGGCAGAGGTCCCTGCCATTTCCACCCCCTCTCTTGCTCTTTAACACCAGTAATCCCACCTGGCTTGAGGAAATTTTAGCGTTCTGTAACGAGGAATGTCCATAATTCTGGGGAATCCCTGAAGCTCCGGTGCTGGGGGGTTGCTGTCACTGCCCTGCAGTGAGGAGAACTCACCCTTGTTGTGTCCCACGGCGTCTCCTCTGTGGTCCCACTGCTCTCCTCAAGTTTTTTGCCAGCAACATCCTAACAAGCATCCTGAAGGTGCCGAGGGGTCCCCCATCCCCTTTGCCCGTGGCTGCATTTGACCCCCTGAAGCTGGGTGGGGATAACCCCACGTCCTCCTCCGGGGAGCTGCTGCTCCCTGCACGGCAAAGCTGTTCCCTGCCACGGGCCAGGGATCGATTGGCTGCACCCCCAGGCAGCAGCCTGGAGCTGCAGGACTGTGTCAGCAGGACACTGGAGGTGATTTGGGTGCCCTTCCTCGGGGAGGCAGAGGTGCCATGGGAAGATGGAAGTTTTCCGCAGCGCTGACCCCACACTGAGGTGTCCAGGGCACAGTGTCCGGGCAGGCAGGGACAGGGACACTGGGAGAGCTCGTCCCGTTGGCACTGCTGCTGGGGACAGTGTGTGGGGGGCTGGGGAGGGGGCCAGGCAGGGCTGGAAGGTGGAAAGTGTTGGTGGCAGTGCCTCGGGGCAGTGTGTGGTCAGACCCTGCTGGCGTGAGGAATTGGGATGCAGCAGCGCCCGGAGTGAAGGGCAGCAGGGAGAGGCCCGGTGCAGGGCGGCTGTCAGAGCTTCCCTCGTGTCTCCACGGTGGGTGAGCTGATGGATGTGCCTATTAACCGTGCCCCAGTTGTGTTGTGCTGCTCTGGAGCATCCCCACGGCGTGGCCGGGCTGGGAGAACAGCCGGTTACGGGTGTCCATCACCCAGCGTATGCCCCGGGCTCTGCTGGAGCCTGCCCAGCCTTACCTGCCACGAGCAGCCATCAATCCCAGCTCTCTGAGAAGCACAGGTGGAGAAGCTGACAGGGCACAGGTCCTGGACGCCCCACAGTGGGTGTGGAGCACCCCTGAAATCTCCCTGTGGGAAGGCTGGGGCAGCACTTGTCATGCTCCCACTGCCAGCACTGCCCTGGCTCTGTGGCAGCTCCCAGGGACAGAGCTGTGGGCACACAGGGTGCCCTGGGCTCCCTTGGCACCCACAGCACCTCAGCAGGACCAAGCTCCACTCCAGAGTGGTCTCATCCCCCCAGGCAGAGCAGATGAGGGGCCTGTCCTGCCCCTCCAGGCTGCGGCACAAAAGCATCGAGGGCCAAGTCGGTGTTTTGTTGTTCTTTTGTTTGTTTGACTGTACAAAGAGCAATAAAAACATCCCACACTCGGCAGAGCGCTCGGCAAGAGAAGCCCAGGGGAAGGCGCACACCCAAGGCCACAGCACGACCCAGAGCAGCCCCTCCTGTGTGTACAGATCTGTATTTGTCTCTCTGCTGTGCGCAGCTATGTACAGACAGATGCATTGGCAAGTTGCAATCCAAGGATAGTGCACGAAAAGAAATGAAAGGCAGATGCAAGACCGGTCATGTGCAACCCTCAGAGGGCTCCGTGCCCCCGAGGCGCCGGCTCAGTCCCACCGGGAGCCGGGGACAGCCCGGCTCTGGCAGAAGGCGGGGCGGGAGCCCTGCGGCACCGGGCGCCGCTGGCACTGTGCGGGGGTGTGGGGGGGACAGCCCGGCCTCTCCCCGGGCAGCAGGGCCCAGGGGAGGGGGGCCACGCGTGGGACACGGCACATTCCTGCTGCGGATGGGAGGGGACAGCGTGGAGCCCAGCGGGGTCGAGTGGGATAGACAGGGCAGGCGGGGCCGGGGTGGAAAGCGATGGGGCAGAGCAGGGAGGGCACAGCTGTCCCGCCGTCCCTGGGGCCTGGTGGCATTGCCGGGATGGCACCTACACAGGGAGGCGGCAAAGGTGTCCCTTCTCTGCACAGGGACACTGTAAAGGTGTCTCCTCTCCCCTGGCAGTGCTGCTCGTGGGTGACGGGACCTCCATCACCTGTCCCCTGTGGCACCGGGCGCTGTCCCCCTCCTGGCAGCCACGGGAGAAGAAAAGCTCAGGCCCGGTGCCACAGGGGACACTGCCCCGGGTCATTCCCTGCCGGAACCCCCAGTGCTGCAGCCAGCACAGCTCACCTGCCAGGTGAGGCAGGGGGCACACGGGGCTGGGCGGCTGGCAGTGCATTGCCATGGCAGTTACAGTGTGCAGTGCTCTGCAGGGAGGCTGGAGGAGGCGCTCTCAGCATCACAGGGCTGCTCCAGGGTGACAGAGCCGTCCTAACTCTGCGCCTGCTGTTGTGCCCAGTCCTTCCCAGCAAGTGCCCAAAAGCTCCTTTTCAGCAGCCCCTGGTCCCCAGCAGCCTCACCCCATCGCTCCCCATGACCTCAGTCTGACACATCAGCAGGACAATTTCTATCACAATTACCCTCCCCAAGAAGGAAATGAGCACGGAAAAGTCAGCCCAGCACCTTGGGCTGAGATGCTCAGACCAAAGAACAGCCCCAGAGGCAGAAGGGTCTAATCCTTGCACACCAAGAGCCATCAAAGGTTCCAAAACACCACAAAGCTCCAAGACACTGGGTGAGCTCATGGCTTTGGCCACTGACTTCTGAGCAGCTTGGGACAGTCCCTGAGGAGCACGAGCTTGCAAGGAGGAGACTGGCAGCTATGGGGATCCCTCGGGATGGGAACACTAGTGCCAGTGGCCCAGGCACAGCAGGAGCATCTCGGGATGAGCTGTGACCCAAGGGCAGACTGCTGGCCCCTGCTCGCATTTTCTACTGGGACAGAGAGCAGACAACGGGGCTGCCCAGACCCCTCTGCCCCTCCTGGCACCCCCTGTTCCAGTCCCTCCATGTGTGGGGACTGCACAGGTCCCCCCTCACCCACCCCAGCCTGTCCCCAGCACCTCCTCACAACTCTCTGGCACTCAGAGCAGGGGACAGGCTGGTCCCAGCTCAGCCTCAGGGGCTTCAGCCCCTCCTTCCCCAGCCCTGCCCAGCACAGCCGGGCTCCGGGGACCTTCTCTCTGCGCCCTGCTCCGGGCTGGGTTGGGTGTTTGGATGGAAGGAGGGATGCTCTGGGGAGACAGAAATCCTTGCTCTGGGAAGCACATCAAGAGGGTCACGCTGTACAGGGGACAGGAGGGAGGGGCGGGCAGGGGGCGTTACTTGGTGCCCTCATCCGGGTTGCCTTCGCCGTCCGTCTTCCCTTCCTCCTCCGTCTTCTGGTCGTCCGTGTTGAGCCTCTGCTGCTTTTTCCGGCGCACGCATTTCACCACCATCAGCACCAGGATCACCACGGCCAGGAATCCACCCACGGAGGCGCCCACGATCACGGCCACCGTCGAGTCGTGCTTTGGGGGCTCTGGGGACACAGGGCACAGGCTCAGGGCACAGCTGGGAACGGGCAGGGCTCTGCGAGAGCTCCCTGCACCCGTGGGTGCCCCACGGCGCAGGGCAGCACTGACCTTGGGTGAGCACCTTGAGGCTGATCTTGCCGTGGCCCCGGTGCCGGTCCGGGGGGTTCAGGACGTAGCAGTTGTAGGTGCCCTCGTCCTCCAGCTGCACGTTTTTGAGGGTGAAGGACACGTCGTACTTGGCGGGGTTGCCGGTGAACTCCACGCGGTTCCCGAAGCGATCCAGCTGCTTGTTCATGATCTTGGTGCGGAACTGCAGGAACTGGGCAGCCGTGGGGACAGCGAGTGAGGCGACATCTGTCACCCCACGGGCTCATTTCCCAGCCAGGCACCCCCTCCCTGCACGTGCTGCCCTGTAAGGAACCCCGAGCAACTCCCTTTGAGCTGGTGCCAGGACCCCCAGCAGATCCCCAGAGAGACTCACCAGCTCCTCCGAGCAGTTACTGCACTCCTGGTACGTCCAGTTGAGGGAAAACTGCTTGTTCTCCACCTTGTAGCAGGAGTTGAAAGTGCAGGAGAGCTTCACAGAGGAGCCGTTCAAGGCATTGATGGTGGCAGGGGCCATGACCTCCATGCCCAGTCTCGGGGGTGCTGCCGGATGCAGATGAAGTTGGGGGGTGTCAGGTGGCTGAACCCACGTCCCCATGCTGCCCTGCCTGCACAGAGCTCTCCCCGGGGCCTGGCACTGCCTTCCAGGCACATCCACACACTCTGCATCCAGCCAGCACCGGAATTTCCCTGCCCAGCAGGAGCAAGGGGAGCAGCCCCAGCCCTGGCACTGTCCCTTGGCTGGACATCTCTGACCCTGCTGTGCCATCCCCGGTGCTGAACGCTGCTGCCTGCAGGCCAGCCCCGCTCCCGGCTGTCCCCCGAGGCTGTGCTGCCGCGGGATCGATGGCGCTGTGCGAGGCTGCAGCGTCAGCACGGGAGGGCCCGGCGCCACAGCCACACGCAGCTTTATAAAGGCTGAGCTCATCACATTTCATTCCCAGCAGGACACGGCTACAGCAGCAGCGAGGGCTGGGATCTGCCAGGGCCGGCCCCAGGGGCTCCAGTGGGAATGCAGGTGATGCTTTGTCCTGCCAGCAGTGCCCACGCAAGGATTCTCCAGCTGGGAATGACCAGAGCAAGATCCCGGTCACTGCTCAGGGATCCCTCGGCTTGCAGAGAAAGAGGGGCATTGCCTGGTAACTACCTGGTGCAGCTGGCAGGGCAGGACTCACCTGGGGCGTGGGCAGGGATGGGGCATCTGTGCCCTCCTCCACTCCTTCCCTGCAGCTCCCCTCAGCAGCACCCAAACCCAGCGCCTGCATCCAGCACCTGTCCCCAGGCTGGGCAAGGGGACCAGGCTCCCGTGCAGTCAAGCTGGCTGCAAACCAGCCAAGCCCTGAGAAGCGCAGGGACACGGGGACAGCGAGCCCTGGGAGGGACCAGAGTGTACTGGGGGGGCCGTGACACCCTACAGGGCACAGTGACAGTGCCACCAGGTGCTTTAATGATCACCTCACCTCTCCCCTCGGGCTGCTGCTCTTTGCTCTCAAACCTTCGTGCCGAGGCCAAGCTGGGTGCGTGTCAGGGCTGCTCCGTGGCCGCTGCGCTCCGCCTGCAAGCAGGGCAGGAAAGGGGCCAGGCTCTGCAGCCAGGGACAGCAGCCTTTCCCAAGCTGCTGTGCTGAGCCCCAGGTCCCACTGCCAGGTGTGAAGCAGCAGCACCCTGAAGCTCCCTGGGGGCAGAGTGGTGCTCTCAGGTATGGCCCAGCCCTGGGGATGGCTCCTTGCGGTGCTGGCAGCCACGGGGAACAACCTCCATCCAGCCCCAGTGCAGGGAGGGCTCCCACAGGGCTCGGGGACACAGGGATGGGCACAGCTGCTGCACGGGGATGAGTCACAGCACCCAAGGCAGGAAGAAGTGTCCTGAGCCAGTGTCACTCGGTGCCCCGTGGTAGCCACCACCTTTGATGCCTCCAAGGAAACCTTGCAGGGATGGGAGAGAAGAGCCAGGAGCTGGCCTGTCCCAGCAAGAATGGTTGGAGGGGATCGCTGCATGGAACCATTGTCTGAGCGCCCCTCACAGGATGCCCCGTGTGCCTACAGGTGGGTGACGTGGCCTTGTCCTGTGTCCTTGGGGCTCCCCAGGGCCCTACGGAGGGATGAGGTGCCACCAGCAGCAAACCTGGCACACCATGGCCTGGCAGGACCTAGGAGCACCCGTGTGTGTGGGTCCAAACTTTGCCACTGGCCGGGCAGTCAGCCCTGGGGGACAGCAGAGGTGGGGGAAGAAACCCCCTGAAGCCCGGGCACCGTCCAGGCCGCGTCCTGCGGCGCTGCGCAGGCTCCCCAACGCTCTGTCACACTGCACCCAGGCTGGGGGGGGACAATTACAGCAGCCTCTACAGCGGCCCTGACTAGGTTCTGTACCCTCTTTTCCCAGGCTCTCTCCTCGGGGAAAAGCAGCTCATCAGGAGCTCCAGGACAGCACTTCAAAGGAGCGCTGCCTCCCCGGCCGCGATCGATGCAGCGGCCGCGGAGCTGCTGACACAGCGCGGCTGCTGCTGCTGCGGGGCCGGCCAGCACGCACGGACCACAGCCCCCAGCACGGCCACCAGCGCGGGGACAGCCACAGCGACGGCCACAGCACCCCTGCCAGCACCCACGGGACAGCCACAAGCCAGCGCAGCCCACCTGTCAGCACCCCAAAGGACAGGCACAAGCCAGCGCAGCCCACCTGGCGTCACCTTCCCAGCCCCGTCCCCACGGGCAGCCGTGCAAAGGGCTCTGTGCTCCGTGCCCGGCCAGCGGGATGGATGCAGGGCGTTCTCAGCAGGAGATGCAGTGGTACCGTACCCCCCCAGCCAGCCCAAAAGCAGGTCACCCCGGCCGGTGGCTCCCCGCAGGGCCAGACCACCTCCGTCCCCATCCCTGCGGCACGGCGGGTCTGCCACACGGGCGGGGGGGGGCTCCTGGCCAGGGACACGGGTGTCTCCCCACCTGGGCACATGCAAGGGGGGCTCAAGCCGACACTTACCCAGCGAGAGGAGCAAGGTGAGGCCGGTGAGGAACAAGGTGGGCTGCGGGAGCCAGGCTTCCGGGCTCATTTTGACGGACTTTTGTGTGTGGAGAGGACGTGGTGTTGGTGTGGGTTGTGGAGGTGGTGGAGGTGCTTTTTCGAACGCCCGGGTTATTTGCAGGTGACATAGAACATTAGAGCCGCTTTCTCCCCACAGCCCAATATGGCTGGAGCGGTGCTGGGGCGAAAAAAAGCAGTAAATGCTGTGGTTGGTGGATCGCAGCCGCCGGAGTGGGAGGGCGGAAAAATTTTCCCCTGAACTGCAGGCGACAGATCCTGGCGCCGCCGGCTCCCTGCTCTGAGCACGGGCTGGGGCACACGGTGGGTTCCTGCGGCCCCCGCAGCCCCCCGCGTTCAGAGGGGACATGCAGGTGTGTCCCCTGTGCCCCACCGGGGGCTGGCGGCCAGCCCCGCTCACACCATCCACGGCAGCGGTTCCCGCTCTGGAGAGCCCAGAGGGGCCCAGGAGGGCTGGAAATGCCCTCCCAGAGCCAGGCAGGGAGCACAGGGGCTGCTCCAGGCTGGGGGCAGCAGAGGGGCCCGAGCAGCCCAGCCAGGATGGCCCAGGTAGGCTGCAGCAGGTACAGGTGCTCCTGGTCACCTGCCCGCTCCCAGACAGCTCCGTCACTTCCCAGGGCTGCCAAACTGCTGCAGGCTCCTTCCCCTTCTCCAGCAGCATCTTCTCCCGGGATAACAGCTCTCCTCAGCCAGCCTGGGGATGGGGAGGCTCTGCCCAGCAGTAACAGCGCTGGAGAAAGTCTTTGGTCCCCTTTGCACCATCAGTCAAGGAAACTTTTGGGTCTGGGCTCCAAACCCGGGTTCCAGCTGCAGAGATGGGTGCAGGGAACACAAGGCACGACCTCCTGGAGAGCAGAAGGCAGTGACTGAGCTGCTCGGGCCGCGGGACACGGAGTGGTGGCGTTTGCTGGGACAGCATCACTGGGGAGAGAGGCGAGGGATGCCCCAGAGCCAGGGCACACCTTGGTTCCTGTGCAGCAGAGCCCGGGGGAGGCAGGAGGGGTGCAGAGGGGCTCTGCTGCCTGCCCACAGTCAGGAGGGGAAGCAGGACAGCCGGGAGAGGAGGCACAGGAGTGTCCCGACAACTCTGCTCAGCAAACACTCACTGCACACACAGCGCTTTCCCTCCACCCTGAGCAGGCAAAGCCGGCTGTGCCCTGCCGCTACGGCTGCCACCACCCTACAGAGACCCTCCGCCATCGCCCGAGCCCCCAAATCCAGCCCCGGGGGCCGGTTCCTCCTAAAGCCCGTCCTGCGGCTGCCTGCGGGAAAAGAGAGCAGGGTGTCAACGAGAACCAAGGAGCGCAGCGCGGCGCTGCAGAGAGCCGGCAGCGGTGGGAGGTGGAGGGTCCCGGCTCCCTCCGCACCTGGAGGTGTCAAACATCTATAGATAGCGCCTGGCACCGCCGGCAGCGCCCAGCACCCAGAGACAGAGCGGGAGCAGCGCCAGCGCCCGCCCAAGCGCTGCCCCCGGGGGCCCGGGAGGGGTGGCCGGGCTGGCCCCGGTCCGCGCTGACCATCACCTGGCTGATCACCCATGGCCAAGGGACACACGTGGGGCACCCCCACTGCCCACAGGGCTCTGTCGTGCTCCCTTCAGTCCCCATCCTGCTGCCAAGGGATCCCTTTATTGTCCCGTTTGGCTTTGGTCCCACCTGGAGCCAGCGGGGCTGGAGTGGAGGGTGCCCCGTGCCAGGCTGCACATGGGTTCAGGGGCTCCCATGGCCTGGGCCAGGCAGATTTTGGCACACTTGGACATCACGTGCTTAGGCAGGAGGTGAAATGAAGACACCATCAGGGAAGACTCCCTGAGTTTTATTATCTACAGAAAAATACCGTGACAGCTCCCACTGCATCTCCCCCGTTGGAGATCCTTATCCTGGGCCGGGATCAAAGCTGGAGCCTGAGGCTGTGCCCACTCTCTCCAGAGTCCAGGAGGCAAGAGCTGGAGGAACCAGGTCCCTGCAGTGTCCCCTGGTCCCCTGCAGACAGCTGGGGGGGCTGTGCCCCAGCAGTGCCCTGGCATGGGCACACAGTGACGTGTCACCAGTCCTCAGTCCTCAGAGGGACAAAGGTGTCATGGACACACCTGAACAAGGGGCTGCCGTCCCACAGCACAGCTATTTCTGCTGCTCTGGGGGCTGGGGCAGTGCCTCCTCTGGCCTGCTGTGGGGCTCCTGGCTCTGTCCATCCCCCTGTGTCCCCTCTGCCATCCATTCTGACGGGATTGTCCTCTTGGCCAGCTCCACGTAGACGCCGTTGTCCCGGCCATGAGATGGGTGCTGCAGGGAGCAAGGGACAAGGCGTGAGCCTCGCTCAGCATGGGTGCCAGGCTGAGTTTGGAGAGGGCAGGGGGCATGGGGTGCTGGTCTGGCACAGAGAGTGAGGCCCTGGATGTTGTGACCCTGGTGACACACCATGCCTGCTGCAGCTCCTCACCATGGTTATGTACGTGTCCTCAGCTCTCCTCTTCTTCTTTGCTTCCTGCTCGGCCTTGGGTACCTCAGCTCCAGGGATTGAGCAGTAAATTGCTTCCTGCAAGGGGCAGATCAGGGTGTTTGGAACCAAACGGCCCCCAAGCAACAAGAGCCATGGTTGGAGCTGGCCAGCAAATGGCCCCCTGTACCTGGGCAGAGTGGGATCCCCTCCCTCGGCCTCCCCAGCCCTGAGCCCCCCCACCCAACCCCAGCGACTCCTCCAGCCTCAGCTCTCACCTCTGCTTTGCTCTTGCTGCTGCTGTTCCCCATCCTCTCCAGGGCTGTGACGGTTGCAAACCTTGAGGGGAGGGAGCAGCAGGGTCACCTCCGGCGAGAAGCATCACCCTCCCCTCCTGTCCCTCTCTCCCTCTCCCGGGACACTGACATCCCTTTGCACATGACCGGGCCAGGCTATCCCTGCTGCTGGCGCGGCCCGGGAGGTTTGGGAGCCGAGGGCCGCCGGCCGGGGCAGGGTGGCACTAGGTGGCGGCAGGAGGCTGCACCCCACACCTGGGGAGCCGAACATGAGCACCTGAGCACGCCAGCGCAGAGCTCGGCCAGCGAGAGCAGCACGGGAGGGCTGCGGGGAGCTGCCTCCTCACCCCCGTAAACCCAGAGCCAGCCCTGGTACCTCTTCCTCACGCAGAGCCCGGCCAGGAACGCCACCACCACGGCCACGCAGCCACAGCCCACCACGGCCGGCCAGAACCCGGACTCTGTCGGGGACGGCGCGACATCCTCGGTACTCAGTCCTCCTGCTTCTGCCGGGGAGACACCGAGGCAGGGGATGGCACCGCGGGGACCCGCAGAGCCGCGGGGCAGGTGCGGGGAGCAGCCGCGGGGCGCGGCACGCACCTGTGGGTGGCGGGGGGATGACCAGCAGCTCCGTCTGGCTCTTGAAGACGCTGATGTTGTCCTGCAGCCGCAGCTGGCACTCGTAGGTGCCGCTGTCGCTGACCTGCAGGTTCAGCAGCCCGATGGAGCCGTCCCAGCGGGAGATGTCCCCCTGCCACTGCGCCCGGTTCTTGAAGCGCCCCACGGGGACGCTGTGGTTATTGTAGTAATAAAACACCATCTTCTCCTGCCAGGGCACAGACGGCGCCAGGTGAGGGGTGTCAGGTGCCTGGCCCTCCTCGGGAGCTCTCCGTTCACACTTTCTGCCAGTCCCGCGGGTTGTTCTCCTCGCACAGAGCCCGGAAGGCTCAGGGGAAGCGCCAGGATGCGGCGCCCAGAGCACCCGGTGCTTCCCTGGCTCCTGCCCCCGCACGGGGACTTTTCTTCCTCTCATGGAAACTTCCTCTTCTCACGGCCAGCCGACAGGCGGGTGGGCATCCCCACAGCCTCTCCAGGGCTGCTTCCCCACGGCTGCCTCACCCTCCCTCCCCTGCCACGCCGTGTCCCCTCCCCTGCCACCCTGTCCTGACCCACCTGAGTGCCATCTCCTGCCTTGTGCAGCCAGTCCACTTTGTTGAGGGTCCGTCCCTTGCTGTCGGGGTCTATGAAGAGGCACTGCAGCAGCACAGAGTCCCCAGCCCTAGCTCGGAGCTGAGGCCGCGTGAACACCCTGGCGGCCCCACTGCACCGCTCTGCCGGGGACAGGGACAGCAGGATGAGCCCAGGGAGCACGGCCAGGGGCAGCCTGCCTGTCCCCATCGCTGTCTCCTCTCCAGGGGAGCCTGGGGCTCGCAGCCCTGACCAGTGCCGAGGCCAAGCCCGTGCCTGACCCCTGCCCGTGGCGTGCCTGGGATGTGGGGCAGCACATCCTCCCGCCGCCACACCACGGGGCTGCCGCCGTGTGATCCAGCCGAAGGGGACTTGGGAAGCACAACCCCTGCCCTCCACGCCTCGGAGCCAAAGCCTGCAGCTCCTGCAGGGCTGTGCCTGTGAGTCACCGGCTGGGAGAACCTGTGCTGCTCTCATCTGTACCAGGCCAGGGGCAATTCAAGCGCGTCACACGAATTTCAGTTCCTCCCTCACTGCCCATTTGGGTTCCTTCCCCTTTGCTCACAGGCTCCAGACCTGGGCTTGTACTTGTCTGGCCACGTAACCACAGCTCGGGGTTCCTGGAGAAGCTGGGCAGCGAGGGGAAAAAGCAAACCAGGGGAACACCAAAGAGCACAGAGCAGACAAGGCAGCTGCCGGCTCGCTGGGCTGCAGAACGTGTGGCAGGAAAGGGGTTAAAGGTCTTCTCCGAACTAAAAGATTCTCTGAAATGAGTGGGACAGAAAACGCTGCTGGAGCTCCTCAACCCCACCTGGCCCAGGCTGCAGTGGCACTGCAAGGGGAGGCTGAGCTGGGGCTGCTGTTTGCTGGGAGCTGGCTGAGCTGATTCAGCGGGGAGCTGCTCAGACAGGTAGGCTCGTCCTCGTGGCCAAGCCACTCTGCTCAGCCTGTCCACAACCACCGAGGGCTGGGCCCTGGCCGAGCACCAAGTGTTTGTCTGAAACCCTGTAAATAATGAATGCAAAGTGCTGCAGCTTCCCAAACAAGTTCTGTTGGTCTTGACCAGCTGAGGAGCTGAAAATGACAAATATTTGCCAGCGGAGAAGACCAAAGGAGCTGCCTGCCTCGAGCAGAGCCAAAATCAATACCTTGGAAACCTCTCCCTGTATTTAGAGTTGGTGAAGCAGTTCTGCTTCTTTCAAAGCCTCAATAGAGGGCACATCCAGGGGTGCCAGTGCAGCTGGCAGCCTGTTTACAGGGGAGGCCTGCAGGAAGGGGAGAGGCAGCACACGCAGCGCCAGAGGAGGGACTGGCACCCAGGAGAGGAGCAGCTCCAGGAGGTTCTCACCACAGGAGGAGAGACGCTGACGGCTCTTAGAGCAAAGGCAGAGGGGAAAGCAGAAGGGAATAAAACTCAAAGCTTACCCAGCCATGTCAGCACCAGGGTCAGGCTCAGCAGCACCTTCATCTCCCTCTGAAAAGAACAGCAGAGGTGACACATGCTCCAGTGTCCCCTGGGGCAGGACACCAAGGGCTGGCAGCTGGCTCAAGGTCAGAGGAAGACTCTGGTGTGCAGCCTCTGAGGCTGGAAGTCAGCACAGCACAGAGGGCAGACAGCAGGGCTCTGGTTTGTGACACCGCACTGCGCTTGGAGAGGAAGAGCGAGTGTGGGGGGACAGGGCTAAACCCCTTCGTGTCTTCTCTTCAGTCAATTTTTCCGGTGGTTTGGGGTCGAGTTGTGACATCTGAGCCAAGATGTGTGCAGGTGCAGACTCTGCTCCCAGAGCAATCACATGTTTTTAATACGACAGAATCAGAGAGGTTTGCTCCTAAAACACAGACCCCCCTAGTCCAGATCTAAATCCTCACCCCTGGGTGCTGCACTGGGTGAGGGGTTCTGCTGGAGCAGTGCCTGGATTCAGCTTGACCTGCCCAGAATCTCTCAGAGTAAAGCTGGAATCTCCTTTCTGCACACCAGGGATTTATCCTGAGCCCAGGGAAGGACTGGCTGTCACCCTCAGGAACGTGCCAGCCAGTGGCCAAAGGAAGGCAGGAGTCAGCACCCTGCTGCCCTGTCCCTGGTCTGTTATTCCAGGATTCCCAGCTGTGGCCACTCGTTCAAGGGTAAATAGTGAGAGCAGCTCTCCTGCCTGGAGAACCCTCACGTGAAGCTGGAATTGAGGCTGCCATTACCAGCACGTATTTTCCAATACTGCAGAAATGAAATAGAAATAGAAAGACAAGAAAAGCTGAATCATCTCTGGCATTTTGGTGGCCTCTCTCTTTTTGCTCCATTGTGCATGTGAGGGGCTTTCCAGGTCAGCCTCAGGCAGGGATTCCAGGCCCAGAATCAGCTGCTGGGGACCCTTGGATCAGTTCTAGGCCGAGAAAATCACTCCAGCTTTGTACCTTCATCACCCTGCCCTTTCCACAAGCAAAAAATCCCGAGAAGTGGCAGCAAACCTTCTGGAATTCTCTCCCATCTGCCTCTCAAAGCACAGGAGCCCTCGGGTGGGGTTTCTGCGTGGTTTGCTGTGCTCTGAGCAGCTCTGCCGTGACACACTTCGCTGCACACCCGACCTACAAACACAACTCCTGCTCAGCCCCAGGGCCCTCAGCAGGGCCAGCACAGCTCAGGGCAGCAGGCAGAGCATCCTGCAGCGTCCCAGAGACACTGCCAAAAACCTGCAGAGCTGCACCCTCCCAGGAGCACCCCCGTGCAGCAGCCAAAAGAGCAGCCAGCTCAAAACCCAGTCCAGTTTGACTGCAGAAAACTGAGATTTCTATACCCAGAACCTCCCAAAGCTCCCGAGCTGCTGGGGCTCTGGGACTTAGTTGCCACCAAGTCCTTGCTGGATTTATTTTGTTTTCGAGAAGGTTTTCTGGTCCTGGCTGCGAGCAGGTTTCTGCAGGGTGTCCCCCTGTGACACAGTGAGAGGGTGCTGGGTGGCACCAGCTGGAGCCAGCACCCACTCACCAGGCTGTTCTGCGTGTGCCACTGCTGACACAACCAAATGGCCTTTCCCAAACAGACTGGGGGGAAAAAAGGGGCACAGACACCCCCATGGCCTTCACATTTCCCTGCTTTTGCACGTGGCATCAGAGTTGCCAGCACCGCTGCTGCTCCCCTGGCTCTCTTCTCAGGAAAAACAAATGAAAAAAAAAATGAATCCAGAAATAAATATTACAGCAAAAATACTCACCTGGTGTTGGCCTGGAGAAGTCAGCTTGTCTCACACGAAGGGCTCTTCAGAGACTGGTTCAATTGCTAAATCATCTTGACCTTCTTTGGCAGCCTTTTGTTCCCTCTGAGGTTGTCTGGTGGTCACTTTCTATTGCACATCCTAATTTTGGGTTCCTCTTTGTCTAGCACGTGAGAGGGGGAACCAGCTGCAGACGGATCTGCCCCAGAGGGGCAGTGGGGCAGCCTCAGGGGGCAGCTCAGAGGGACCAGCTGGGGCTCACTGGGGCCTGAGCAGTCACCATGACCAGGCTGGGACACAGAGTCTCCTGTGCTCCCTCCTGCTTTGTTTTGGGGAGCAGAGCTGCTTAGAGAACTGTCACTGCTGCACCCTGGACCGTGTCCCAGTGAGGCAGCAGCAGCAGCACGGGGTGACGTGGCTGTGCCTTCCTCCTGGTGCTGCCAGCGCCCCTGAACCTGCCTGGCACAGCGTGGGCAGCTGCCTCCTCCTCAAACACACACACGCCACCCATTTTCCTCTGGTGCCACCCCCCTGGACACTTTGAAAGTCCATTTTCACCCTTCCCCTTCCCTTGAAACACCAGAGCAGCTCCTGTTCCCCATCCCAGTGTCCCACTGTTCCCCATCCCAGGATCCCACTGTTCCCCATCCCAGTGTCCCACTGTTCCCCATCCCAGTGTCCCCCTGCTCCCCATCCCAGGATCAGTGGGTTTGATGATGCACCAAGAAATTCCCATTAAAAAAGCCCGGCAGCATTCCCAGCTCCAAGGTGGCGGCTCAGCTTTGCACCAGGAATATTTGCCCAGGATCCAGCACACCCATGGCCAAGGAGCCAGAGCTGAAAATCCAGCATTTTGCAGCAAAAAAAAAAGAGCCTTTGGTTCCCCAGGGGAAGTCGTGTGGTGGGTGAGTGCTGAGAGTGGAACAGCAAAGCCACTTCCCCCGGGCTGCAGGATCCCACCAGCCAACTTTTCCCAGGGAAATTTTGGCTGACAGAGGTGTTGTGTCACCAGGGAGCACAAACATTTTAAATATTGCTTTATAGTAGACAGGAGAAAAACGTATTTATCTGCAGGCACAGATCTACAGCTGACCTACTTGTCAGTGAGAGCTTCACCACACGTAAAAGCTGCAGAGATGCTGACGGGGGGACCTGGTACCTGTTCCCTTTTGGGTTAAATCTGCTCCCTAAAAAACTTTACCCATCATCACACGACAATTCTTACACCTCAGGGTGGCAGTTTTATGAGTTCAGCTCATAAATAAATAAAGAGACCCACAGCCCGGAATGGAATAATGCAATTTATTAATTGCACAACAAAAACAACAGTAAACCTGGAGCACATCTGTAAAAGGAGAAAATTTTGACTGGTACAGAAAGAAAGCAGCTCTTTAGGGATTGAGTGAATGAATTCCACTGCTCTCTGCCATTCAGGGCTGGATAAGGCTGGTGAAAGAGGAAATGCCCTACATGGAGGGGAAGTAATGCTGCACAATGAACCATTTCCCAAAAACGGGTCCTTTTAGAAGAAGAAGGGAGGAAGAAAACAGCTACTGCAAAGAGAACTTTCCTTTGGGCAGTGCTTGAGTCCGTGGCTGAGGTAGATGGGGTTGTGTGTCCCCAGAAACAGAGTCCCCATTTGCATTTCTGATTTAAAAAAAAAGGAAAAAGTGTTTTCTATGAGCTGTGCTTCACTTCTACAAGTAGAAGGAGAGGTAACCCAGTGATGCAGCTGAATAAAAAAAACCAAACAGACAACTTCATAAGCAGTAGGTTCTCTTCACTCCAAGACAGAGGATGCCAGATATCACTTCATAAACTGGTGTGAGTCAGTAGGTTCCAAAAAACCTGAGAAGAAACCTTGTCAGTGCCCAAAGAGCTGGAGCAGCCTTCACTTCAAAAAGTTGGATTTCCAGGGCTCAGGAGAAGTGGGATGTCACCAAAAAAAAACCCAAAAAAACCCAATTTACAGGAAAACCAAGGCACATTGGCACTGTAGGCACTGAGGCTTCTGTGGGCCTCACACATCTGAGGGCAGGAGATTTTCTTTTCCCCAATAAATTAGAAAGGATTTTAGAAAATCATTGTTTTGTGCTTAAATAGAAGTGAATGATCCCATCAGCATTATTCTTCCAATCCACTGAGAGCAGAGCATGCCCTTCAATCTGCACTGGTTATCCAGCAGCCTCTGCAAGGATCTAACCGTGATTTTCAGTGCTGGAATTTTAGTCTTTTTCCACAGCTTCAGTCTTCTGTCAGTACGGATCTTCCTCATCCGTGTCCTAAACATGGAGAGAAACTGAGATTACGTGGGAAGAAATGAATCAAGTCATGACTTCAGCCAAATGCTGAGCCTGGCTGGGCTTCTGGCAAGACCCTGGATGCTTCCCGAAAAATGCTGCTGTGCTTGAGCAAGCCAGGGGACCTGCAAAACCCTGGTGCAAATACAAATACAATATTTGGCTTCTCCCAGACACCATCACCACGCTGTAACCCACCCGTGAAATGTGTTTTAAGAGGAGCAGCAGCTAAAGATGAACCAGAAAGTGCAGCACCAGCCTGCAGAGACAGCTCTGAGCAGCACAAATTATTGTTTTTCAGCCTGACAGACACCCACTTGCAGAACCCCATCGTTGCTGTAACCACAGCATTATTTGATGATGTCCCCACAAGCAGCTCTGCAGCTCTGAGCTCACCCCAACCCCTCAGCTCTGCAGGGGAAATCTCACTGACGCTCCAGACAGTTCCAGTCTAAAGAGATCTTCCCTTGGCTTTGCAATTTTCATGGTTTGGTCACATGTGAGGCATGAAAAAGCGCATTAGAGAAACCTCAGAAATGCAGGATCGTTAAGGTGAGATCAGAGACCTGGTCAGATAAATATTGCGATATCAGAGAGCAAAGGACCAAACCTGACAAAGCACTCGAGATGAAAGCAGCAGGATTTTATCGTCCCAATTTGACTCCTCCCAAAGGATGAGAGGACATTTTTCAACTTTTAAGATCTCCCATGTCCTGACAGCATTTCCTCACCAAACTGGGGCTCCATCCTTTCCCCTTTTTTCCTCCTGGCATCTCCCTGATCCCCAGAACGTCACCTGGAACAGCCCTTCCACCTCCCAAGGCACTCTGCCTTTGGCACAAGGCATTTCCTGCTTCCTGCACTTCTCCAAGCCTCGTTCCCGACACTGCAGCTCCGTGCCTGCTGTGCCTAATGCAGAACCGTAAATATTTTATGTACAACTTACGTAATTGCCTGCTTTTCTTCCTGTATCTAATAGAAACCATCAGCACACGCCTGTCTGAAGGCTTGGGCATTTAGGACACTTTAAATCACTGGCATTAGGGGAGTGAATCAAGCGACGACGTGTATTTAAATCCGACTAAACTCACAGTCCTGACTGAGTAAATCTGCCCTGCAGGACACCGGGAGGGAATGAAAGCCCTCTCCAGTGGGGCATTACTCTGGAATGTGGCTGCCGACTCCAGCAGGCAGGACTCGCACAAAAACAAGGGCAGCAGGTGGCAAAACCACTCCGGAGCTGGAGCACCCGATTAACTGGAGCTGCTGCTGGGGTGAGAAGGGAAGCAGCAGAATTAGAAGGCAACCACCACTTCAGAGAGCACGACAAACAACAAAAAGCAGAAACAAACCAACCGCGAGGGTTTAGCAACGTTCTGCTGGAATGGGAACGAGGTGAAAGGAGGAAGATCTCCACCAGCTCTGCAGAAAGGCAGAGGGCTGAGGGGTGACAGCCTGCCTTCCCCAGCACGGCACTGCCAGCCCCAGACTGCTCACACAGAGAAACCCTGCAGTGCCTGGCACTTCGACCCTGATTTGTCATCTTAAAATGACAGCTTTGATTCCGATCAAGTCCAACGACGAATGGGTTTGATGGATGTCATGACGGCTTCCCCACCAGTACAACCAGCAGCTCTCGCTCCCTGCTGCTGGGGAGCTCCGGGGAGCCTTTGGGACACGCCTTGGGCACCCAGAGGTGTTGGGACACTTTGCCCGCTGCTCTTAGCACCTTCTTTGAGCACCCACGTTGGCAAAACCGCTGCGAAAACACCGACTTTCACTCACCACACAGTTCAGGCACCACTCCTTGATCTTCCCCCCGCAGCCGGCCGTGTCTGTGTGCTCAGGCCTGCAGGAAAAGCACGGGATCAGGTTGGACTTTTCCCCCCAGACATTCCAGGACCACCTCTGCACTGTGAATTCTGGTTATTCCACATGGAGCTGGAGGTTTTTTGTCCTGAGGAAAAGCCTTTTAAGTCTGCGTGGCAGAGCCAAGTGGAATGAAAGCTGCCAGGTGTCTCATTTTAAAAGCGGCACTTAAATGCCACAAAGGTTAAAACAAAAGTTGCTTTTTGACTGGGAGATCTTGCACCACCAATCAAAACATTAAAAGGCCGCATTTAAAAAACAATAATTCTGCAAGGAATTGAGCAGAAAGGAATTCAGTCTCCAAGGCTCTTTCAGGAGCTGGAATCTCTGCTCAGGCCATCACAGGTGGCATTATTGCATTTATTTTCCTTTTATGGGGATTTCAGCCCAAAACGCAGCACACAAAGCTCACACATGCAAAACATCCTGGTGACTCAGGCTCAAATGAACCTCATAACAGAAGTGAAATATGTCTGACCCTAAACTGCTTCAGTCCCATGGCATTCCTCACGCGAATGACAGAGAAAAGGGGATGTGCAGCCCTTGGTTTGTGCTCCAGCATGGGGATTTTCCAAAGCTTTCTGCTTTGGCAGAAACCAGTGACTGAAATGCTGAAGCACAGTGGGGAAATCATCCCTCGTGCCTGTGCCAACAGCCCAAAGTGGAAATACAGGCTCCAACCTGCAGCCAGGACTTACTCATCAGACACCTCGATGGAGGATTTCTTGTAGCCACATTTTCCTTTCTCCTTCAGCACCCGGAATTTCCTCCCCATCCTCACCAGCAGCAGGATGACCACGAGGACGGAGGGGAGGAACACCAGGATGGAGAGCAGAGCTGCTGAGGTCAGCTGGAAGGTCAGGCCTGAAACACAGTGAGACACAGCTCGGCTGAGCCCAAACACACAGCCAGGGCACAGATTGGTGGCACTTCCATGTGAGACACGGGGCTGGAAACAGCCTGTCCCCACATCTGCAGGGTCCTGTCCCCACATCTGCAGTTCCCACATCTGCAGGGTCCTGTCCCCACATCTACAGTCCCCAAACCTCCAGGGCTTCTGTCCTCAAACCTGCAGTCCCCACATCTGTGGGACTCCTGTTCCCAAACTTGCGGTCCCCAAATCTGCATGGCTCCTGCCACCAAACTTGTGGTGCCCAAATCTGTGGGGCTCCTGTCCCCCTGTCCCCGAATCTGTGGGGCTCTCCTGTCCCCAAACCTGCAGTCCCAAAATCTGAGGCTCCTGTCCTCAAATCTGTGGTCCCTAAATCTGCAGGGCTCCTGTCCCCAAACCTTCAGTTCCCAAGTCTGTAGGGCTCTTGCCACCAATCTGTGGTCCCCAAATCTGTGGGGCTCCTGTCCCCACGCCCAGCCCAGGCAGGCTCAGGTGGAGGGAGCTGCGGAGGAAGGCAGAGCACGACACAGTTCTATCAGCAGGGCTGAGCTGGGAATTTGGGGCAGGGCTGGCACGCAGGGCAGATGAGGAAATTATTACTGACAATCAGCGCTTGTGATGTGGAGATTATTTTTAGGCCAGCGTTTCCTCAATGTTTAACTTGTTCTGCCGCAATTTGCGGAGGCTGAAACTTGCGAACAAAGAGACGCTTTTGATTCCTGTTATCACCACAGCTCCCCCTGTCCCTTCCTGCCTCGAATCAGTTCAGGAGTTCTCCAAGTACTGAGCTCAGAGGGCAGAGCTGGGGTAACCTCTGCTGGAACTCCAGCGTGGAAGTCCAGGGAGCATTTCCCACGTGAGGCTCAGAATTCCAAGATCCAACAAAGCAACTCTGTCACAGGGGCCGGGTCAAAGCACGGGCAGGGAGCCTTACCCCGCTCTGTAACCACCAGCACCGTCTGGGGAATGTTGTGATAAACATCTGGAGGGTTCTTCACGCTGCAGATGAAGGTCCCGTTGTCGCTGAACACTGGGTTTTGGATAATGATGGAAGCATCACCATTAGCAACGTTCCCAGCCCAGGATATCCTGTCTTTGAACTTCCCCGCTGTCGTGGGGTGTGGGATGGACTGGTAATGAAAAACCTGCAAGGAGGGAAAGGCAATAGTTTTGGCAATAAAACACTCATCCGAGAAAGCAGAGTGGACTGGTTTCTTGCATTGCGAAAAAAAAGGAATTTTTAATTGTAAAAATAAAGGAATAATGACACATTTGGAAGTCAGGGAGAATATCTCCTATATAAGAGAAGTAAAGCTACCAACTGAATCTTTACAGTCACTCTGTGCAGTGCACTTGTGACAAACCTCCAAATCAATCTCCTTTAATATATTAATGCTATCTTCTATTTACCTAGAATATTTTTTTCACCCAGAGAACACCGAAGGAATTTTACAGGGGAAAGAAGGAAACCGCGCGACTCCCAAACCGCAAAGTGAGGCGGCAGCCCGGCAAAGCAAAGAGAAAATTCAGATTTTCAGCATGCCCAGAGGCTTGGCCCTGCTCCACCTACTGTCTCCATCTGTCCCCCAGAGAGGGGCCGGTATGTCCAGTCCACCAGCAGGTTCTCCGTGATGGGGGAGCTGGATTTGAAGGAGCATTTCAGCAGCACTTGCTCACCCACAAAAGCTCGGACTTTAGGGCTGGCTTTAATGTCCAGGGAAAGGGCATTGCAGACACCTGACGGGACAGACACAAAAGGCAGGGATTCATTTCCTGTTAACCGCGAGGTGCACAATTGTCCCAAAAATACTGAGACGTGAGCAGGCCAGCCAGAATTCAGACACTAAAGCACAGCAGTGACTCCCTCCCCAACAGTGAAATTTGCAGGAAAGCAGAAAACTTCCCTGACCTATTTTCCCTGGGACTGGAACCGGCTCCAAATAAAGTACCCGGGCAATACCAGCACAGTTATTTAGATGTGGAGACAAAGAGCTGAGAAATGGAATCAGCTGCAGTCTCTGACGAGTTGCAAAACACCAGCTTTAAGTTCTTCAAAGCGGCTCTGCTCGGCGTTTGTGGCCACAGCGCCTGAATTTCACACGAACGGGGTCAGAAGTCTCCCCACAGGCACGGAGCGCTCCCGGTTGTTGTTTCCAGCGTGCGCGGCCGCCTCTGCCCCGCGATGCTCCCGCCGCTCCCGAGTCTCCGGGGAGAACTTTGTCCGAGCCTCCCACCGCTCCGGGACGGCTCTTCCCGAGCTTCCCTCCTCCCCCAGAGCACCGACCCCCGCGGGACCACCCTTCCCGAGCCTCCCACTGCCCCGGGACTATTCACGGATCCCGAGCGCTCCCGGCCCGGTTTCCACACGGGACAGCCCGGGCACCGCCGCTCCCGTCCCTTCAACCCCATCCCATCTCGACCCCCGGAGCCCCCCGTTACCGAGCAGCAGCAGAGCCCCCCGCGGGAGGAGGAAGAGGAGGAGGCGGCCGCCGGGCCCCGCCGCCCCTCGGCGCCGCATCCCGGCCGGGCTCAGCCCCGGAACATGGCGCTCACCTGGCGCAGGTGAGGGCGGGGCAGCCCCGAAATGGCCGCGGCGCCTGGGTGGGTACACCCGGGTACACCCGGGCACACCTGGGGCCGGGACAAGAGAAGGTCCGGCGCGGCCACCGTAGTTGTCCCCAAATCCCCGAGTGGCTCCCGTCACCTCCAGCCCGCTCGCCGCGCTTTTTGTTTTTGGAAAAGCGAGGAATGTGTCGCTTTTTGTTTTTGGAAAAGCGAGGAATGTGTCGGGATTATGTTAAGTTCGGATGTTCCTCGCTGTGAGAACTTTGTAGATTTCTCAAGCGCAATCAGCAAAAAAAACCAACCAAACAAACAAACCAACAAAGAAGAGCTAATCAGGGGAACAGGCAGCAGCTGCATCCCTTAGCCAAGGACACCCCAGAACTGACAAGTTTTAGGGATGTAATAAATCAAGATGCTGATGTGTGTCTGTGTGTACACCAACTGGGCAAAACACCCAAGGTTTGTACATCCCAGAGTTGAACTATCTTGGTTATAATACCAAAAATCACACCTGCAGGTCCAAAAGACCCTGGCCAGGTGAAGAGCCTGTCCCTGAGCAGGGGTAGAAGTTGGCTGGGGTGACATAACTTGTATGGGAATTATTAACCCATCGTAAGAGAGGGGCTGTACTTGGAAAGTTACTGACTCTGAATTCTGTGCATAATAATGGTGGAAAAGTCCAGTGGGATGTGCTGGATTTGTGGGACACCACCGACCACCCAGGCTTGGGCTCCTCTGAAATCAATAATCAACGTCTCCCTGAAGTATTTAATTATTAGTTTGTTGCACAAACCGAGTAACGGATCCGACTCTGGGGACAATCAGAGCAAATCTGCTCATTTGAGGAGTCAGGGCCCCCAGGTCACACCCCCTGTCACATCAGCACAGCTCTCAGCAAGGACCTTTATTTACAACACGGGTGAGTGACAAGGAGAACAGCCAGGTGACAGCCAGGCAGCGTGGCTGGCACATCACAGGTCATAAAGCCATTAAAGACACTCTACAAACAAACAAGGCAAGGCTTTGATTTGGGGCTGGGCAAATACTGTAACAGGATTGGATTGGGGCTGGCTGGACACCGTTAGAGCTCCGTGGGCTCCAGTTTTGGGGAACAGAGGGGAGCACTGGGATAGTGAGAGTGGGAATGGGAACAGCTGCTGGACCCAGGCGGAAAACTCCCCCCAACCCCCAAATTCTCCCAAAGCTGTCAGACATGGACGTGCAAACCACCCCGGCTGGTGAATGTCAGCCCTAATAACAAACAGCACACCTTGCCCAGCTCTAACACTGTCCATCTAATGTAGAAAAAGGTCCAAGGACTTCTGTTGTGCCAGCTGAGACCACACCGCTCAGTCCTCCTTCTCAGGGTGCCGGGGAGGATTCTCAGGGGAAAAAAACAGGGCAGCACAAAGGCACGTTGTGGTTTCTAAGGTGCGAAGGTGCATCTGCTCAGACACCTCCAGCCCTCTGTTCAGTCAGTCTCGGCGCTTTCATCTCCCAGAGAAGCTGTGCTCACGTTGCATGGGCGAGAAGATGAGGGAAAGTTCTTTGTTCGTGGGGCAAGATCCTCCTGCTTTACTTCACTGGAGGGAATTCACGGCTCATGTAAAGTCACCCTCTTTCCATGCAGGACTTTCAGGTTGAGCAGAGGTACCGGCGGCGTGGGGCGTCTGTAATCCAGCTTTGTTTTAACACCCCAAATTACAAGCTTTCACCAGCTGCTTTGGAAGCACCTGAGAAGAAAGACTGTAAGAAAAACAAACATCCATTACTCAGGGTTATCGTCAAAAACCAAAATAACAGAGGCAACTGCTGACCTCAGAAACTGCGGGTGAAATTTATGCTGACACGTTTAATATGGGAATATTTAATATGGGAACAGTGCCAGTCTTCCTGTTGTAATTTTAAAACAATAAAGGTTAAAGTAATCTAAAAGCAGATTCAAAACTGACAAAAGGGAAGTAATTCATTCCTCTTCATCTACAAAGCAGGAATGCCACGGAAAGCAGCAACAATGGCTTTCCTACAAACTCTCCTCAACACCAGGGTGGAGAAATCTCATGTACATTGAAGAGGCTGCGATTGTTCAGGGATTGTTCAGCTGTCTCTGAAGGATCCTCAACAGCAGAGTGTGACTGTGGCCTCAGTTCTGACTGAATAGCAGGGAAATACCCGAGGTAATCTGTCTTGGAGAGTCCACAGGAACACTGAGACATTAATTAGAGAAGGTTTGGATGGGTACCTGCATTGTGCACACCAGCAAAGACCTTTAATCTTCCAATGGAATGGGTTCCTTCTCTTCCCCCATCTTCAGGCTCTCCTTTTCTTTACTGTTATAAAAGTGGGAGGGGAAAAAAAAGAGAAAAAAAACCCCAAATCAGTGTCACGCTGATGTCCTGAGTCACACACAGCACACCCACAGTGAGATGGTGAGGGTGCCACACGTGTGGTGACCACAGCTCAGGGGACAGGGTGGTCATCTGCCCGCCACCTCCACAGCAGTTGTGTCCTGAGTGAGGAAGGACAAGGAAGGACAAGGGCCAGATGAGGACTCCAGAGCTTGTCCATCCTGGGGCTCTGCTCAGCCAATTATCACTAATTGTTCCGAGTTTTGCTTTGAGGATGCTCCGTGCGGGGCCTGGGCCAAGAATTCAGAGAGGCCACGGAGATGGACCTGTCAGGCCCTCCCAGGAGCCTGTCCCCTCCCTGCTGTGCCCTCACCACTCGGTGTCCGCCACCTCGGGCCTCTTGTCCCGCGCTCTCCTGCGGCGCTGCCGGCAGATGATCACGGCTGTCACCACGACGATCATCAGCACAGAGGCGGATCCGATGGCCACGGCCAGGAAATGGATTTCGGAGAAGTTCACTGCGTGGGGAGAGACAGGGGAATGAGGCAGAGGGACACACAGGAGGAACGGGGCTGGGATCTGTGAATAAAACCTTTCCTTCCTCAGGTTCCTCTCTTTCCTTCCAGAAACAGAACAGAGCCCAGAACAGAGCAGGGAATCCTGTGGGATAACACACCCCTGCTGACAGCCCCGGGACACCAAGGATCTCCATTTTCCCAGGAATGGTTTGGTCCCATGTTAGCCCTTCACCTCCCCAGATTTCCACACAGTTACTGTTTTCCAACATATCACCTCCTTTCGTTTCCTTGCCACCGTGAATATTTGTCACTCGGGGGGTTTTGTTCAGGTTGTGATGGAAGTTTAGCAGCTTTCTACTTCCGACCCCTTTTCTCCCCTGATTTTCCGGGATGTGGAAGAAAGCCATTCTGGTTAAACCCACACCAGCTCTGGGGGTGTTTCTTGGCCTCTCACCTTTCTGCACGACCCGGAGCCGCACCTCCCCGATGGTGCCGTAGACATCAGGCCAGTTTGTCACCTGGCAGGTGAAGGTGCCGTTGTCACTGGGCTGCAGGTTCCAGATGATGATGGAAACATCGTTACGCTCGATGTTCCCGTCCCAGGTGACTCGCTCTTTAAACCTCCCCGAGGGGGGCTTGTAGGGCTCCTTCAGGTAGTAAAATACCTGCAAAAATCACAGAAACATCGAGTGGCCTGGCTTGGGAAGGAGCTGGAAGATTCCTGAAGTCTTGCCAGGTGCGGGATGTCACCCAAGATAGGGCTTGGCTGTGGTGCCAGCAGGTCCAGCTTCATAAAACCACAAATATTTTAACCCTCATCACCCAAAACTAAACGTGAGAGTGTTTTTTAGGCAGGTCCATAAACAGAGCTGGGATTAATCATTGCAAGTGACGAAGACCCAAACGTGCTTGTGGGTTTGGGGTGTGTCTGAACCCACTCACTGCTCGCCCTGGGTGTTGGGGCAGGGATGAAAAGCCCTGAAAAGGAGCACAAAGATCTCACTCACCGGCTCGTGAGAGCTCAGGTCCTCGGGCTGGAAGTTCCAGCTCACTGAGAGCTGCTGGCTCACGGGGCTGCTGCTGGAAAAGGTGCATTTCAGCCGCTGGTTGGTCCCGTTCACGGCGACCACCTCCTTGGCAGTGTGAACTTCCACCGCGGCCGCCAGCCACAGCGCTGCGGGGCAAACAGAGGGGGAACATCACTGCAGTGAGCTCATCGCCGCTCCTTATCAGCTTTAGTTCCCTGGGAGCCTCATCTCACCCGGCAAGAGATAACCTGAGCGGCTCCCAAACATTTCAAGGGGGGTGGTCCTGCAGATTTATTCAGAAAAACCATCTCAAACTGGACTGAAAGCCACCCCAAAACTGCCATTTCCCATGCCAGAACCTCCCTTTATACACTTCCTGCTCAGCCTCATGCACACCACGGTGGAACTGCTCTTACTGATATATCCAGAGCCAGTTTTAGAGGCTTTATAGCCCAGCTGGGCAACTCCAGTAGAGTCAGTCAGGCTGAAGAATTCTAGGTGAAATCCTCAAGGTAATTGTGGATTTGTTTTTCCAAGAAACATCCCCACAACCTCCACGACTGCTGCTTTAAAAAGAAGTGAACATCACTCACTCGATGCTCCCCTGGAAGAGGGACACAGCCAGCAGGAGGGAGCGCAAGGAAAAGAGAGGAGGAAAAATGAAAAATAAGAAAAATTAATGGTTCGCTGGTGAAGGAAATAGAAAATATCAATATCCGGTCACATTAGCTAGTTAACTCACCCCAGTATGATTCAAGCCAAAAAAAAGAGCTTATCTAGGGTTGTTAAATGTAACTTCATAATGAAGATGTATTTGGAAATAATGTATGAGTAAATACTTCCTTCCAAATAATTCCTTATCTCAAAGGAATGCCAAAACATTGAAGGTATTTACACTTGAAAAACGTCATTGGCAGAGATCATGTTGCTCATACACGGATCCAGTGCCAAATCTTTTCATTTGAAAAGAACTAAGCATGAAATAAGAGCAAAATACTTTTTTTTTTTTCCGAGGCAGATCCGTGTGCCGATGCATTTGGGAAAGGTGGATGTATTATTCTTAAAATCCAGGTGTTTTGATATGAACCACCGAAAATTGGAGTGAATTTCGTGCCAGTCTGGAACCTTTGCTGTGTGAGGGATCTGAAGCCGGAGCTCCTGGACAATCCCTGACTGTTTAGGAACAAAGATAACAAAAGGGGGAAAAAAAAAGAAAAAGGCCCGGAGTAAAGTTCAGATTCCTGGCAGGAGAGAAAAAGACGCTGAAACCCGAGCGGAGGAGGAGACCAGTGGACGGGATCGGTGTTCGTCCTCTCGAATACACCCAAACCTGTTGGGGAGGAAACTCAACCACTTGGTGCCACTTCCAGCGAACCCCACGCGGAAAGAATCTCAGCAAGGACGGTGGAAAAGCCTCTGCCTTAGGGATGATTTAAGGAATCAGAAGAAGGAAATGAGGCCGGCCGGGGCCAGGTTTCCTTACCTCGGAGCTGCGCCCCAAGGACGAGCGCGGCGCCCAGCCAGGTGCGGCCGCGCATCGGGGACACAAATCCGGGGCTGCAAAGACAAATCCGCTCCGGGTTCTCCGTGACCGGCTAAAAGATGAGTTTCTCAAAGTCTTCCCGGCACGACGGGGCAGATTCCTTGCCCCCAGCCGGGCCTGCGAGGGGAGCTGAGCGTTCCCCCTGCGCTCCCCGCCGAGGTGCGCCCAGCCCCGCTCACTTCTGCCCGGAATCAGCGAGATTCCCAAGGTGAGATTAATTTCTTCTCCCTCCCATATTCCCCTGCTCTTTTGTGTTGCAATCATTCCCTCCTCCCAGCCGCCACCCGAAACCACTCCCCTCTTGTGGGAGGTAAAGGAACAATTGCCCGGAGGTGTTCATAGGTGGCTCGAAGGAATGAGGGCCGTTTGTTCGGCAAAAGAAAAAAAAAAAGCTGCAAACGATCCTAAAAGGAGCAACCCCAAACCGACAGTCAGTGGCCGCAGTCTGGGCCCTCATGCAGAGGATGGAAACGTCTCACCAAACGCAGACACCTGCCCTAAAATGATTTGAAAGTCGAGGATTGGGAGCCTGACGCTTGGGAAGTTCTTGGAAAAAATCAAGTGGAAAACGGGTCCAGCCCGGCCGTATTCCAGGCACAGCCGGGGACACGCCGCGGTGCTCCACGAGTGAGAAATTCCGCGGGACACAAAATGTTCTGCAGAGGAGGCACGTGGGAGTTGTGAGAGTGTGGGAGCGACCTGAGCCTGTGTGTGGCAGGGTGAGGATGTTTTGACTCGAGGGCTGTAAATCTCCGGCCGTGGCAGGGTTGGTGTCTGGATCCCCAGAAGTCATCCCAGGTTACGGGTTTCCCTTGTGGCTGGTGCCAATTTCCTTTGCAGGGTGCGAGGGGAGGGTGCCCGGAGCTTTGGGGGAGCTCCCGTCAGAGATTTGGCGATGGAAAAGCAGCACTGAGGCTGGCAGCTCCCTGGATTGTGCCCAGAACAGAGCAGGGAACCCTGCGTGTGCTAACACATCCCTGCTGGCGGCTCCGGGACTCCAGGATCTCATTTTCCCAGGAATGATTCAGTCCCGTGTTAGCCCTTCGTTACTCCATCTCCCCAGATTTCCACGCACTTACTCTTCCAACATATCACCTCCTTTTGTTTCCTTGCCGCCGGGAATATTTGCCACTCCGGGGCTTTGTTCAGGCTGTGATGGAAGTTTAGCAGCCCGTTTGCTGCCACTTCCTCCTCCTGTTTGTGCACCGGGCTGGGAACAGCCCCTATTCCCACTTTTGCCTGCAGACTTCTGCCAACCTTCATCTTCTTTCAAAACATGTGGACTCCAGCTTTTAAGAGAAGACCACGTCCCTGGCACGCTCACCAGTACCCTCAAGTCTCTGATGCTCCAGACACACAATTAAGAAAGCCCTGACGACAAAACGGAGCACCCCAATAAGGGAAATGGGGCACAGCACCATTCCCTCTCTGTCCATGCCGCATCCTTGCGGGCAGCAGAGCCTGGGGTGCCCCCGGCGGGTCCCCCGGGGGTCTGTGCGCGCCCCCAGCCCCGGCTGGAGGGACCGTGCCCGGCGTGCGGCGCTGGCCGCGGCAGGAGCCCCCTCTAGTGGGGCCAGGCCACTGCCAGGGCAGCGCCCGAGCGGGAGAACATCCCAAAAATGCGGCTGGGATAACTCCGGGAGGGCCCGCGGAGAGGGGCTGGGCACAGGGGGCGGGCAGGGGGCGATGGCCTCAGCTCTGTGCCCTGCAGACCTTTGGGTGCAGCTTCTGGTTCCTTCATTCCGATCTGCCAGGGCCTGAAAGGAGCCTGCAGGGAAGGTGGACGGGGGCTCTTCGTCAGCAGCTGGAGGATGGAACAAGGGGGAATGGGTTCAAACTGCCAGAGGAAACGGTTAGATGGGATGGTGGGCAGGAATTGTCCCCTGGCAGGGTGGGCAGGCCCTGGCACAGGGTGCCCAGAGCAGCTGTGGCTGCCCCTGGATCCCTGGCAGTGTCCAAGGCCAGGCTGGACAGGGCTTGGAGCAGCCTGGGACAGTGGGAGGCGTCCCTGCCATGGCAGGGGTGGCACTGGATGGGCTTTATGGTCCCTTCCCACCCAAACCATCTTGTGATGCCACGGGAAGCTGTTTGCCGCCGTGGGAGCTTCTCAAACTCTCACTTTGAGAAGTTGTTGGGAAGGTCCTGATGGTGAACCTGCTCCCAGCTCGTTTCTCCGTCCTGCTGCTCCCAGGGCAGCTCCAGGAGCTGTCCCCAGCCCTGCAGAGCTGGTGCAGAGCAGAGCAGCCACCCCTCGCTGGCGGTGACGTCCCATGAAGACATTTTGAGCCTCCACACTTCCTGACCTGGGCTTATTTCACGTGTCTGGGTCCGCCTTGGCTGCTCTGGAAACAGTGAGTCCCCCAGCCCTGCTCGGGTCGGTGGCAATTCTGGGAAAGGGAATCCTGGGCTTCTTTCTAGAAAAGCCACGGTGTTCTTTCCTGCCGCAGCCATGCCTGTCTGATGTGGTGGAGAGGAGCAGCAGGAGGAGGAAGATGAGGATGAGGCTGGAGCGGTCCCTGCCCCTCCTGGGGCTCCTGCTGTGTGCAGGTGAGTCCCCAAACTCCGGAGCAGCTCGGTGTAGTGTGAGCTCTGAGGTTCCACGCTCTTAAATTTGGGTTTATCCTTTATCCGTGCACTTTTCTTAAAGCCTTTGGTGATCCTGGGTGAGTAACTCCAGGTTGGTGGGATATCGGGGGTGTGGTGGCGGCTCCCAGCTGAGCAGCTGGAATTCTCTGCTGGTTCAGGATGAGGAGCAGAGCACCCCAAAAGGCTCCAAAGAAGCCAATAATGAGGAGAGACTTGCAAGATAAACCGCTCAGAGTTGTTACTCCATCAAGAGTCGTTAAGAGTACAACTACTCTGCCAAAATGCTGCCAACTCCGATCTTTGTGAGGACAGGAAACGTGATTTGTCAATGGCCTGTTCTTTTTTTCAGTTTTAAATTTGTCTATGGAAAGTAAAAAAGCATCAGGTCACCTTCACTCCAGCCAAGCCCACCCGTCTGTGGAATTCGAATCTGCAATCACTTATTGACGTTACTCTTTGCAAAAAGACTTTAAAGGAAATCACGGATCTGTTTCATACCTCCTAAAAACTCTTTCTTTAATATTCCAGCTCAGGAGCCTTCCATGGAGCGAGTTGTCTCCTACAAGGCAGAAAACCCACCCAGATAAACAGTTTTACAGCGTTAAATCAACGTCAGGGTCCCACTCTGCAGTGAGTTCTCTTGCAGAGGACAGACGTTCTTAGCAGGGTTTTCCAGCAGCGTTTGCTCCATGATAATAAAGCAGAATTTCGGGGTTTCCACCTTGCAATAACAACCCTTTTTTTTTCTGAGCTGGGTTGGAAAATGATTCAAGTTTCCATTCTGCATTAGGCTGTGTCAAAAATGGCTTCCAAGTTCAGAACAACATCCTGTCTCACCACCTGAACGTTTCTGATGCCCTCAGCATGAATGTGGGATCATAAACATCAGCATGAATGTGGGATCATAAACATCAGCATGAATGTGGGATCATAAACATCTTTTTCAAGCTGCTGAGTTCAGAAAGGTGTTCCTGGGAGTAGGGAAGGTGTGTGATATCTGAAGCTCAATTATTTAACATTTCTTGTTCTTTTTTTTTTTGCAGTTGACACCACAGCTCAGCAGGGTAAGTGTATTTTACAGCCACCCTTAACTATTTATCACGCTCAAAACCCCAAACAAAGAACTAAGAGTCAAATACAAAGATTTGAATTTTGTAAATATTGCAGGATAGGAAAAAATTCACTGTTCATTAATCGACAGTGATCTTACCGATTGAAGAAATTAGTCCTTAATTACTACCAGTGCTGGGCATTTCCAGCAGCACCAAGCAGTGAGGCAATGATGAGATGATTTTTTAACACTCCTTTTTTTTTTTTCTGTTTTGCAGATGAAGAACTGGAGGGTAAGTGAATTTCACCAGCAAAATATTAATACCTTTAATACTAATGTTTAATGCTAATCTTTAATACCAATCTTTAACACTAATCTTTAATTCCAATCTTTAACACTAATCTTTAAATACCTTTAGTATTTAACATGATATAAAGACCGTAGCTGACTAAAAACCAGGTAGAAATATTTGAGTTTTGCCCTCGGTTTCCTTTCTCATTGGTGTGTCCTCCCAAGGGGAATTCCTGGTGGAGATTTCTGGCACCACAGTGACGGTCACCTGTCCCTTTGAGGACGATGGCGTCCAGTGGGCCCTGAATGGGAAAACAGACGACACCCAGGAGAGGAAGTTGATTATCAGAGAGCATGACAGCAAGGCTGCCAACCTGAGCTGTTCCTTGGGGAACAAGAAACGTGAGCTGTACCTGAATGCCAGAGGTGAGCGCAGACTCCTCACCCTGCACGTGCCAGCGGCAGGTTTGGGGAGCTGACACCTGTTTTTTGGTGCTGGGTGGGTGAATGTGGCGCTGCCGAGACCATTCCCACTTTGTGTGGGCAGTGAAAGAGTCCCAGAGCCCATTTTTTGGCAGAAGGACTCTCCCCTGTCCCCCTCCCAGCTGCCTGCAGCCCTGTGCCAGCCCTGGGCTGAGCATCCCCCTGCCCTCCTCCCCTGCAGTGTGTGCCAACTGTGAGGAGCTGGACGCCCTGACCGTGGCCGGGATCATCGCTGCAGATCTCCTCATCACCCTGGGGGTGCTGATCCTGGTCTATTACTTCAGCAAAGGCAGGAAGGGACGGGCCAGCTCTGCTGGGGACAGTCGGCCACGAGGTGAGTGAGAGCCATTGCAGACAGTCCTGCGCCATCCTCTGAGCTCCCAGTGAAACCCTCATCCCCACTGTGTGGTGGGGCAGCCTCTGCTCCCCACGAGCTCCCAGTCAATGCTCCTGCTTCCCACGGCTGCTCTCCAGGCTGCCTTTGTGCAGGGATAGGAGTGGCTGCTGTGCTAAAGCTTCCTGCACACAGGAGCCCATTTCCCAGGCAGCAGTTCGCTCTTCGAGAGCTCAGAATAAATCCACGGGAGCTGATCCTTGGTGTGCCTGGCCCTGGGATCAGCCTGGAGGTGCCTTGTGACAGGAATCCCCAAGGATTCCCCCTCTCTGTGCCTCTGTTTCAGGTCAGAAGATGCAGCGTCCTCCTCCTGTCCCAAACCCGGACTACGAGGTGAGGACAGTCCCCGAGCTTCCCATTCCTGCTGGCTGGGGAGGGACAGCCAGGGCTGGGACTGGGGCTGGGGCTGACAGCCAGGTCATTTATCCTTGAGGAAGCCTCCAGTCAAGCTCCAAATTTCCCTGGCAGTGGAGGAAAAAGGTGGTGAGGGCACAGCCCCTTTCCCTGGCGCTGCCACGGGGATTTACCTGGGAGCAGATCTGCAGCTCCCCGTGCAGTGCCCCTGCTCTGTTGTGCTTTTCTCCACGTGCTGTGTGGGCTCAGGTAAGGATTGCTGAAGGCAGATCTCTGTGTTCCCACAGCCCATCCGCAAAGGCCAGCGGGAGGTGTATGCAGGCCTGGGACCCAGGGGCATCTGAAATTCCCGGGGATGGCAGCCTGGATCCAGCAGCACTGGGGCCAAACGCTTCTGCCCACCTTGTTCCCAGCTCCCTGCAGCTCTGCTGAGGCTCTGGCGTTTTGGGATGAGCCAGGTGCCCACAGGACAAGGATTTGCTGTCTCACCCCGGGGTGTGCTTGGGTTTGCCATCAGGGAACAGCAACAAGCACATTGACAAGAGATTTCCTTCTCAATAAAGGCCTGCAGCCTCACTGGTGGTTCCTGGTCTCCTTTCCCCCTCACACTTCTCTCTTCTGTTGGATTTCCCCTCCAGTTTGATTTCTGCCCTGAGTGCCTCCACTTCCATCTGCTGTTTCCCTGAGCTGAGTGTGGATTCTCCTCAGGGGGATTTGCCTCTGAGCTCGTCCTGCTCTCACCTTTCACAGCCTGACCTCCATTTGCAGCCCAAGCAGCAGAGGCAGGCAGTAAAAACCCCCCAAAAACGGCCCAGCAGCAATGGAACCGCTCAACCCACGGGCTGAGAAGGGCCGTGGGTTGTTTTGATGCCAGTTTCAGGTGGAAACCTGGCCGAGGCAGCCCCTGAGCAGAGGAAGCAGCAGCAGAGCAGGGGCTGGGGGTGGTTGAGCTGCAGGAGGGGAGGGGAGCCCCAGCAGCCCCGCAGGATGCGGTTTGGAGGCACAGCTGGGCCCGTTCACCACAACAGGCCCCACACCCCGAGCAGGGAGATGGTGAGATACACACAGCACCAACCCCCAGCAGCTCCACAAACACTCAGGGCCACGTTCTCACCTTCTGCAAGCCAGCACTGCAGCAGGGACGCCTGCTCAGCCCGCCAGTGGGGTGGAAGAAGCTCTGGGTGTACAGGGCCTACATTTTGCTTCAAAAACCCCCTACATTTTGCTTCAAAAACCCCCTACGTTTTGTTACACCCCAGTGCTTCTACCACCATTTTTGGGGTACACCAATGTACCAGTTTGCCCCAGTATTTGTCCCAGCCAGTGCCATCCCACACATTCCTTGTCCCAGCAGGATCAGCGTCCACCCGGCGGCAGCAGCTCTGCCTCTGTGCTCGCCTGCAGCAGGGGAATATTTTTGTCCTTCCAACAGTGGGGTGGTGCTGGCTGGCCCTGTTTGGTGTCTGTGTCCCGTTTTGGGGACTCAGAGCACGTGAGATGTTTCTGCTTGGGGCTGGGGAGTGCAGACCAGTGACAAAATCCCATCCCGTGTGTATCTTCCCAGTGACCAAATCCCATTGCGTGTGCACCTTCCCAGTGATCAAATCCCACCCCATGTGCACCTTCCCAGTGATCAAATCCCACCCCATGTGCATCTTCCCAGTGATCAAATCCCACCCCATGTGCACCTTATAAGACACCAGATCCCAACCCGTGTGTGCCTTCCCCAGGACCTGGACACAACACGGAGCAGGGAGGCTGCGGGACAGGCCCATCTTTAATGGCAGGAATATGGAAGTGCAAGAGGTGGTGGAATGAGCACAGGGCTACAAGCAGCCCACCCTGGAGGGACCTCCAAGCGAAACCAGCACGCTGATGAAGGCAGTCTCAGAGTCTTCCCACTTCACTTTCGGGCACGGGTGGGAGCCAGCCGGCTGTACTGCTCATCCTCCCGCTCTCCGAGGGGCTGGGAGGGGGAAAAAAAGGGCACATCAGCCAAAACTCCACCTTTCCAGGCCTGGGAGGGCGAGCTGGATCAGCCTTTGGCAAGATTCTTTCCACTCTGAGATGCTGAAGGTGTCCCCACACACACACAGGGGTGCTGAAGGTGTCCCCACACACACACAGGGGTGCTGGAGGTGTCCCCACACACACACAGGGGTCTGGAGGTGCTCACACACACAGGGGTGCCCCCACCCTCACCTGGTAGAGCTCATTGGCGATCAGGTTCTGCCTGTCAGAAGCTGAAGGAAGAAAAGTCAAGGTCAGGGATCAGGGGAGCCACGGGCAATGTGGGGAACTTTTACAAACAGACCCAAGAGCTGCACACACGGCCCCCAGAGGAGCCAGGCACAGCCCTGGGGTCTCTCCCGCCCCTCACCTCGTGAGGTGTGTCCCCTGTCGTGGCCAGTGATGCAGTACACGGCCACGGCCAGGAACAGCGTGGCCACGACGTCCGCGACAACGATGCCGGAGATGGTGGGAGCGTCCACCTCGATGCAGTTCTGGCACACTGGAAAGCCCAAAAGGACACGGACACTGAGGGCAAGGGCACATCCAGAGGGCTCAGCCAGCTCTGCCAGGCCAACACAGGGCAGCCAGGTTTGCTGTGCGAGCCAGGGCAGTGGCACAAGCTGCCATTTGTTCCCCACACCCAGTGCAGGGCCAGAGAAGCAGGTCACGGTACTAAATAAGGCTGCAGAGCTGTCACAGTGACCCCACATGCAGAGGAACCTGCAGCAAGCCAGCGGAGACACTTCAGATGGGGGGAAATCCCCTCAAGGCTCGGCTTGGGTGAAAGCTCCAAGCAGTTCTGGCTCTGGAAAAGCAGGTGTGCAACACTTACTGCGATAGTGCACCTGGAGGCTTTTCCTTTGGCCTCCTGTTTCACACACATAGAGGCCTCTGGGGTCGTCATAAACCCCGCTCAGGTCCAGCTGTGCTTCGTGCCCGACAGTGTTCCCATCTTTCCACCACGTGACGTTTTTGCCTTGGTCTCGCACACACTCCAGGAACACCTTCCCACTGAATTCCTTCACGTGTATCTGCCCTGTGGAAGGAGAGAAGAGCAGAGAGCTTCAGCTCTGAGTTATCCACACCAGCGCGGAGCTCGGAGCTCCTTCATGGGGATGAAGCATCACATCAGGCTGCCCCAAAAAAAAACTCTGGGCAAAGCAGGCTCCCCCATCCCTGTTGCACTGATTCCTTTATCCCCATCGACATTCCAAATCTTCCCTGGTGGAAAACCTCACCAAGCCTCGGGGCTTTTTCCCAGCACACTCCTGGCACCAAGGCGAGTGTCTGGCCGCTGACCCACCCCTGCAGACTCACCTCGGACCCCCCAGCTGGCCACGGCCAGGCTGGCCAGCAGTGTCCAGGCACTGAGCACCTTCCCCCCGGTCATGGCCCGGCCCCGGTGGCTCTGTCCCCGTTCTCAGGACGTGGGGAGAGCTGCTCACCACAAGGCACCACCCGCCCGGGGCTGCGTCAGGTACCGGATGCCGGGGGCTGGTGCTCCCTCCCCCGGCAGCCGGGGATGGATGGGGAAGCCTCCCTCCTCACCCCGGAACAGCCTGACAGCCGTGTGAGGGCACGGAGGGGCTGAGGTTCGGGTCCTCCAGCAGCCAGGGACCCTCTGCAGCCAAGGGCTTCCAGCAGCCAGAGACCCCCGGGAGTCAAGGACAGCCCAGTCCCTGCACAGCCACAGAACCCAGCAGCATCCACAGGTCCGCCAGCATCCATGGAGCACCCCCGGCATCCAGAGACCCCTGCAGCAGCTGGCCCGATGTCCCCCGGCATCTCCGTGTCCCCATAACCGCGGTCCCCGATCCCCCCCACTCTCCGGGTGTCCCCGCCCGGTCTCGAACCCGCGGCCCCTCTATCGAACTCCGCGCCGCGGTCCCGTGTCCGTCGCGGCCGCCGTAGGGCGCGCAGCGATGGCGGCGCGGGCGGGCTCGCTGGTGGCGGCCGTGCTGGCGCACTCGGGCCGGCTCGACAAGGAGCATCTCGGAGCCCGCGTCGGGCGCCTGTCCCGCCGCGTCGAGGAGCTCAAGGCAAGGGACGGGAGCGGCGGAGGGACGGGGAACGGAGGGGGCGCGGGGAGAGACGCGGGGCCGGCGCTGCGGCGGAGCCGGTCAGGACCGGGTGTCCAGCCCTGGTCAGGAGTGCCCTGCGCTGTTCTGGGATGTCCAGCCCTGCTCATCCCGGGTGTCTCGGCCCTGCCGGGCTCTCTTACCCCATCCCTCCGCCCCGAGGTGACGCTGGTCGCTGTCCTCAGGGCGAGGTGTGCACCATGATCAACAAGAAGTACAGCGAGTTCCTGCCCAGCATGCAGAGCGCTGAGGACCTGGTGGCACAGGTGGAGGGGCTGGCCAACAACATCGACCTGCTCAAGGCGGGCATCGAGAACGAGGTGACGCCGGGGGGACGTTCTGCTCCATTTCATCCCAAATCTAGAGCCCTCACCCCATCGCAGGGTGTTTGGTCACAGCCCCAAACCTGCCAGAGCTCAAGGAGTGTCTGGACAAGACTTTCGTGGTGGGGTTTTGTGGTTTGTGGCAGATCCTGGGCGTCACTTCCAGCTCAGGAGATTCTGTGACTAAGATCTCTGGGTGATATCAGCCCTAAAGAATGCCTTGAGGTGACACCAGGGTGTACATTAAACCTGTCATTAAAGGTTTGTCACACTTGTGTGGGTACAAAAGTGTGTCACGGTGTCCTTCAGCCTTGGCTGTGGCAGGGGGTGTGACACAGGAATAAAAAGGATGGAGGTTTTTTCCCCCCCTCACCAAATTATTCTCTGAAATAAATGATAAATGACATTAAGGGAGGAAAATTAAGGAGGAAGATGCGAATGCTAACGAACGCCGTCAATGAGCTGAGAGCTGTTGTTGTTTCAGGTCCAGCGAGATCTGAACGTTGCTGTTGCTGAGTTCACGGAGCTGAAGCAGCAGCTGGAGAGGGACACGCTGGTCCTGAGCGTCCTCAAAAAGCTGCAGGAGGTGAGGAGGGGGAGCAAAACAACCCCACTCCTCAGTGTGAGACATTCCTGTGGGCTCATTGCAGATTTGGGGGAGTGTGTGCAGTGTGAGGACAGGGCTGCAGTGACACCCGTGTGTGTTTGTCCCCTGCAGTTTGACACAGCTATCAAAGAGTGCAACTGTGCCCTGCTGGAAAAGCAGTACGTGACAGCAGCTCAGCAGCTGGAGAAGGTACCCGTGAGCCCTTGGCAGTGCTGACTGAGGCACTGGGGGAGTTTTCACTGGCAAGGGCAGCCCTTAGCCCAGCTGTGTTTGCTGTCCCCCACCAGGCACGGAGCAGCCTCAGGAGCCTGGAGTCCCGCAGGGGCTTTGAGCTGAAGATCCTGAAGGCCCTGGGCACAGAGCTCACAGTGCAGACGCAGAACATCATCTACCATCTCGGGGAGGAGTGGCAGAAGCTCGTTGTGTGGAAGCTTCCCCCTTCCAAAGGTGCTCACAGGGTTTTTTGGGGTTTAACTCTTTCTGCCCCTCTGAAGTGCTCGTTTTCACCTGCAAGGTGGGACGTGCAGTAAAACTGTTGGGCTGAGGGGGTTGAACGAGCTCTTGCTCTGGGGGGGGGTGGATCTTTGCTTCTGCTGTGACACTGTGACAGCCCCGGGTGTGTTTTGTGGCAGGCAGCAGCAGCCTGGAGGCCGTGGTGCTGTCGGAGCTGCACTTGCACACGGTGCCAGCCCAGGACGAGGACACTGCTGTCCCCCCCGTGGCTGCTGTGCTGCAGGCCTTGGCTGTCCTGGGAGAGCTGCACTCCAAGCTCAAAGATTTTGGTAAGACAGACCCCAGAAATGGCCTCAGTAGCTCAGGGGGATTGTTCAGGCTTTTTTTAACACGGATGGTGAGATCCGCTTCACTCCAGCAAGACACAGGGAAACTTTTTCCTCTCCTGGCTTGTGTTTCCCACTGAGGTGAATACTGTAGCTCTTACTAACAGGAAAATATTTATCCCATTATCTACCTGGATTTATTTCTCCTGTCCTGACAGTTCAGTGTACTTCTGATTTGTGACTATGTGGTTTCACAGCCTGATGCTTGAAGAGTTTTACCTCATTAGTAATTCCCTGCTAGAGCTGATTGAGGGATTATTCCTTCCACTTCCTGCAGTCTCTAAATCCAGAACAGTCAGGGCTGGACCTCACTGGAGCAGTCTGCTGCTGGAAAACCTCTGTTTTTCCCTTTGCTCAGGCCAGCTGTTGCTGCAGTACATCCTGAAGCCACTGATCTCACACCCGTCCCTGCAGCCAGTCCCAGAGGAGCAGCCAGATGTGTTCATCCTGAGGTTCAGGTCCCAGGAGCTTGCCTTGGATGAGTCCTCTCCTACGGAGGTGTTTAACAAGATCAAGCTGGTTTTTGAAGTTCTGCACAAACACCTGCTAAGTAGGTGCTTCCTTTCTTTTGGAATTAGTTATGGTCAGTACCTTGTTCATTTAATGAAGGTTTTCTAGAATATCTGATTGTTAATTAGCACTGTGTGCAAGGAAAGTGGAGGAAAGGCTTTTGAGCTGGTGGAGGGTCTGGCCCAGGAAGCAGCTGCATTAAAATCCATTTTTCTTCTCTGGGATGCAGATGTGGCTCTGGAGCAGCCTGGAGAGGGCAGGAAGGAAGGCAGAGTCACCCTGGCAGAGCTGCTGGGGGAGCTCATCTGGGAGGAGCTCTCGGACTGCCTCATCCACAACTGCCTGGTGAACTCCATCCCAACCAACAGCAGCAAACTGGAGCAGTACAAAGAGGTGGGTCCCAAAAACCCCCTCAGATTTGAACACCAGGCAGTTCAGTGTGATGGCATTCCAGTGGTGAATGCCCTCCAAAACCTCGTTCATCCTTTGTTTTCGCCTTTTACACCCAATTTTACTTTGTTCCCTGATTTTAGGAGACTGTGCTAACACAGAACACATCTGCTCTCCTCAGGTGATCGAATCCACAGAGGAATTTGAGAAAGCCCTGAAGAAGATGCAGTTTTTGAAGGAAGACACGACTGCCTTGCTGAAATACGCCTGCAATGTGGATTCCCACTTTGCCAACAAGAAGTGCCAGGATGTGATCATGGCAGCCAGGAGCCTGATGACCTCAGAAATACACAACACGGTGAAGGTGACTCACACAGCTTTCCCACCTGGAAAACAATCTCTAAATAATTTTTAACAGTGCTGCAGTGTTGTGCTTATCTTGAGCCTTAAATCTCTTGCCATTCAGCGCTTTTTAATCTGGCGGATTCTCCTTTCTGAGCCCTAAATTCCGTTACTCTCTCTTGTTTTCTTTTAGATCACTCCCAATTCCAGCATATCCCTCCCAGAGCTCCCTGACCCTGGGTCAGGAGACCACCTAAAGATGCACAGACCCTCCAACCTGCTGCACAATGGGACAGTGAATTTGGGGAGTGAGAGCAGGCTGAGCCCCTTCACCCTGTGCCTGCCCACCTGCCGCATCAGCTCCTCCGTGCAGCAGCTGGTGGAGCTGGCTTATCACACCCTGCTGGAGGCCACAGCCAGCACGGATCTCTGGTAGGAATTTTGGGGCATTCTTCAGTTATGGTCAGTTATCAAATCGATATTGATTTGTTTAGTAACTGGTGTGTCGGGCTCTAGCAACGCCAAGCATCTGGTAATAGGTTTAAAGAACTTTGAAGAGTAGGAAATGCTGAAAATTTGGCTTGGTTGTTACTCTTATTTCCCTGGGTTTGGGCAGGAGGCTGACACTGCTGCAGGCTGTTCCTTCAGGTTCAGCAGCCCTTGGAGGTCAGGGTTTTAGAAAAATCAAACCCATCTCCTTTTCCCAAAGCCAAGTGCTGGCCTCACTGTGAGCAGAGTTCTAAAGCAAAGAACTCCTGCCCTGCTGCTGGCAGAGCTCCTGGGGAAAAACAAACAGGATCCACATCAACTTGACTTCAACAAGCAGAGAGCACAGCCCTGAAGCAGGAGAGTTGCCCAGGTAACAGGTGCCCTCGAGGGGCAGAGAGAGGGCTGAGTGTTCCTGCACACCTGGAGGGGCAGGGACAGTGTCCCCTTTGTTCTGGCCTTTCACAGATGTCCCTCCCACACTGAGCCTCAAGGTCACCACAGCCTTTGGGAGTTTTCCAGAGCTTTGACAGTGCTGTCATTGATCCTGACAATCCCCTCTTTGTGCCAGTGCTTCACTGCTCACAAAACCTTGTTGTGGGGCAGGCTGAGGGTCAGGACATTCATGCCAGGCTGACATGAGCCCTCTTCCCCTTGCAGCTGTGTGCAGCTCTTTGACTGTGTCAGGAACATCTTCCAGCTCTTCTATGAGGTGGTGCCCACATACCACAGGTGAGTGTGTCCATATTTCCTGCTCTGAGGGGAATACTGGTGTTGGAACAGTCCCACTTGGCCACTACAGCCAGGGCCTCCATCAACAAAAATCAACTGTTCCATCTCTCACTGGACCATACCTGTGCAAGGCAGATGCTTGAGAGTCTCTGTGTTGTCAGTCTTATGGTGAAGGGTGTGGGTGAAATTCTCACATGGCTGTATTTGTTTCCAGCCACATAAATTCGACCTCTGATCTGATAAACGGATTTTTCATGATGTTTTTCCTGTGAAAAAAAAGAGCAGCAGTGAAGATGCAAAGTTCACAATCCTGTCAGAGAAACTTCTCTCCCTTTTTCCTCACTGTGACTTTGTTCTACCAAAATACATCCCTGTTTGAAGGTGCATGGCTGGAAACTGTGGGATAACACAGGGTTTAACTGCCTCGGTGCCATTTCAGACTCTTTTTCCTGCCAGTTCCTGTGGGGCTGTGAGAGGTTAAATGTTTTTACTCTGGTGTCAGTCAGGCTGTGCCGGCACCATCTGCGTGCATTTCTCTAAGATAGACACCACAATTTTTTGTTTTTAACAGAATCAGCTGTAAAATAAACCCATTTCTTTCCTTTTCCCTTTTTCCTGGACCAGGGAGAACCTGCAGAAGCTGCCCCAGCTGGCTGCCATCCACCACAACAACTGCATGTACATCGCCCACCACCTGCTCACCCTGGGCCACCAGTTCCGCTACCGCGGCACCGGTGTGCTCAGCAACGGGGCTGCCACCTTCGTGGACCTGGTGCCAGGCTTCAGGAGGCTGGGTAACCTCCCTCCTTCCCCTCCAAAACGTGCCTGTGGATCCCCTGGGAGTTCACCCTGGCAGCTGCTGCTGGGTGGTTTCGTGGAGGTGTGGCTGCTCGCTGGGCGCGAGCGGCGCGTTGGTGCTTTTTGGGCAAGAGGCAAAAAACGTTTTCTGAGTTAGGAACTTCTGGAAGTTTTCTTTGAAACATGTGTCTTCCTAGCCCCATGGACAGTTCAGGATCCAGCAAGGTGCAGCAGTGTGTTTTGGGATGTGCTGCTCAGTCCTTTGATGTTTTCATTAGTTATTCTACAGAAATGAATCTGGTCCTAAGTCTGTGTGAGCTAACAGGAGTCATCCACAGCTCATTGTGCTGCTCTGCTTTTTTCCCCAGCAGTGTTGTAGCAGTGCAAGCTGCACAAGAGCTCACTGGTTAAACTGGCTCTGGGAGACTGTTTGGAGACTGGAAATTTGATTGAAAATAAAACGTTATAGCGAGTTCATTATTCAGCACTTACAGTCATAAATAGGCAGAGCAAATTTAGTAATTGCTTAATTGCTTCTCTCTGCTTGTTTTGCTGCTGAAGGGATGGAGTGTTTTCTGGCCCAGATGCGAGTGCAGAAGGGAGAAATCCTGGAGAGGCTCTCGAGTGCCAGGAATTTTTCCAACATGGATGATGAGGAGAATTACTGTGCAGCAAATAAAGCCATCAAGCAGGTAAGGAAGGCAGAGGAGGAACATCCCAGTGCCTGCAGGTATCCTGGGGAGGGTGCAGTGTGTCATCTCAGCCCTGACAGGTGTGGAATTGCTAAAAAACCTCCTTTCTGACGGGATGGTTTGGGGTTTTTTTTGTCCTGGGCTGTGTCTGGAGCAGGATTGCTGCATTGTTTCTCCTTATTTGTACTCACCTGATCCCCTGGTGCCTTCCCCAGGGCTCTGTCTGGTGTCACACTCTGCTGTTGCCTTGCAGGTGCTGCACCAGCTGAGGAGGCTGGGCATGGTGTGGCAGGATGTGCTCCCTGTGAACGTGTACTGCAAGGCCATGGGGGCCCTCCTCAACACAGCCCTGGCAGAGATTGTCACCAGGATTGCTGCCCTGGAGGTAACAGCCACGGGGGGTGCTGGGGACAGCATTTGTCACCTCCAAAACCTCTCCCCAAAATCATTTTTCAGGGGAGCAGTTCATTCACACAGAAATTGTGATCATGTGTCCGTGGGAAACGTTCACAATCCCAATTTCTCATTTCACTTGGCACTCTGAAAATAAACCTGACCTCTGCTCTGTCCACTCCAGGATATCTCTGCAGAGGATGCAGACAGGCTCTACTCACTCTGCAGGATCATGGTGGAGGAGGGACCCCAAGTTTTCACCCCTCTGCTCGAAGAAGACAAAAACAAGAAGTACCAAGAGGAGGTTCCAGTGTACGTGCACAAGTGGATGACATTCAAGGAGCTGATGATCATCCTGCAGGCCAACCTCCAGGAAATCGTGGACCAGTAGGTGTTTTTCCTTTCCAGTCCTTGTTTGAGGTGCCATTGCTGGGCAGGCTGGTGACATGAAGCTCTCCCTGTCTCCATGCAGGTGGGCAGATGGGAAGGGGCCTCTGGCAGAGGAATTTTCAGCAGCTGAGGTGAAGAGTCTGATCCGAGCCTTGTTCCAGAACACGGAGAGGAGAGCAGCAGCACTGGCCAAGATCAAGTGACTGCAGTTTACACACAGCGAGAGCAAACTGACACAACTTCCAAATATTTTTTGTTATTTTTAAATTTCACCTTTCTTATTCGTATACTGGTCTGAAAAACTTTGGGATGGGGTAAGTGCTGCTGGAGCTTGGCTGGGGGGAAGGAGCATTTCCTGGCTGACTGTTGGTGTCACCTCACCTCAGGCTGGGCTCAGGGGCATCTCCAGTGCTCAGCTGGGACTCTGCCATGCAGCTCCACATCAGGGGACCTGCAGCCCCTCTGGGACCTCCCTTGTCCCTCAAACCACATGTGGAATCCACAGACTTGGGGAGCTTTTGATATCCCTCCAGGGAGTGCCAAACTTTCCCACCTCAGCTTCCCCTGAGGAGCAGACCTCAAGGGAGAGACACTCCAGAGAGGGATGTGGGGAAGGGAAATCCTGGATGACCCATTGGTCAGGTCACAGGGTTCCTCACAAGTAGGAAAATTCTCTTTATTTCTCATGGAAAATATCTTCAAACTGATTTAGAGCTTTCCAATGTCTCTTTCCCAAGTGTGGAAGGCAGTTCAACTCCTTCCTTTATGTTTCTGTTGGGTGTGAGCTGCATAACTCTGGTGTCTTTCTGGTGTTATGTTTTCTGTCCTTTAAGAATGCTGAGAGAAATGTAAACCAATGTCAAAAGGGAATGAAAGGTGCACTCACAGCATCGAGTCACAAAATGCTACGTTTGACACTTGGATTATTGTACTTTGCTTTTAACCGAAAAACTCCCTGAGAGCATTCACTGAATTTAGCCCAGAGCCCAGGTGGAGCAAAGTCCTCCCTGCCCTGCAGTCCTCAGAAGAGTTCCAGTCACAGAGTTTAATGTTTTAATCTGTTGTCTCCGTGTCATTGGCACTTTTGTCCCACTCCTGTTCCCATTTCCAGGCATTTGTGCAGGGGCTGAGGCTTTCATGCCACTCCAGTCTTTGCTTTTATTTTGTTTTTATTTTCCCCCCTCTGAGTGTTCCCGGAACACTGACATCTCATGGGACCCCCTGCCCCTTCCAACAGTAATCCAAAAACCTCTATTTTGAAATACACTTCTCCCCTGTTGATTGTTCACAGAATTGTAATTTGCTATTTTCTTTAATAAACTATTTATACTGAGCATTTTTTGGGGGGGGGTCTGTTTGGGTTACAGTGAGACAGGAGGAGCCAGTCCTGGGCTGTTCTTCACTCGTGGGCAGGGCAGTGTTGCTGTGTGGAGCCTGTCCTTGCCTGATTTCTAGTGGATCTAATAAAATCAGTAAAAAAAGGGAACAGGGAAAAACAATCAGTGCCATAAAATAGGTTTGTTCATCCAGGGAAGGAGTTGAGCAGGATCTGGGATTTGGCTGAGGAATAGATAAGGCTGAGCCCTGAGCTGGGCTTACCTGGGTGACCTGGTGGATCCAGGGCAGCACCTGGGCCACGTTGGTGTAGACCCCGGGGTGGTTGGGCTCAGCACAGCCCCGGCCCCAGCTCACAATCCCCACCAGGCGCCACACGGAGCCGTCCCTGCACACCAGAGGGCCCCCGCTGTCCCCCTGCGGGGCAGGGCACGGTGTCACAGCCTGCTGTGTGTCCCCAAGGCTCATCCAGTGCCACTGTCCCCCTGCGGGGCAGGGCACGGTGTCACAGCCTGCTGTGTGTCCCCAAGGCTCATCCAGTGCCACTGTCCCCCTGCGGGGCAGGGCACGGTGTCACAGCCTGCTCTGTGTCCCCAAGGC
>VZDJ01000063.1:1843790-1869898 GCA_008694505.1 Cyanoderma ruficeps | reverse complement strand
ATGAAATGAAATGAAATGAAATGAAATAAAAGCGTTTCCACGAGGCCAAAAGCCACAGCTCCCAGGGATTTCATCACCCAAAGGGTGCAGGAGGCCCCGTTCCCCTGTCCTCGGTGCTGCCTCCCCACCCCCAGCGCTTTGCTGCTCTCCAGGTTTCCCTTTAAAAGCCAAATTTGATCCTTCCTGGGCAAGGTGGAGGGGCTCTAATGCTGATTTACCCCTTCACCCTGCAAGGAAAGCCAAATTCTGACCCTTCCTGCGCAGGGTGATGTTTTTAACCCACTCTGGCCCTTTGACACCTCCTCAGGAGCCTCCTCCGGAGGGGATTTGTGTCCCCAAAAAAGCCCAGCTCCCATCCCAGCCAACAAAAAACCACATCCCTGAGCCTCCCGAGCTGCCTGCCAGGCGTTCCTCAGAGCAGCTTTATTGCTTCCTCATTTCAGAGGTGATGATCTAATGAGTCATTAAAGACAAACAAGAAACAAGAGAAAGCGTTTGACTTAGCACTTCTTCCTCCCCAAAAAAAGAAGAAAAAAGAAAAAAATCCTGCAACTGCAGAATTTTAAGCAGAGCTAGCCAGAGCAATTTTAATAACATCAAGCTTAAATTGACAGCGAAAAGGGTGAACACAAAAGAGTAACAAAAACCCAAATATATATAAACCATAAGGCTTTGTGAAAAGAATATGATTAAGCTTCCAAAGTTATACGTTGAAAATTTAGGCAGTGCTGGGAGCGAGGGCTTTTTCTTCCCTCCCATGCAAGCACGGGAGAAAAGCTGCAAGAATTCATCCACGGGGACTCGGTGCTTTGTGATTTCCCTGCCCGGCCCTGGTGACAAAACCCGGGCACGTGTGGCATCACAGTTGTCACCTTCTCCTGCCCGAAAAACCAGGAGCTGCTGCCCAGCAGTGAGGGCAGAGCCCAGCTCTGGCAGCCTTGGCTGCTCTCCCTCAGCCTCAGGTAGAAATTGCAGATTTACAGTGAAAATAAACATGAAGTTTTACTGTTCAAATTAACCTGGAGGTCCCCGTGTGTGTTTCCAGCGTTAATTTCCATTGTTTCAGCTGTGAAAACCAGAGCCAGGCTGTCACCCAGGGCTGGAAGCCTTCAGAGGGTGCTGAGGGGCAGGGCTGGAGCAGCAGCTCCCCGAAGGTCCCTGGGGATGGATTTTTGTTCCTCCCCAGGCTCAGCTCTGCCCTTTGCCGAGCAGGACAGACCAGGCAGCATCTCCAGAGCATCACTGCACCAAACTGAGCCTTTTACCCTCGGATTCACCTCGGATTTACCACCCGACCCGCAGGAGCTGCCGGCACCAGCTCCCTCCCCGGCCCTCGAGTTGCATCCCTGAAATGTCCCTGTTGGTCCCAGCAGGTCATTACTGGTTAATGATGGTGTTCCTGATAATTGCTCCAGTGCCTCTGTCACCCCTCTCCAGGTGAGGTCTGCAGCCTTTGATAAATTGTCACCTGGTGTTTGAACACTTTAAAAGGTTCGCAGTTATTTTGTTTGTTTGTTTTGAAGGGTGGTGCAGGGATTAAAGGCGCACCTGTCCCCTCCTCCTTCAAAGTGTCACCTCTCCCTTCTACCACACTTTGGGGTGACACTGCCCTGCGGGACTCATCGAGCCAAGACAGCAACTGAGATTTAGCAAATAAATGCTAAATAATTAAGAATTGGACTCCTACAGTGCAGATTTTTCACTGTCACATAAACAACAGCAATAGCAGCAATAACAACAGGCCAATATTGCCAGATACCAGGGGGATTAAACATCAAATTAATACTTAGCAAGGTTAGGATTAAGCAGAAATAACAGCTTTATGATTAGAGGCTGAAACTGCCGCTGATAATGACTGATTATGCTCCTGCAGAGGAAGAATTACAAGTACTTAAGGACAAATAACCCTCCCGAAGTCGCTGGCAGAAGCACAGACATAAATCGTCTGTGTAATGGGGCTGGAGCTCTGCGGACAGAGCAGGGAGGTGAGGGAGGATGTGAGTGGTTTCCAAGAGATAAAACACTTGCTTGTCTCCATGTCACAGCTACCAAAGTGCCGGGGAGGAGTTAAACTGAGCAAAAAAAAAAAAGGATTTAAAAAAAAAAAATCATCATCTTCTCAAGTCCTCTCTGCGTGGGATTTGGAGTCCTTGTAGCAGAGCCCTTGTTTATGTGAAATGATTTTATCTGGGGCTCGGCAGCGTCTGTCTGCAGTTTCCAGCCCATTAGGTTGGTGTTTCTGGAACTCCTCAGCTCCTCTGGGCTCCTCTCCACGGGCTGAGTTTCCTTGGGGTTGTTTTCTCCCAGCCTGGACAAGGCAGCAAGGCAGAGGCAGCAAATCTGTCCCAATGGGTGAGGCTGGGAATGGGGACAGAGACAATCCTGGGGAGAATCCCCACTGGCTGTGAGGGGAGACACAGACCAACTCCTGAAAGAGCTTTTCATTGGAAAAAAACCCTGATCAGAGCTGGGAATGGGGACAGAGACAATCCTGGGGAGAATCCCCACTGGCTGCGAGGGAAGACACACAGAGCAACTCCTGAAAGAGCTCCTGAAAGAGCCTTTCACAGGAAAAAATCCCTGATCAGAGCTGGGAAGGGGGACAGAGACAATCCCAGGGAGAATCCCCCCCACTGACTGTGAGGGGAGACACACAGAGCAACTCCTGAAAGAGAAAAAGAACCTCTTTCACTGGAAAAAAAACCCCAGATCAGAGCTGGGAATGGAGAGGGGACACAGCTCTGGGGTAGGAGCAGTGACATCGAGGAGGGCAAGTGGGGAACTGCTGTGACAGAGGCACCAACTCCCCTCCCCTTGCAGGATGTCCCATCCCACACTCAAATGTTCCATTCCATGCACAAACCCACCTGCTGGAAGCACGCCAGGCACGTGGGAATCCCATCCCAGCCACTCGGGCTGCTCACAACAAAGCAAATAAAAAAGCTGGGGTCCCAACTGTGCCATTTCCTTGTGTAAAGTTTGAAATTCACGGCGGTGCTAATGCAGCAAACGTGACTTGGCCTGGGTTAGGCTCTGCCAAAGGCACATTCCTGCAGCAACACACAGCGATGGGGAGGGGTCTCATCAAATCCCCCTCACTGGGGGTATCCCAGAGCCATCTGGACACAATCCTGTGCTCTGGGATGAGCAGGGAGGTGAGACCTGGTGGTCCCTTCCAGCCTGACCCTTCCCGGGATCCTTTCAGCTGGGATAATAATATTTGCTCAATTTATAAACAGAATTTTCAGGGCCATTATCAAAGAAACCCAAAACTCCCTTGTACATCTGCGTGTTTGCAGGAGAACCTGAGGGGGGAAAATCACAAATTAAACCAATTAAAAAAGAAATTTAATGGGATGATGACACTGGAGCACATCTGGAAACGGATGAGACTTCAGCACATTAAAGGGAAATCAGAGAAATCTGTGACGTGTGTGTGGCACATCCTGCCACTTAACCACCATGGGGAGGATTTATTGTTGTCTCCTCTGGGCTGCAGTCAGTCTGGGCTCATTCCCTCTGCTCTGGGCTCTCCAGTAAAAAGAAAGGTTTAAAATAAACCTTCAGCACCACTGGAGGGGATACAGAATGCAGAAGATCCGGGGGCATTGGCAGAACGGGAAATCGCCCATTTAAAGGAAGAGTCCTGTGAGAGTGCCAGCCCCAGGCAGGAGCACAGCTCAGGCAGGAGGTTCGTCAAAAGCTGCTGACTAATTGCAGATTAATAAGGCGAGGGAAGCTGTGGTGAATCCTCATTGTCCCTCCATCTGTCTGCAGGCAAACCCCAGCGAGACGTTCCCTGGGATGCACCAGGCTCTGGAATCCAGATAAAAACAATGGAAAGCACAAAGAAACCAAGGCCAAATCCTGAGGGGACAAGGAGGCACAATGGGGACGTTTGAGGGTTTCTGGTTTCAGGTGACACCGAGCAAAGCCCCGGTTTTGGGAAGGCACTGCTGCACACAGAAGTGATGATCCCGGCTCTGATGGGGTCACAGCCCTTGTGCCGAGCTGCAGAAAGGATTTTGGATCTGCAGCAGCCTGGGAGGGCCAGAGCTGGATGGAATTGTGGTGCCAAGGCAGTAACTGTGGTGCCAAGGCAGTAACTGTGGTACCAAGGCAGTAACTGTGGTGCCAAGGCAGTAACTGTGGTACCAAGGCAGTAACTGTGGTACCAAGGCAGTAACTGTGGTACCAAGGCAGTAACTGTGGTGCCAAGGCAGTAACTGTGGTACCAATATAATAACTGTGGTACCAAGGCAGTAACTGTGGTGCCAAGGCAGGAAGAGAAGCCCCATGTCAGGCTGGTGAGGAGGAAAAGCTCTCTCTCTGTTTGCTGGTCCCTCCCAGCTCTGGGATTTTGCAGCTTTCCTGCAGGACTGTGCCGGCACATTTCATCTCTCCTCCGCCTCGCTGCCTCTGCCTGATTTACTGCACCCAGGACAGTCTGGCCACGGAGTTTGGCTCCTCTGGCTCCAGCTGGCTGCTGCCCCTTGGAGAACTTCCCTCAGAGCTGTCCCTGTCCCCCAGCCTCCTGCCGAGCCATTCCTGACCCCTGACCCCTCTCGGAGCTGCTTTCCCCCCGTGCTGGCCCTGCCTGGCTAAGGATGGCAGAGGAGCAGTGATGGATGGGCTCTGCCTGCAGGATTGCCCCAAAATCACCCTGAACCTGACACAAATCCAGCCTGGGGGCTCTGATTCACGGCCCACAGAGGCCTCCAGGAGCACCTCTCCCACTCAGCTGATCCAGTGAAAAGAGAAGAAATTAAGTCTTCAATTAATCTTCTCCTCCCCTCCCCGAGGCTCTGAACTGATGCTGAACTGATCCCCAGCAATTTGCCAGGAGCCAGCAGGGAGAGGGAAGCAAGCTGGGAGAGGAGGCAGCCCAGATCTTTTGTCTAAACATCAACGAGAAGTCAAAGAGAAAAGAGTCCAGGTTGTGACTAAACAGTCTTCTTTAAAAGTTGATTTTTACCCACTGTCACATTAGTAGCTATTAGGATATTTTATAAGGATCAACACATCTGGCATTGATCTGTGACCTCAAAATTAATGTTGGTCCTAAAGCTTGGTGAGGGGGAAGGAAGGTCAGCGGTGCCTGACAGAACACCAAGATGTGATACCCAGAGAGGGGCAGAAAGTTTGGCCAAAATACCAAACGTCATTGCCAGTGTGGGGGTGAAAATGGTGCAGAGGCCCCCTCACCTGAAATCATGGAATTTCTCCTGGCCCTCAGGATGGCTTCCCAGCTCAGGGCGCTGTGCTGGATTTGGGCAGGGGTTTATATAAATAATGGGGGGTTTTTAATACAATAATGGGGTTTTTCTTGATGAATCAATCAGGGGACAGTCGGTTTGCTTCGCTGCTTGGCCGCCAAAAGCAATGAAAAGTAGTGATAGGAAATATAGAGTGGGCTGTGTCAGCCAGGTTAATGAGGTTAATGAGGTCACGTAGCTGCAGATGGCTTCAGCAGGGCTGGATTTCCATGGGGAGGGAATGGTGCTGCCAGTGCCATGGGGATGAGGGAGTGAAGTTAATCTGAGCCCACAGGGCTCAGGGTCTCCCCGTACGGATTCGATTTCTTCGATCTTTGTCAGGAGTGAGGATGGATTTTATTAAAAACGATGCTGAGCAAAAGCCCTTTTTCTCATCTGCTGCAGCTGCATCCAGCCAGGCTGTGTGAAAACAACTCCCTGATCCCTGGAAAGTGCCCTGCTGGAACTTTGCTTTGGGTATTTGTACCAGTTCAGGCTGGATTAGCCAGAAACCCATGAACGACAGTTTTCCTTCCCCACTCCTGGATTACCCTGGATAATCTGAATGTTTTCAAACTGAGAAATAAAGTGACCACGATAAACATCCCTCCACAAGCCTGAGAGCTGGGGGATGGCTCCTGCTTCGTTACTTTGCAGATGTAAAGGGTCTTTTCTCTATTTCATGACTTTTTTGTGCCAAGCAAGAGGAAGCTCAGTCCTTGTGCTTTGAGCTGGAAAGGAAAAGAAGCCTCCCAGAAGAGCTCGCAGCAATCCTTCCCCTCCCAAGAGCCAGCATCCCCATGCAGCTGGGTGAAGAGTTCTCCCTCCTGCCTACACAGCCAGGTAAACGTGGGCTGGCAATTAAAGTCCGGATTTCAAACTCTAAACGAGTTTGCCTTTGATTGCCGTGCGTCAGTCGCAGAGCAAATCATGTTTATTCATGACTCTGCCTCCCAACCCGCCCGGCTCAGGGGGAGCTGATGCTGCCTCCCCATCCAGAGCAGCTCCCAATTCCTGGTCAGCAGCCCGAGATTCCCGTGGGCAGCTGAAACCAGCCAGTCTCGGTGTGACACTGCAGAGACTCGGGATGGAGCAGTCTGGGCCACTGCGAGGCTCCCTGCCCATGGCAAGGCGTGGAATTGGGTGGATTTAAGCTCCTTCCATCCCAAACCATTCTCTGATTCACACAACACCTCCTTTGTGCCCCTGGCCACCAGGCTGGGGGATGGATGGCAAAGGGCTCAGCTTCTCCTGCTCTCCGCACTCCCTCCCCTTTATCCTCCGCTGAAAGGGGATGTTTCCAAAAGCGGGCAGCGAGAGGTGTTTGCACAGCCCAGCCCAGCTGATCTGGACACTTGCTCTTGATTATAAACATGTGGTGGAAGAGAAACGTGCACAACTGAATCACCCCGAGCTCTCTTAGGCAGCCAATTTCCTTTCACAGGCTGCCGAAACAACTGCTTGTGGAAATTACTCAGGGCAGCCCTGGGAAATCAGGCCCTGGACTGATGACAGGTTTGTCTTTCATTCATGTTTATATATTTGGCTTCATTTCCTCGGCTGTTTTTCCCATGTGTGTGTTTGTACCAAGGCCTGGACACCCCAATTAAGTAATTTTCCACACCGAGTCTCCCAGGGGTGGGCAGAGCCTTGCCTTGCACTGAGAATTTTTGTTGTGCTGCTCTTCATACGTGGGGCTGCACATCTGGACACTAAAACAACACTCAGCAACTCCCAAAGGTGAGGACACAGAGGACAGGATGGAGCACTGGGTGAGATCCATGGATTTTTCCAGTATTCCTTTAGAGGCTGGTGTAAAACCAAAAATAAAACCTGTTTGTGTGAAGATCTGTGACAAGACCTGAGCTGCCCCAGGCTGAGCTGTGCCTCCCTCACTGCTTTGGGAACACTGGAAATGGAACATTCTCAAGTGGCTGAAAATCTTCTCCATCTCAAGAGCTCTCCCCAGGTGGAATCACATCCTGCAAGCTTTGCCAAGAGCTTTCAGACACCCCTTGTTTCATACAAATCTCAATTGTCAGAACACTTCTGAGCCGTGGAGGTCAATGGTGGCTCCCACTGGCAGGTTTAATCCTGGTCTTGGTGCCACAGAATCTGCCCCTTGTGAGGGGATGAGGCTGGGAAGATTTTTCCCCCAACCAAACCTAAGTCCTGATTCTCATTTTGTGAAATATTCAGTATTTTGAGTGTAGGTCTGACACGGTCCTTCACACCTGTACGTCACTCTCAAGCAATCCCCAGCAAAAAATCCAGATTCTGCTACATTAGCTTGCTATTTGGAGAGCCAGAGGAACAAAAGATGTGTTTAGGGTTTGGTTTTTTTTTATTTTGGCTTGAATTCAAATCCTCATTCTCCCAAGATCCACAGAGCCCATAATAAGGAGATATCACCTTTTATCCTCAAAAAAATGAAGAAGAGATTTATCACTGGGGAGGTTTCTGAGCTGTCTGGCAACACCTGGAGAGATTTAGGGAAGTTTTATTGTGTTGTGACACAGAGAACACTGATCCTGGGCTGGGAGTATCATGAGAGCACAACCCAAGGTGAAGCAGTGGACTGAGACTTGATCTGGGCAGTCCCAGAAAAGTCCTCTAAAAACCTCCCATGCCTTATTTTAATAACACACAAAAAAGTTATAATTCCTGTCATTTGAATTTCAAATCCAACAGAAAGATCTACCTGATGCTTCTATTTTAAAAAGCAATTCTTTCTTCTCTTTTCTTTTCAACTCCTTTGCAGAACCAAACATCATGTTTCATCTCCAAGCGCTGAGATTAAAAAAAGCCAAAACAATTAGTGGGGAGCTGATGAAGGTGACAGGGTCATAATTAGTGCTGTTCCTCTCCAGCATGTGTTTATCATGCTAACAGAACAAGTCACTCACAGTGTTAGAGTCATGAGCTGCAGGAGCACACATGCCTTGTGCAGCTCCAGCACTGCTGGGGCTCTTCTGCAGGAGAAAAAATAATTAAAAAAAAGCACAAATTTAATGTTTTAAAGCGAGTTAGAGAGGTAAATAAACAGGAATGGTTTGGATGTTGCTGGTGGCTGAGTTAAACTGATATTGATGGCTTCTGTTTGGCGTTGGGAGGGTGGGCCCTGCCAGGACAGGAGCAGAACTGGTGATAATTTCCAAAAGAAAACGGGTTTGTAGCAGCAGAGACTCTGCAGCAGCTGCACCTGCACAGCGAGCACAGAGAGCAGGAGGCAAATCCCTCAGCAGCCCCAAACTGGGGGAAATCTGTTTAATTAAATACTTTTAAAGAACCCTATGTAAATCCCTCCTTTCCACCCTCCCCGCTCAAACACTGGGTGCTCCTCACAGGATTTTGCAGGGAATGGAATAATCTCCCTAAAACTATTTTGTCTTTCTGTATCCAGTGCTAAAAATGAGCAGCAATTACCCAGGGAGGATGTTCCCTGTGAAAGTCCCTTGCTAATTAGGTCTTAAGTGTTTAGTTCCCTTCCCATCCTGCCCTAAAACTCTGTATTTTTTCCCTCTGGTGTTGGAAAGCCAACTGGAGAAAAAGAAACAATCGGCAACTATTATTTGACTACATGCAAACAAATGTCCAGGAGGAGCAGAGCGAGTGGGAAATGGGAATTGTGGAAGCCGTGGAATGAACTTTACACGGAATGCAAAGTCTTGCTCTGAAATGGGATTAAAACCTGGATGATTTTGAAGAGACAAAGCTTCAAGATCTCAGGGCCTCCACTGAGAGGCCGAGGAAAACCTTTCCCTGCTTTAACAATCCCGCAGCTCAGCTCCACGCCCCACTGACAAACCCAAGAGCCGCTCGCTAAACAGCATTTCCCACGGCCAAGGCCTCGCTTTTGCCGGGCATTTGTTTGGCAAATTCCTGCAGGAGAAGGCCCCGAGCCGTCCGAAATGGCTTTAAATCATCCCGCCTCCCTCTGCCCCGCTGCAGGACGGCTCCACATCGCGGCAATCGTAATTAACCCAGTGCCATTACCGCCTTAATGAGCGGCGGTTTGGTCACTGCCGGCCCTCTCTGCTGCTGGGAGAGCGGGGTTAATGACAAAGAGCGGCTTTAGAGCCCTGACCTGAGAGGGAAATGCCCAGTTCAGCCCATTGACACGGAGCCCGGGGTTTGCACTGCTCGGTGTTATTGGGGTTTCTTGTGGGCAAAAGAAAAGTGGGAATGGGGCTTCTCACATCCCGGTGAATTGTGGCAACGCTGAGGCAATTCCAGCTCCTCCCTCCCCGCCTGGCATTTGCACGGGAGCGGGAGCAGAGGATGCTCCAGCCTCACCTGAGAGCAGGACACGGTGCTGGGCCGTTCCAGAGCTGGGAACAGGCAGATCCTGCTGGATTTGCTGCCAACACAGCCTGGTTTGCCAGAGCTCCTCCGTCCCTGTCACCTGCCTTCCCACGGCCCAGCCAGGCTGGGAATGCTGTTTGGAAATCGTGTTGGAATGGGGATCAATACCGGGATCGATGGGGCTGTCTGACAGCCAGGATGGGCTCAGGGGGGACAGGACAGCCACAGGAGGAGGCAGGGATGGGGGTTTGGTTAATGGAGGGAAAGGTCAGGCAGCAGAAGTGGTGACAGACATGGAAAACACCTGGATACACCCTGCAGAAGGATCTGCTTCCCAAATCCTGGCCCAGCACCCACGAGAGCCGTGCCAAATCCCACAGCTTTGCCACCAGCTCCTAAAGACACAGCTTTGTCTGTTGGTTCAATAAAGAGCAGCCTGTTATCATATTTATTTGCTGATTGAATCTGAATTACAAGCGAGCTGCGAGCTGCAGAATGGCTCTGTGGAATTAGCAGCTCAATCCCGCTCTTTTTTAATAAGGATTCTGATTGCAGCAGTGATACATCCTGCAGGCTCCGCGGCTAAGCCTGAAATGAATTCAAAATAAAAGGAGAAAACGAGAGAGCGGAGATAATCTCCAAGTGTCAATTTGCCTTTTAAACCCGATTTACCAACTCCTGAAACAGCCCTTCGCTGGTAATGGAGGAATTAATGAGTTGGAATGCTCTCGAGAAGATTTTTTTTTTTCTTTTTCCCCTAAATAAGCTGGGTTTTAACGTTTCACTGGGAGTTTGGGCAAAGCTTAGGGAGCAGGCAGGTCTGGGGGCTGCCGGAGCCCCGGAGTCAGCTGCTGTCCCCTGGGCAGGACCTGCTCATCAGGCATTCAGCGCTGACCTTTCCCGCTTTTATTGCCGAGGGCTCCTGCGGGAGGGCAGCGCTGGGCAAACACGGGCGAGGCTCCTCCTGAACTTTGCACAGACTCCCCGAGGAGCTGCGTGTGCCAGGGATGAGCATCCCGGCCCTGTAACCCCTTCGGGGATGCCCCGGCAAGGAGAAAACGCCGTGAATCCAACCCCATCCCCTTTTCCTGATGCACAGCCTGGTTATTGGGAGATTTCCACTGGAAAAGGCCCTTTGAGCACAGATCCGTGATAAGCAGATTTTCTCTCCTCGAGGATGGAGCAGGTGGGGGGAAAAAAGTGCAAAATTTGTGGATTTTGCTTTGAATTTTCCACCCTCAGAGCATCCCCAGGTCCTGAGCACAGACTTTTCCCTGTAGCCCTGGTTCGTACCTGAGGTGTTTTGGTTTTCTGAAATTCCTTTCCCAGGGAATTTCCTGCAAACAAGAGACACGTTTTTGTAACAGCAAAATTGTTTACATTTTTTTCCCTAGGGGTGACTTCTTTTGATGTCCCTCTGGCCTGACCAATGTGAGTGATGAGTTTTGTCTTCTTGTCACCAATCAAATTAGTCTGTGTAAAATATTATAAAAAGGGAAACACATCCCAAGAATAAAACAGACTTCAGAAGGGTGAAAATGACTTTTTTATTCTTGGGACAGACTTCAGAAGGGTGAAAATGACTTTGTCTTTCTGTTGTTGTAGTGTAAAACAGTGTCAGCTACCTTAGCACAACAAAATGTCCCGTGGGTAAAAAGCCATCCCAGTTCCAAGGAGAGGAGCTAACAACAGGAAACCAAGTGCCAACTTCACCTTCCTGCACGTGACAATTCAAAAGATGTAATTTCCCTGACAGTTGTTTTTTTTTCCCTAATTAGAAGCATAATTAAAAATTACGCTTGAGGGGGAAAAAAAGGCAGTTTGCACTTTTCCCCCCCACACCCATTTAAGGAAAGAAAATTCTGAGTAGTTTGGAAACAGAGCGAGCTGAACACTTGGAAATTCAGTTCTCGCTGTGCCTGGTGGATTGGCATTAACTCTGTGTCAAGCCCTGCCCTTGTTTGCCTTTTTTTGTCCTCTCCCCCACTTATTGCCCAGAATTACCCAGGGTAATTTCCTCTCAGAGCATAGAACTCGTTAGACACTCAAGAACTCAACGGTGAGGGCACAAAAGTGCAGGGAACGAGGAAATTTCTGCTGCTTCTGGTGATTTTGAGGCGTCAGGGCACTGAACCTGCTGGGGTTGGTGTCAGTGGTAAATGCAGGGGGGGTTATGGGCAGAAACACACGCAGGGTATCCGGAATGGAACTGAAATCAAAAATCTGCACTGCAGAGAAATATCTAAAGCTGAGGAATTTGGATTTTTCAAACCTAGCCTTCCTCCTCTCCATCCTGCATGAAATCATAAAGAGAAACACCCCTGATGAGGCACTTTAGAATTTTTATTGATTTCTGCCTCGTATGTGATGGTTTTACCAACAAACACGTGAAACAAGGGTGGAAAACTCAGATTTCAGGCAAAGAAAGAGCCCATGAACGTTCACCCTTTCACAGGAACAGCCCCATTTCTGTGATGACAGGCACAGAACACTCAGCTAATTACACGGTGCTGCTAATTATTGGTATGAAACGGACGTTAAAGGCAGATGAAAAGTGCTGGTGTCGTTTTTTAAGGCACAGAGTTACAGGGCTCACAAATGTCAAGTCAAAATTTCAGTTTGAAACACAATTCCGAGCCTTTTTTTCCCCCACGTGTGTTTTTTTAATGCAATGACAGGCTGGAACCCCGCGCTCAGAGGAATCTCATTTCCAGAGGAAACGCGAAAAACTCTCAGGTTTTACAGATCCTGTTCCTTCTTCACAAGGGCACATCCAGAGCACCCCAGAGCTCTGTTTTAAGGGAGGATTTTTGGAATTATTTGATTTAAAAGGGGGAAACATCCTGTTTTGTGGAGTTATCAGCTCTGCTTGGAGCAATCTGGGCCAGTGGAAGGTGTACCCTGCCCACGGGAAATTGGAACGAGATGATTTTTAAGCTCCTGCCCAATCAAAACCATTCAGAGATTCCACGTTTTTATGAAATCCTGCCTCTCCCGGCTCCTGTTCAGCCACACAGGTGGGTCAGGGCTTCCTTCAGCAGCGCAGAAAGAACAACTCTCTCTATTAATGTAAATTACACTTAATTAGTAAAAGACAGTCAACTTTTGCTATAGGCAAAGAGATACAAGATGGGATGCAACGTGAGCCATAAAATCCGAGGGCTCCTACCACACACGCCAGGGCCATCTGCTGAGAGCAAGCCCCGCTCTAAAGGCGCCGACGCCTTGATTATGCAAATCAGGGCGATTATTCCATCCTCAAGACTGCTGCAAGATAATTACCCGACAATAAATCACCGCAACTCAAGCGGCTGCAAACGAATTTTAAGCTTTATCGCCATAATTGCAATTGGATGGCGGTTATTAACTGAGCAGGAGAGAGGACATCAGGCCCCAGAGATCCCTCCCTGCTGCCCGGGAGTGAAATTTGGGATGGTTTGGCTTTGCTCAGCCTGCCGGGAGGCTGAGGAGAGGGTTCATTTTCAGGAATATGACTTGGCTTTTCCATAAATACGATTTTCACCTGCTGGCTAAGCCGGGTTTTGGCCGGTTCAGACTCTCACAAGGACTGGAGAAAAGCACGCCGTGTGAATAGCAGGGTTTTGGCAAGTCCTGAGCCTGATTTTGTTCAAATTATCAGCATTTGAGAGGAAAAACTCAGGCTGTCACCTAAACCTGGTTTGGTGGTGACTCTTACATGGCTGCAGTTCTCCAGGGCATGAGAAAGTAAACTCAGATAAAACCTTAAGTTTAAGCAAAGCACAGCTCCTACAAAGAGCTCTGCAGAGCAGAGGGAAAATCCCCAAGGCACGTTTTATCACGAAAGTTAAAAACTGTCACTTTTGGCCGCGTTTTCCCTGGAAAAAGCCACATTCCAAGGGGGAAGGAGCCTGGAATTCCCTCCAGCCGTGCTGCAGCCGGAGCTCCTCATTCCCTGTGTCACCGCCACCTGCGGCACTCCAACAAACCAGACGATGTTTCCTCCGAGGTTAATTTAATTTATATCCAAACATAATCAATTTTATGGATTTAGGACAGACGTTTAGGTGATAAAGGATGAGATCAATTACAAACACGTTTACAAAGGAGGGGAAATGCCTGATGGGTTTGGGAAATTTAGAGATATTGAAAGTATTTGACGTCTATATTAACTCAAAGCCCTAAATGGGCTGGGCTTGTTTACATTGCTGCAGTCTTATTACAGGGTGAATTTTACCAGCTGTCTTGCTGAGCAGTCATTTAGCCTTAAACTATAGTTAAAACTGTCATGGTTTTAAGCAAATTATATTGCGTAAAGTAATTATTTCCCGAACTGCGAAGAGGATCCAGGTAGCTCGTGAATCTCATTTCTGAAAAAGAGAGAGAGGAAAGCGCCCTCCATGTCGGAGTCGTGGATTGGGGAAGGGTTTGGTGCTCCAGAAAAGGCCGAGTCAGCTCCATTTAGTGAGGGGAGCACTTTTGGGTAGAGAGCAGGCAGGGAGGGAACAGATCCCTGCTAAAGCAGCCAGCTCCTTAAACGCCTTGACCATTGATCCCAAAATACCCAAGCAGAGCTCAGTTTCCTTCCCAAAGTGTTCCTGCGGCAATGAACATTAATCCTGGTGATTAACACCCGCTCTAGGCTGGCTGTGTCTGAGAGAAAGCGCTAAACAGGCGTTTTGGGGGAAATAAACGGCAGCAATTAAGGGCTGGGCAGGGTAAGGAGGAATATCCTTCATGTTTGATCCGGCAGCAGCATGCAGAGCTCTCAGAGAACCCCAAAAGTGCCCTTTGCGGCCCAAATTCATGGTGTGGAAAAGGCAGCTTCCCTCCGAGAACCCTAAAAATGCCCTTTACAACCTATATACAGGGTGTGAAACAGGCATCTTCCCTCACAGAACCCCAAAAATTTCCTTTATAACCCATATTCAGGATGTGAAACAGGCAAATTCCCTCACAGAACCCCAAAAATTTCCTTTACAACCCATATGCAGGATGCAAAATAGGCAACTTCCCTCACAGAACAGCAAAAAATGCCTTTTGTAGCCCAAATTCCCTATGTGCAACAGGCAAATTCCCTCACAGAACCCCCCAAAATTTCCTTTACAACCTATATTCAGGGTGTGAAACAGGCAAATTCCCTCACAAAACCCCAAAAAATGCCCTTTGTAGCCCAAACTGCCTGTGTGCAACAGGCAAATTCCCTCACAGAACCCCAAAAATTTCCTTTACAACCCATATTCAGGATGAGAAATAGGCGACTTCCCTCACAGAACCCCCAAAATGCCCTTTGCAGCCCAAATTCCGTGCGTGCACCAGGCAGCTTCCAGCAGGATTCTCCGAAGGGGCCGGAAAACCCGGGAGGTGATGAATTATTTGCTGTAATCTATTCAAAGCTTTGTCTCGCAGCCTCCCAGCAGCAGACTGTGGCCCGTGGGTGGCTGTCCCTGGGGTTTTCACTAATGCCGAGCAAGAGCAGCTACTGTGGCTCATTGAGAAGCTGAATTTAGTCTTAAATTACAGTTAAAGCTGTGATTTAGGGGGTTCTGAGCCTCCCCAGCTCCTGAATTTCTCCCCAGCTCCCACTCCCAGTGTGGCTTCCCTCACACCCTGCAGGATCTGTGTGTGTGTGGCACCAAGAAGGGGGGAAATGATGCTTTGAGTTTGAGATTTCATGTTTTTCAGACTCTGTGCTGCCCAGGGGTGCAGTTCTGAGCTCACATTAAGTGCTGGTAAACTCTCTTCACAGAGTAGGTAGATAAAACTAATTATTTTCCTGCCGAAGACCAAGGACAACTTTCAGGCCCAAAAGCACAAACAAGGGTGGCTGAAGGGAGGAACAAGAAGGATGGGACCTCACAACCTGAAGCTGTGTTTGGACAATTAAACCCCAATATGCAAATGGACCAAAACTTATAAAAATGGAAGATCTGGTTGTCCATTTTGTGACCATTTTGGGCCCATTTTGTGACCATTTTGGGCCCATTTTGTGACCATTTCGGGCCTACCTTGGGCGTAGCCCTGGCCAGGCTCTTGTCCTGCCCAAGGTATATCCTAAAGGCCTTTCAATAAATATCTATTTTATTTTCTAGCTCTGTCCAGTCTCTGTTCCAGGTCAGCCTTCCCAAGGCATCAACAGCAGAACAAAGAATTCCAGCAATTCCAGCCCAGGACAGTCCCATCCTGAGGGTAGGCCTGGGTTTGTGGGCCTCGTTTAAAGCTGCCCAAAAATTCCTGCAATTAAATCCCCATCAACACAGCAGGACAAAGCACCATGGACTGTCCACTGAGTGGCCACTTCAGCAGCCCAGAATGATGGCAATTTGGGATTCTGAATAATATTAAAATGCCTTTTTATTTTTCCCCCAGAAAGCCAGGCAGGTTATTCAATGCAGATCCTTCTGAAATCCCAGCATGACAGAGGCACACTGAGGCAAAATTCCTGACGGGTTTTGGATCCTGGAAAGGGCAGGAGGCAGCTCTGAGTTGGGTGTTTGGCTGTGAGTGTGACAAAAGTGGCTTTGATCATCTATCAGAGCGTCCTCAGCCTCCCCCTGGGCCTCGGGGAGGGAAAATCGCGGCTGGAACATTGATCAGCGCCACAGATCTGTCAGCGCCGGCTTCAAAAACAAACAGAAAAGCGAATTCACCTGCACAAGGTGACATTGCCACCTCCCTCTGGGACCAGGCAGAGGAGCAGCACAAACTCTCAGTGCTCTGGGGCTGAGGGGACTCAGTCCCGCTGAAATATTCCCCATTCCCTCGGAGCCAGAGGCACCCTGAAGGCAGCAGGGGGCTGTTGCATCACCGAGCAATCACAATTAACTCTAATTACACGTCTTCACTGGCTGCCGAGCTTTGCAAAAATAACAAGGAGGCAAGGGAAAAAAAACAAAACCAAAACAAAGCAAACAAAAAAACCACCTCAGAAAAGGCAGAGGAGAGGCTCTTGCAATGCAGGTGAATTTCCCCGAGCTGATTGCCAGCACTCAAGGCTCCCAAGGGCCTTTGTCAGCAGAGAGAAAGCACCAGACAAAGAGATGAAGAGAACAGGAAGACTCATCTCCCTCTATCTTTTAAAGTAACCTAGTTAGGACCCCAAATTTGGGACACTCAGGTATTTGGGGGCCATCACAGCCTGGCATTTCCCTGCTTCTGTGGTGAGGCCGAGCTCTGACAACACCTGAGCAGCCCCACGGGTGCTGGAGCAGTGAGGAGCTGGATTTTCTTAAGTTTAATCAGAATTAATAACCTGTGTTGGTGCTTTGAAATCCTCCTCCTCTCGTCCTTATCTGTCCTGCAAAATATTGAATTTGGGGAGATGAGCTGCGGGTGGGAAACAAAGGCCCTGCCACGGGAATCCCTTTCAGCAGCACATCTTTTATCCCTGACCACGGCGAGGAAATGAAGAGAGTTTTTCAGTTTCCCAAAAGCTGCTGAAATGTGAGCATGGGGTGTGAGCTCTGCCAGCCCAGCGTGCCCATCCACGGACAAATCATTCTTGACTCTCTGCTCCCAGCCTGGGTTTGCTCTCCAGAGAGCTCAGCCAAGGGTTTTATAGGTTTTTATAAGCACCACCACAGCACATTTTGCCCTGTTTAAAAATGCACTGATAGCATTTCCCCAGGCAGATCCTGTGGGGATTGCACAGGCCAATTTAGAGCACGAAAAGCGACCGTGAGAAATGGCAATTGATTAAAAAATATCAAATATGTGTCAAGTCCACGCCCATGACAGCTCAAAACTCTGCCCTAACTTTAGGTTAAGACAGAGGGAAGGTCAAAATGTGCCCAGTGCTCCCCAAGAAGTCATTGGCATGGGTAGGTCAGGTCCCTTTTCCAGCCCTGCTTCTCAGATTAGAACGTTCTGGTGATTGCTTTTGGGGAAAAAAACCAAATATTTTGAGCCCACTATTGACGTTATTGATTGATGGGAGTAACAGCATCCTCCTGGCTCCTCCTTGGGAATCTGCAAGGAGAGGAGAACTCATTTCCTTCCCAGAGATATCAATACCCATCTTGGCTCGGGAAGAAATCTCCCACCCAAGACTATTGATTTCTTGCACTTGAAATGAACTGGTTCAGTCAATTCCAGAGCTGTGTGAGCAGACTGGGCTCGGCCTCCAACGCTCTGGGAATGCAGCAGGGCTGGGGCATCAGGAATTCTCTCGGGAAAGTCGGGATTTGGGAAGGGAAAATCAGGATTTAAGGAGGGAAACTTGGGATTTGAGAAGAGAAAATCTGGTCTCCTTCTACCCTGTTACAGCAGCAAAAAATGAGCACATGGTAGGGAAATACAGAACACTCAGGATGTTGGCCAATATCTGACCCAGGAACAGCACTCCACAAACCACAAAAGCCCTGAAAAGAAAAGATTTTGCTCCTTATGAGAAGCTTGCACTCGTGGGTTTGAAGTTTCATTTTGTTTTGGCTTTGGGTTCAGGGCTGGTTTTCTTTTCTCCATCAGTTTTTCTTGTTACTGAGCTTTATTTTCTCCCGTGATTCATCTGACTCCAGGGCATTTATTGAAATCCTTGATACGAAATGCAAGGGAAATGAATCTCACTTTAAACTTCCTAAGGACGTCTCCATCACCTGATTAAAGCCTCCTGCAGTTTTTGCCAGCTCTCCCCATTACAGGCTCAGAGACAAGGTGCATTTCTGGCAAAGGCAGATGTGATTTGTAGCACATCTCCCATCAGAGCAGCCATTATTTTAATCCATGGTTTTCCAGAGGAAAGAATAAACGCTTCTTTCCTTTGATGGGACTGAAAAAAACCCCACCCAGAGATGAGTTTTACAAGCAGTTAAATGCTGTAAATCAAAAGGCCGAGGCAGATGGCAAAGAGTCAGTGAGACTCAGAGCTCGTCCATTAAACACCTCACTCAGCTCTCAGTTACTGAATTGCTCTTTTCCTGACTCGGATTGGAGATGATTTCCTTATGGATGGCTGGATGGAAAATATCCTTGTGATCCTTGGAAGGACAGGTTCTTCTTGGCCTCAGAGAAAGCATAAACATCTCAAAGAAGTCTTGTCCACCCATTAAATAAATATATTTCTTTTGAGGCAAGCAAAGTGTATGGGAGCTTTTGCTGTCCTGCTTTCCAGAAGAAATAATTGTTCTGTGCTGAGCTCATTTGGCTCCCTCGGCGTTGCAAAACTCACATCAATCGGATAAAAAGGAAATTATTGCAGTAACACTGCAAGAAAGTTCAGGAGAATTCAGTGTGGCTTTAGCACTGAGGATGACTCAGAAAGTCAAGAGTGTGCACACAGCAATTCAGGAATGCAACACCCCAGGAGATTTAGGGTTCCACCATCCAGAGAGGTTGAAGGCAGCATTTGAAATCCACTCATTTGAGAAAACCCCCCAGAAACTGAATTTCTTTAAAGCCTCACCACAGGGATGGGTTTCACTGTGTTCTCTCCTTGTCTAGGGCTGTTTGGTAATATGAAAAATACATTCAGAAAAGATTTTGAGCCTTTACCGGGAAAAAAAGAGAGGAGTTTCTTAGGAAACACCCTTCAGATTAGGGGCTGCTAATGTTCTGGAAGTGAGCTGGTGTTAGGGATATTAAACTATAAGAAGATATTAAAATATTGCAACAGCAGCCACACTTTCAGGAAATGGTTTCTCTCGGTATTTGAATTGCAAAGAGATCTCTTCACCAGCACAGGGAGTGTTTAAACAAGGAGCGCTGCTGAGAATTCCAGCCGGGGGGTTTTTAGCAGATCCCCAGGACGTGCCGGCGCTGGGAAGGATGCGGTGCCTTGTTCCCTCACACCGGAGGTTTAGGAGCCGTCAACAGCGGCGATAACACCTCCAGCCCTCTTCCTCGCACACAAATCCTGCTCTCCGTGCTGGCGGCCGCTCCGTGCTTCCCCTGCCGTGCCAACAGCTGTGCACAGCCGGGCACAGCGCTGACCTTGGAGCTCAGAGCGTGCCAGCGCTCCGGGAGCACGGGGAGCATCCCTGGCCGAGAATTCCCGGCAGAGCATTCCCGGCAGAGCATCCCTGACCGACATCCCCGACTGAGAATCCCTGACAGAGCATCTCTGAGCAAAATTCCTGACCGGGCGTCCTTGACAGAGCATCCCTGGAAGAGCATCCCCGGCCGAGCATTCCCGGCAGAGCATCCCTGACTGAGAATCCCTGGCAGAGCATTCCTGACCGGACATTCCTGACCGGGCATCCCTCACCGAGCATCCCCGGCCGAGCATTTCAGGCAGAGCATCCCTGACCGACATCCCTGACACCACTCCCGGCAGAGCATCCCTGATCGGGCATCCTTGACAGAGCATTCCCGGCAGAGCATCCCTCACCGGGCGTCCCTGACTGAGAATCCCTGACCAAAATCCCTGCCCGAGCATCCCTGACCAACATCCCTGCCCGAGCATCCCTGACCAACATCCCTGCCCGAGCATTCCCGGCCGAGCACCCCTGGCGCTCACCTGGAGTGCCTGCGCGGGGCAGGGCAGCCCGCAGGGAAGGGCTCTTCCCCCGCCCCGAGGGGTTCCTGGGGGTGGGAACCCATCTGGCTCCTCTCCGCGGGGCTGCGGTGGGAGCGGCTGAGCCCCCCCGGCCCCGGCCCCGCGCTCCGCCCGCCGCTGTCCCGGTGCCGGGGCCGGTCCCGCTCCCGCATCCCCGGGGCTGGAGCCGCCCATCCCCGCCGGGGTGAGTCCGTGGGATTCGGGGGAGGAAACTTCGCCCCCTCCCCTCCTCTCCTCTCCCCTCCCCGCAGCACAGCAGCGGCAGCGGCGGGCGAGGCGGAGAGGGAAGCGCTGCGGGAATTCGCATCCCGCGGCCGGCCGAGGGAGCCGGAGTGGGAACAGGTTGTTGGGATCTGTCCGTGGGAGGAAGGGGCGGCTCTGCTCGGCCGCTAGCCAAGCCTGGGCTCTGGGGAATGGAGACGGAGCCGCTGCCTGGCCAGCCGGCGGTGTGCTGAAGGAGATGGACAGCGAATTGCCGCGGGGGAGCCTGGCCCCGGCATCGCCCGGGAGGCTGAGCCGCTTCCCGAGCTCCTGAACTTCCAGCAGAAGCCGCCTCAGCCCGGGATAAACCACGGCGAGTGCCACCCGCACCGCTCCCAGCTGCCTGGGTCAGCCAGGTGATTTTCTTTCTTTCTGCTCCTCTGCTTGGCGTGAATGCCGAGCACCAAAAAGTCAGCCTGAAAGCCTGGGACAGCTTGGGAAAAGCCACGGTGGTGGAGAGTTGGGGCGTTTTGGATATATTTGGCACGAAGTACTCGCACCTCTCTGCTCGAGGGATTCGTATGGCTTGAAGGTAAGGGATTCGCGTTGTGCTTTTCTTCCAGAAATAGAAATGTTGTGAATACCCCGGTGAGGGAACACAGACGGCAGTGGCTGCTGTGATCACCACTGCCTGGAGATGTAAATAAAGACGGGGGGAGAAGGAAAATATTTGTCATTATACCGAAAAGACCCATTAAGCTGTTCCCTTCCGCAAGAGAAGAGGTGAGAGCGGCTTTTCAAACAGAAATTCAGGCTGTCTCAATTCTCCACCTAAACCACTCACTGCAAGGCACCAAACAATTGTTATTGTATGCTAAAGAGGCATCTGGAGTTGCTAAGAAGCTCGGCTCATTTTTAGAAGTTTGATGTTTAACGTTGCTCTCACATAGACACAACGGAGAGAGAGTGACAGGGAGAAGCGGAGGAGATGTTGGAGAGGATATAATGTAGGTACAATCCAGCTCCCCAAGGAATAAGATTGTTCAGTCAAATTATTTGAGGGAAAACACTCCTTTTTTTCCCCTTACCACACTCATTTTTTCCCATCTGGTAAGGCAGAAGTGGCGTCCCTTCAGTCTCAGTGCTCAGCACCGGTCCTGATGTAGAACAATCTTCCCCAGTGGAGAACAGGGGATCTGTCGCCCTTCCCTGAAGAACCCCAGGAAGGAAACCTCTCAGAAATCCTTCTCCGAGTGCTGCAAGCAGATTTTTTGTGAGGTGTACATCACTTTTGTCTTGATCTTAATTTTTTTTTTTTTTCCATCACCCCCCCCCCTAGTTCTAAGTTCCATCCAGCTTTTTGAAACCAGTGGAAGGTGTGTGGCTTTAGGGCAGGGAACCAAACACCAGGATGGTGCTGGGTCCTGCTCAGCGCTGGAGTATTTTTGGTCCGAGTTGTTGTCTGTAGGTTGTTGCTACACAAGATAACACATCCCCACTTGGTAATTCTCAAGTCTCTCTCCTGTCCCAACTTTCCCACACGGCAGGCATGGAACTGCAGAGTTCCCAGCGTGTGGAGCATGAATCACTGCTCCTCCAGTGGAGCTCCAGGTTGGAAAGGAAAACAGCTCGGGTTGTTTTATAAATAACCAGGGTTACAATGGAGCTGGCCAGATAGGTTACACACGCAAAACAGCGTGGGTTGGCTTTCCTACGTGTTCAGGGTTTCGTGGAATTATTGTTCTTTACTCACACAGTGGTATTAAGGACTCACCACCCTGTTTTTTCTCTCTTTTGAAGCAATTGCGTGCAGTAATCTAGAAAAAACTAAACCTCTTGGCAATATTTCTGACTCCATCAAGTAAAGACCACTGTAATTTTTATTTCCTCCCCAGCCTTTTACTTCTTTTCCATGCTGGAGAAATTCTGTTACGTTCAAGCCTTCCTTCCTGACTTCTGAACAGAGTTTTGTAAGAGAATTTTCTACTGATTTATGGACCACTGTGTAAAATCTGCCGTGCTCTCCACAATTCCACCTCACAGCCATGGGCACACACACACACACACACACTGCGTGTGGAAAAGAGCTTCACTGTCACGCTGGGAAAGAAAATGTGCAAGTTTTGGGCTTTAGAGAGAAGCTTGTGACCCCACGAAAGCAGAACAGTCAGTGTGGGCATGTTTTAGGTGACATGGGCTCTTAAAGAGTGACGTTGTGCTGCTGTGTCACTGTCACCCCGCAGGAAAGGCTTTGGATGGGATGAGTGGCCCCACAGTGTCTCCTGTGCCCATCCTGATGCTGCTCCCACCCCCCAAATCTCCCTGAGCTGAGCAGGATCCAGCCCTGAGCCTGCCAGGCGGTGGGGATTGATGGATTTGTCCCCACAGAGGTGTCACAGCAGTGCCCTGTGCAGGCAGCAGGACACGGAGTGCCCCGATGTGCTCAGCCCTGCTCGGGGGGTGACACCTGCCCCACAGCCACACCCAGCCCGGCCCTAAAGGCACCTCAAGGATGTGCCTGGGATTGTTCCCCGTGCCCTGCCCGGCCCAGCCAGGCTGCAGCAGCAGCAGCAGGGGCTGCAGGCACTGGGCAGGGGTCACAAACCTGCTGGGAAATGCAGCAGAAATGCCTCACTCTGCTGCACTTGGGAGCAGCTCAGAGCAAGGACAGAGCCGTTCCCCCTCTGTGGCACAGAAAGTGCCATTCCCTGGGGGTTCTTCTCCTCAAACTCATCCTTCCCCCTAAACCAGCAAATCTCCACCCTCCCACATCCTCTGCTTCCTTCAGCTCTGGAGCTGCAAGCCAAGCTGATGGAACCACGGAATGCCCTGAGCTGGGAGGGACCCACAAGGGTCATTCTGTAACAATTACCAGACACAATTTCCCTAAAACAACAGAAAAAAAACCCCAAAACCCCAAAAAAACCACCAAAAAAACCCTGAACCCATCCTTCCTCTAAATCCGCAAATCTCCACCTTCCCATCCTCTGCTTCCTCCAGCTTTGCAGCTGCAAGCCAAGCTGATGGAACTATGGAATATCCTGGAATATCCCACAAGAACCATTCTGCAACAATCACCAGACACAATTTCCCTAAAACAACAGCAAAAAAACCAAATCAAACCAAACCAAACACCCCCCAAGCCCCCCCAAAAAACCCCAAACCCCCAAACTCATTGAAAAATCCTATAAAGGATCAGCTGGGATTTTTCAAATCTATGTCTCATCCATCCTTCGCTCTAAATCAGCAAATCTCCACCTTCCCATCCTCTGCTTCCTTCAGCTTCCTTCAAGCTGATTTAACTACGGAATATCCTGAGCTGGGAAGGACCCACAAAGATCACTCTGTAACAATCACCAGACACAATTTCCCTAAAACAACAGCCAAAAAAACCCCCTTTGAAAAACACTTATCCCCAAGGAGTTGGAGCTCCCCAGTTCTGAACAGGATGGATTTGCCTCACGCCCCTCACAATCCTTTCAGGATAACTCGTTTTCAGTTTCCCCCTCTGTGCACAAATCCCTCGTGAACACGGAGGAAATCTGGGACTCGGTTTTGGATTTCCCACGTGCCCAGAGCTGATATTCCAGCACCAGGAGGTGCAGGACAGTGAACACTGAGCTCCTGCCACACCATGTCTGGATGCAAAACGTTCCCGAACGCTGTGGGCACCGGGGAATTGCAATTCCAAGGGAAAGGAGTCCACAGATTGTTAATAAATGCACAGAAAGCAGGCTGGCACAGCAAACAGTTGGGTGATGGGGGAGTGTTTGCAGAAACATCACAAACATCGCTCCATTCTCACACTCCTGCCCAGGCAAAGGCAAAATTGGATGAAAAGATCCCAGACTGGTGGGACTTCGGCCTCCCAGGGTGATTTTTTTAAGGCTACAAGAGAAAACGCAGTGGGCTGAAGGTTAAAATTTATTCAGGCTCGGAACACGGGTTTGGAAAGCTTCGTGTGGGATCGAACTTTGCTGTGTTTTACAACCCAAAAGTTTCTGTGGCTCCCGAGGAGCAGGGAGGCTGAGCAGCGAGTGCCAGGGCGATGCCAGCGAGATCCTCCGGGGAAGGGGGAGGCAATTGTTTAAGTCCTGTCAGATGCATCATCCCCTGGGCTGTTACAAAACCAACCTATATTCAATCTGAAGCGATTGCTAATCACTATTAACTCCTCTCCCAATTGTTCCGCTTCAATCATGTTTTCTCTCACTGTCCTTCACCTGGGTATTTTTAGCATTGTAATTTATTTCTTTTTTTTTCTTTTTTTTTTTTGAAGATGTGACTCTGTGTTCAGTTGCTGCTTCTCTGTACATCCCTCCCAATTATCCTGGTGGGTATTTTTCTCTCAACCCCCCAGAATGGGTTTATTTCTGGTTTACTCTTCCCTGTTGGTTTCCATGTGGTTATGTGGGAGGCTGCACTTTCTTTATCAAAGCAGAGAGCCATGATTAGTCCATTCAGAAAATGTAAATGCAGCCTTATGTGTTCTGGAGCGCTGGGGAGAGGGAGAGACTGCAGGAGCAATAAAAGCTGTGATAACAGAGCCCAGCCCTGCAGGGCTGCCCCAGCGCGGGCACGGCCACAATTCCCATTTCTGGGGGAGATAAATAAACCCACTGAGCCACCTGGGGAAAGGGAATCGTGGAGTAACCTGAATGAGAGAACCCCTCTGCAGCCTGTGCTGGGCATTTGTAGCTCCTTTCTGTCTCTCGTTTATCCCAAATTTCTCTGCAGCCTCCTGGGCTGTTGTGGTGTGAGGCGTCCCAGGGTCTGCAAGCATAAATACACACCAAAATACAAATATTCCATTCTGCTCACTGCCCCGCGTCGCAAACTGCCAGCTCTGGGGATGGATCAGCAAAAATCAAGAGCATTGAGAGTGCTCTGTGCAATCTGCAGCTCCGGGGAGAGAAATGAACCCTTCACCAGCAGCTCAGGTTTTTCAATCAGCTCCCCTGAATGCAGCAGCTGACACACTCCAGCAGAGAACTTTCAGCTATTACCTAAAATATGGCACCTTGCAAATTACTTGTCTAAACTCCCTCCTATGTTGATCTCTCAGGCAATCTGGAGCTCCAGCAAATTAAGATTCTCTGCAACAAGCGCTCTCCGACCCCCAGCCCCTCTGTATCTGTTTATCTCGAGCTTTTTGCGTATTTGTATGACAGCTGAGAAAAATGTGATTATCTCTGGGATTGCTGGAGTCTGGAATTGGGTGTCCAACATCTGATCTGTTTTCTCTGAACACCTTTCAGTTCCCATCCTTGGATCCCACCCCAGAGAGAAGGGACAGGACACCTCCAGCCTCCTGCTCTCCTTGAGACATCCCCACACACATTTGGGAGGTGAATTTTAGTCACCCGGGGTTTGAAAAGCCACAATTATCAAGAACTTGCTAATTTAAAAGCCCTTAAAAATAGAAATGCTCCCCCCCCACATTCACATCCATATTGTTGAACAGGAAGAATCACTCATGTCCCAGTACATGAATCATTCATCACCCCCATGAGGTTATGGATGCTCTAAAAATGTGTTTGTGAGTACTGAAATGGGGATTATAATAAATACTACAGCAATACTTCAGCCCACCATGTCCAGGCATGTGTAAAGCTCCTCATTTGCACTTTGATGGCAAAACTGTAAGAATTGGAATTAGAATAAAGATCTTTTTTTTTATTATTATTTTGCTAGCAAGGGAGTCAAAAAGTCACCATCAGGATTTCCATGTGAGTGGAGTCGTACATGATGGTTTATTTTCATTTGGAAAGCAGGTTGTGATCCATGCCTGGGGCCTGTGCTGTAAAACAGGAGGTTATTAAAGCATGACAGTCATTATTATAAAGCATCACCATTATTATTATTATTATTGTTAT
>VZDJ01000063.1:1791133-1843775 GCA_008694505.1 Cyanoderma ruficeps | reverse complement strand
TATTGTTATTATTATTTACAAACGGCACATAAGTGAGATTCAGGTTCCTGCTTATCTTTCCTCTCTAGAAAACCAGACTGAAAGGGGAGCCTTTTCCTCAAATTTCCTCAAATTTCCCCAAATTTCCTCAGATTTCCTCAACTTTTTTCCCTCAAATTCACAATCGGAAGCAAAGCAGGATTTAGTATTCCCAAGGACAGCACCGAGAGAACTGCCGGGGACAGAGCTGCCAGCTCAGGGGGATCCCTGGCTCTGGATTTATTTCCAGACTGAAGACGAGGCCTGAGAGTAAATTCCATCCCCTTTGGTGACACGCAGCTCCCACCCAGAGGGATTTACACCCCGGAACAACCCCAGGGCTCCCTCCCTGCCTGCTGAAGGCTGCTGGGCATTGTTGTCCTGCCCGCTGCTCTTCCCGAGCCTGGATCATTGGGAATGGGTCAATATTGCTGGAATTGCTGGGCAGGGACAGAGCCAGGGCTGCCTGGAGCTCACCAGCCTGTGGCACTGGGGTTTTTTTTTAGTAAAAAAGAAGCGTTTGGAGGGAAAAGGACTCTGAGGATCCCAGTGGGTGCAGCAGAGCGAGAGCTCTCGGGGGGCACAAACACTTCTGGGGCAAGGTCAGAGGGAATTGGGCACGTTTTCCTCTCCTTGTTGCTGAAGGAAGCGTTCACACAGAGCAAATGCGGCGGGATGAGGCAGCACTTTTTAAATATCTCATTTTGATAGCCCAGGGTTGGTTGTGGGGAGGAGAAAGAGCCGGGGATGGCTGAGAACTCCTGGGCCTGAACTGAAATATCCCCATTGAAAATCCAACCAGACCAGCACTGGCACAAAGTCTCTGCTTTTCTCAGGGTTTCTCTTTCTTTCCTCCCCCCACAGCACAGAGCCAGTGATTCCTCACCTGGCTCAGCTGCAGGGCTCAGGGTGCAGAGCTGCTGCCAGGGCTCCCTCCTGGCACTGCCCCTTCGCCATCCCTGCGCCCACGAGTGAAAAAACACAGTTTATTTTCTCGGTAAACTTTAAGAAATAGGTTTAATAATAATAAAAAAAATAAGACAATGAGGAAACAAACTAAGCAAAAGGAAGTACAGCTGGCTAGGCGACCTGGCATTCAGCTACGTCTATAACTTCCTATTTCAGAAGCTTTTTTGAAATACTCTTTTTATTCCATCAGTTTGGTTGAATATTCAAATTTTTTTCCAAACTGATTTTTATATTCTAGGAACTGTTCAGCATGGCTTCTTTTTGGGTCTGCTTTTTCAGAGCATGCACGTTGCTCGGTCGTGTTCCCATTATCACTTTTAGTTTGGGCTTTGGTTTATACTTTCTTCAGATGGTAGATGTTGATAGTATCAACAGCAGGGGCTTTTTACATGTTCACTGGATGTTATTTTGACTAAATAGACAGTTTGAGTATACTATATCAATAGCAGAGGTTTTTTTTTTTACATGTCCACTGGATGTTATTTTGGCTAAATCGACAGTTTGAACATATCATATCAATAGCAGGGTTTTTTTTTACATGTTCACTGGATGTTATTTTGATTAAATAGATAGTTTGAGCATACCATATCAGTATCAGGGTTTTTTTTATATGTTCACTGGATGTTACTTTGACTAAATAGACAGTTTGAGCATACTATATCAGTATCAGGGGTTTCTATACATGTTCACTGGATGTTATTTTGGCTAAATAGACAGTTTGAGCACACTATACCAATAGCAGGGGTTTTTTCACATGTTCACTGGATGTTATTTTGATTAAATAGATAGTTTGAGCATACTATATCAGTATCAGTGGTTTTTTGACATGTTCACTGGATGTTATTTTGGCTAAGCAGCCAGTTTAAGCACACTATACTAACATAAAATAACTTTCTAATACGACACACAGAGTATTTATTTTAATATTTGCCAAGAGCCGATTTCATAATATATTTATAACCCACAGCAAAGCCCAGCCACCCTCCCTGCAGCCCAACCTGCATTTCCTGCCAGGGGTTTCACTGAGGGAAGGAAAAACCCATGTGCAGTACCCCGTTCTGTGGGAGGATGTTTGTCTACATGTGATGTCTGGTGCTCAGAACTTGCCTTTGTCATCCTTTCCAAGAGTTATTTTTGTTTATCTCAAGGTTTATTTTGTTTCTCTCTTGGTGTGAAGGAAGAATCAATTAGGGAATCACAAGCCTAAGAGAAAATGACAAGGAGGGATAATGATAATAATAAAGTCAAGATTCTTCGGGGCTGTACTTTACGATTTAATTTTTACCATTGAATTTCTGACTCAGGAGGCCTCAGACTCCCAACCATCAAAATTTAGCTTAAGAGACATCGTTTGTAGAGACAATAAACACATTTCAGAAAAAAGAATGAAAAATAGAAACAACAGGCAAAGCAATTACTAAAGAGAGAGCTCAATAACTTGCACACGTCCATCAGCTTTCAGCATTCCCACAAAAATATTATTCCAGGACGTCTTTAATGTGTCGGGTGGGACAACACAGCAACCCCTGAGAGTGGGTCTGAATCCTGATGCCACAGAAAAAAACCCAAAGTCACAGGAACAGCAGCAAACCCCGATTACAGAGCAAAGCACGTCGGTGATTTCTGGGGGATTTTTTCCTGGACAGAACCACAGGCTCAAGCAACGGTGCCTGAGCATGTAAAAGAGAATATTTATTTTAGGATGACCAAGACCAAAAAGCTTTTCTTGGGCTTCTGTGCCTGTTTCACCTTCAGCAAGTTGGGCATCTCTCTCCAGATCGTGATTTTAGTCTCTGCACCCAGTGATTTTTATTGCTGATGAATTAAACAGCCCCGGGTTTAGTCCTGCCCGAATTTCCACAATAACTCGGGCCCAGCACCTTAATTAAAAACATTAGAGCTCCTTCATCTGAAAGGAAATCCGCTCCCTGCCAAGCAGGGGGAGAATATTCATGGCTTTCTGCAGCTAATGACTTGGTGGATTAAAGGAAGATGGAAATCGTATGGAATTCACTGTCCCGGTCACTGGATTTAGGAATTGGGCTCCTAATGGATGGAGTGTGCACTTCCCAGCAGGCTGGAAATGTTGCTGACTGTGTGAAAGTCAAATAAAATTCAGGAGAGCAGCAGCTGAGTGTGTGCAGTGATGCCAGAGCTGGGACAGAGCGAGAGAAATTCCTCAAATCAGCCCCAAAAAAACCGGAGCGCTGAAGGTTCAAATTTTTTTCCTTGGCTGGAGATTCGTCAGTGATGCCACCAAGAAGTTTTGTGGAATATGGGAAGAAAATATTTAGGTTGGAGAGGTGGAAATTCCAGTTTGTTCTTGGGCTGTGCTCCACACAGGAGCTCCACACAGTTCCGCAGCACCTTAATGAGCTTGCCTGAATTTTAATGAAGGCTTAATGGGAGAAGTTCAGTGGAAACAAGAGAAAAGCCGAAACCACTTTTGTAACGTTGTGGCTCAGGCATGGGGCAAAATAGCCACGATTTCACCTGGAAAATAGACACGATTTCACCTGGAAAATAGACACGATTTCACCTGGAAAATAGCCACGATTTGCCCTGGAAATAGCCACGATTTCACCTAGAAAATAGCCACGATTTCACCAGAAAATAGCCACGATTTCACCTGGAAAATAGACACGATTTCACCTGGAAAATAGACACGATTTGCCCTGGAAATAGCCACGATTTCACCTGGAAAATAGCCACGATTTCTTCAGAAAATAGGTGGTACCACACGTGATGGGAGCAAAATCTTTCCACCACCAGAATTCGCTAAACATGAGAGAATTTAAAACATTGTGTGGGACCCCTCTACTCTTGGGGAGTTTGATTGACCGGGCAAACAACTCCAAAGTCCAGACAGGGAAAAATATTCCCCAAAAAATGCACAGGAAAACCTCACAGAGTGACCAGCTGAGCATCTTCCTTAGAGGAACAGAACACCGTGCCTGGGAGCAATAATTCTTCGAAGAGCTGAGTTTTTGTGGCCAAAAAAGGAGCAGCAAATAAGAGAATTTGTGGCTCTGTGGGTGAACGGAGAGGGGGACACGATGCTGCAGCAGCCTCAGGGTGGGAAGGCAGAGCAGGGAGGAATGAAAGATGTGAGAATTGAAAGAGTTGCAGATCCAAAAGGCAACGAGCAGTTCTGGAAGGCTCTGAGGAAGGTCAGGCCAAGGAGGTCGGGTAAAAACCCGCCATGGAGAGGGCCCGGGGCAGGGCAGGAGCCGCGGGGCTCTGCGGGATAACAGATGCTGATCTCCAGAGCTGCTGGTCCAGCACAATTCCCGCACGGCTCAGTGCCCACAGCAGCTGGCAAAGGACGAATCCACAACCAGAGGAGGCTTCTCCTCCTCTCCTTTTGCCTGCAAAGATGGGAAAGTCAGGATGGAAGTCGGGGTTTGAATAGCTGAGCTGGTTTAGCCCGGGGATTAAATGATTAAGGGATGATTAAGGGTCATTAAGATTTGAAATTTGAGGAGAAGTGGATGGAGGAATACTGGGAGCCTTCCCTCTGAGGTTGGAGCCTGGCTCTGCTCCTTGGCCACGAGGGACAGCCCGATGATAATTCATTAAGTGTTTTCTCGGAGTTTTAAATGCAGGGAAGTGGCACTTGGAGCAAGGGGGAGTCACATCAGCCTTGTGACACATCCTCCTCACAGCTGCTCAAAGGGGCTCGGGGGCAAACCTGAGTCATGGATGGTTTGGGGAAAACCCCCACGAACCTGAGGAAAAGGGGGAAAGAGGAAAAAAAAAAAGCTTCTCCTCTGGAACTCGCTGCTTTTGGCAAACATTTTTACAAACAAGCTCAGGGGGAGGAGGGGAAAGAGCAGATGTTCCATGAGTGACGTAAGTGGAGGGCAAATATTGGACGGCTTCAATCTGAATTATTATTATTTACTTTTAATAAAGTGTGGCTGAAGGACTCAAGAGCTACAGTATCGCTGTGCCAGGTGCTGCATAAACGTGGGAAGCCTGGCTGGAGGGGGAAGCAAAAAGGGTTTGTTCAGCCAAGGAATTAACACAACCTATTTCTGCAATTAAATTGTTTCGCGCTTCAAATGCCAAGTGCCAAAATGTGAACATTCGACAGACAAAAACAAATAATGGGGGGAAAAGAAAACACCCCAACCATAAATATTTGCCACGTTTTTTTCCAGCACTTAAAAGTAAATATTTGGTTCAAATTTCAGCCACTTCTGTACATAACTAAGGGGGGTGGGAAGAGATTCAACCTTTCCAACTGCTCAGAAATCACACAATTGGCTGTGTGACTGATGAAGGGTTATTTGCAGACATTGGTGGATGATCTCAAACACAGCACAGATTCTAAAGGAATACAGATCACCAGCGTTCATGAAGCTGGGAATTTATTAGATTAGTCAGAGGCTCAGATCTCGTCAGGGAGATTTGGCATTAGGATACAGATAAAGGAATTATGAGGAGGGAAAATAAAGGGCTTTTGTAGAGAACAGGATGTTGGGTCTATAGTAATGCAATATTTAATAAGAACCAATATCTTCCAGGCTGAAGAGCTGCCTCTGACAGAGCCCATCCCTATGTGGGAGCACAGGGAAGGAATAAATCCTTCTCTTTAGCCACTGAATACTGAGATGTGCCCAATATTTCTGGTTGTGTGTCCAAAGCTGAAAGCACAGAGTCAGAAATGATTTTTAAAAGCCATTTCTGCCCATCCTCTCCACCCAGCTGAGAAAGGTTCAAGTGGGCTCTGTCTGGAGCAGCTCCAGCTTGAAAAATTCATCTGTGCCAAATTCAGCAGAGATCAAAGCTTGCCCTGCACCCACAGATTCTTAAAGAGCAGGAGGAACCCGAGGCTCTGCCAGGCAGGAGCCAAACCTCTCCTGAATTCCAGGTGGGCAGGGGCACTGCTGGGCTGTTCTGGGAGGAGATTGTTGCTGGAGGGAACTACTTTTTTCCCCCTCAGACTTGTCCTAAAATAATGATTATTCATGGCAAAAACCCCAAACCAAACAGCACAAACCAATCCACTACGGCCTCTCCTCGCTGACGTTCCTGGGTTTGGCTGTTGAACAGGTTGGGGTGAGAAAATGTTCAAAACTGGAGGATTTCTGATAAAACCAGAGTTGGTTGCAAGCCTTGAATGAAGACAAAGCCTCAATGGTTGATTTTAAAGATTCATTCAAAAGCGGAATCTGTTTTTTATTAGCTGAAGCACGGGTTAAAGGAAGTTACAGGAGCATTTCTCCCTCTCTAGGGAAGATATCACTGAATTCTTCCCTGCCATGAGGACTTGGTAAGAACCCTGGAAGGATGAGGTTTTTCAGAAGGCCTGAAGGCAGCAGGCAGTGAATTCCCAGGGAAATTCAGCCTTAGGACAGAGGATCCAGCCCGGTGTGTGCCCTGGGTTCCAGCAGGGAGGGCAGGAGCACAGTCCTGGGAAGGTTCTTCTCCATCACAGGGATGAAGGACAAATGCTCTGGGACAAAACTTCTTCCCTTTCCCTTCCCGCAACACGAATTCCAACTCTGCCAAAAATTCCAGAGGGAAAGAGGGCTGATTGAAGGAAAAACACCACAAAGGTAGAACTGAGAAATTTGCCTTAAAACCAGGACTCAGCCTCGAAATTCTGGAGCCACAAGGCACTGGGATCGTCCTGCCCAGGGGCAGGAAACCCTCCCTGCATTCCAGAGGAGGAGCTGAGGCTCCTGAGGGTGAATCACGGCCTGGAATGGGCACAGGGAGCTCTGAGGGTTGGGCAGGGAAGTGCTGGGAACAGAAAATACCGCGGCATCAGCAGGAACAGCTCGGGAGGGTGACTCAGAGGCCGCGGTGGCAGCGGGGAGTTGTCATCCACAGAGCTCAGAGCTCTGCACAGCAGCAGGAAAAACTGGGACTAGATGCTCAGGGGGCACGTGTGAGCACTCTCCAGCAAGAGGATCCAGTGAGATATTATGCAAAATAGATCCAATTAGATATTTATTAGATAGTTATTCAAAACGTTTCTGAATCAGGAGTGAGCAGTAGCTGCAGTGAACACACCTTTGTATCTTGGGTAGAAAAGGATCTGGGCCATGGGGAGCCAGGGGAAAGGCAGAGGAGGATTTTTCCAGAGATTTTTGGGAGGAGTTCATGGCAGAACTGTTGCTTTGATAGATATGAAGGCTGCAGTGTTGAAATTAAAATTCAGCCCCCTAAAAGCCCCGGCCTGGGCAGGATTTTTGTGTCAAGTTCTGCCCCTGTAGGTGCAGAGGTGGCCAAACCTCCTGCTCTGCACAACAGCAGGAAAAACTGGGACTCAGGGACCACGTGTGAACACTCTCCAGCAAGAGGATCCAATGAGATATTATGCAAAATAGATCCAATTAGATATTTATTAGATAGTTATTCAAAACGTTTCTGAATCAGGAGTGAGCAGTAGCTGCAGTGAACACACCTTTGTATCTTGGGTAGAAAAGGATCTGGGCCATGGGGAGCCAGGGGAAAGGCAGAGGAGGATTTTTCCAGAGATTTTTGGGAGGAGTTCATGGCAGAACTGTTGCTTTGATAGATATGAAGGCTGCAGTGTTGAAATTAAAATTCAGCCCCCTAAAAGCCCCGGCCTGGGCAGGATTTTTGTGTGGAGTTCTGCCCCTGTAGGTGCAGAGGTGGCCAAACCTCCTGCTCTGCACGACACGAGGAAAAACTGGGGCTCAGGGAGCACGTGTGAACACTCTCCAGCAAGAGGATCCAGTGAGATATTATACAAAGTAAATCCAATTAGATATTTATTAGATATTTATTTGAAAGGTTTCTGAATCAGGAGTGAGCAGTAGCTGCAATGAGCACACCTTTACATCTTGGGTAGAAAAGGATCTGGGCCATGGGGAGCCAGGGGAAAGGCAGAGGAGGATTTTCCAGAGGTTTTTGGGAGGAGCTGATGGCAGAACTGTTGCTTTGATAGATATGAAGGCTGCAGTGTTGAAAATAAAATTCAGCCCCCTAAAAGCCCCGGCCTGGGCAGGATTTTTGTGTCGAGTTCTGCCCCTGTGGGTGCAGAGGTGGCCAAACCTCCAGCTCATGCAGAGAGCTGGTTCCTGGAGACCAGAGAGGGGACAGGGGAGCCGTGCCCAGCTCGTGCTCAGGTGCAGTCACTGCCAGGCCCTCAGTCACGGCTGTCACCTCCCCTGTCACCTCCCCTGCATCTGCACCAACCACTCAGTGCCCGGGGGAGTCACGGTTATTTAAAGCCACCAGGGCTGTGCTGGGGGACTCTGTGTCAGAATCCTGCAGGAGCCCAGCGCAGGGATGGGCTTTGTCAGCAGCAGCAGCAGCAGCGTTCTCTCAGCTCAGGGCGGGATTTACAACATTTTCCTCATTCCCGGCCTTTCCTCCTCCTCCTCCTCCTCGCTGCCTGTACTCACTGTCCCCTGAGCAGAAATGAGCAGGAAAAGGTTCTCACTCTGTGCCAGCTGTTCCACACCTTCCTTGCTCTCCACAATCAGGAATCCACAGCAATTCTAGGCTTGACTGCAAAAAAAAATAATAATGAAACTACTCCAGAAGATGCTTTTTTTCCCCCCTCCACAAATCCCCTGAGCAGGGAAACAAAGCAGCTCCTCAAACACATTTCTCCCCTTCCCTTTCTCTTCCACCTCCTCTCCACTCCAAAGACAACGATGTTGTTTCCTTGGACTGGAAGATCTTTGTGGCATCCTCGGGGGAGCCCAGCAAACATCTCGAGGACACACAGGATGTCAGTGCTGACAGTTTCCTACGGCCCGTTGGCTCCAGAACTCCAGAGGAAAGCGACGATATCCAGGCAGGCAGCGTTCTGTGCAAATTCCACTTAGACATTGATTTCTGTGCCAATCCCTTGGAGAGGATCTGTCTGTGAGCAGCCCCAGCAGCCTGACGGGCACCTCTGGGCAGCAGCAATTAGCAGGAAACATCAATCTGGCAACATCTGCAGGCAAAACACCTTGGGGACAGCAGGTAGGGGACATCTCCCTCGGGGATGCTGTCCCTGGTGGCTTTGGCTGCTGTTTCCCTGTCGGGTGCACACCGAGTTAGGCCCCAAAATTGTGTCCGGGGTGCAGAGGAAAGTTGGAGCCCTGAAAGCTCAGCCTGAACTCCACATTTCATCTTAAATGTGTCCGGGGTAAAACCTTTGGGGGATTCCATGCAGAAGCAAAGGCTGGCTGAAGTTTTGGGCCCAAATCTTTGCCAGGGACACGAGTGACTGTGCCTGACGCTCCTCAGGACCAGCCCTGCCAGGTTTCATCCCTGGAAGTGTTTGCAAGCAGAGTAAAAACTAAGAGGAGAGTGACACCTTTGCTGTTTCTGAGAGGAAAAAGGGTTTAAAATCCTGCCAGAGGGGCTTTGTTGGGTGGTCAACATCCCCCATTTGCCGGGGAGATCTCTCTCAGCTTGTGAGCCACAATTCTGGTTAGACAGGAGAAATATGGGCACGGCAAACAAATGTTTTTCAGTTTGTTCTCTGGAAAAGAGCCGGGAGCTGAGAGCAGAGCAGGGCAAACCTCTGCCTCTGCACTCCTGCCTCTCTCCCTGGGAATTCCAGCAGCATTTTTCCTGGGAATTCCAGCAATCTCTCTCCCTCTGAATCCCAGCAGCCTTTTCCTTGTGAATTCCAGCAGCCTCTCTCCCTGTGAATCCCAGCAGCCTCTTCCTTGTGAATTCCAGCAGCCTTTTCCTTGTGAATTCCAGCCTCTCCCTGTGAATCCCAGCAGCAGACTCCCTCCAGGTGCAGGAAAGCTGCTCCCAGCCGGGTTTTTCGGGAGCAGGGAGGGTGATGTGAGGGGCAGGAGCAGCAGGGGGGAGCAGCAGGCTGCTGCTGCTGCTGCATTATTGCTGCCATCAGACACGAGGCTGCAACCTTGCAGCCCTGTCCTGCCCTTGACCCTGTGGAAATCCATATCTGGATTAGCTCAGCCACCCTGGAAATCCGGGGGGACTCTGGGGGGGGAATTAGAGTGGCTTTGCTGCCAGTAATTCAGGAGGGAATTTGTGCCTTTTTGGACTCTTTGTCCCTCAAACCAAGACTCTGTTTTCCCTCCGTGCAGGAACTTCACCAAGGCCACAGCCAGGTGCTATTTGTGCCTTTTCCCGATGTTTTCAATCCCTTCCCTCTCCCTTTTCCCCTGGAAAATGCAGGGAAAACCTCTCCCTTTTCCAGCTGGCTCTTTAAGTGCTTCTTCCTTCTCTGTTGAGGAACAGTCAGCACTAAAATCAAAATTGCTCCTCAAAGCAGGACTGAGAGACTCACAAAACACCTTAATGGGCACCAAAAATGCATCTAAATGATGGCAGTTCCAGGGCTGGAGAAAAGAAGGGTTTGTTTTTTTTTTTAGGATGGGAAACTCAAACTTTCCAAAGTTGGGAATTAACAGAGTTGTCCATGTAATTGTAGATTATGCCATGAGGATATGTACTGAGTACAGTTTAATTGTGTGATCACACAGTTCTAATTTCTAGCTTTTGGTGTTTAAGTTTCCCTATTTCGTGCAAAGTATTTGGAACTTTTCTTCTGTTTCGTTTTCCCAAATTAAAACTTTTTTTTTTTAAATAGAAACACCAAATCTTTTCACTTTTACAACGTTCAAACATTACCTTTTCATTTTCCACATGGCGCGTACAAAGACAAAAATTATTACTGTGAAAATGCTTTTATTTAAAGAAAAAAAAAAACCTTGAGGGAGGTAGAGAAGGAAATGAAAGGGAATTTTGATTACTTTACCCAGGGATTTTTTTTACACCCTTCCTAAATCACCACTGAGTAAATTCCTGATGAATGGACACAAGAGATGAGCTATAAATGACTCCTCCAACTCCACCAGGGAGCTGGAACTGCCTGGAAAAGGCTGGAAATGCTCAGCCCATCTCCCTGTCTGTAGCTTTTCCTTCCTAAAGCCAATTTTATTTAAACCAGCACAGGCCCGAGGGGCTGATCCTGCCCACCCCAAACCCTTCCATCTTTTTTACACCTCCAAGACACTTCTCCATGTCCCTGCCTTTTTTTTTTTCCTTCTTTTTTTTTTTTTTGGTCCCACCCTGCATTTTCTGCATGGTTCTGCCTCCTCGAGATAGTTTTGCATTATGAAAGGGCAACAGGAGAAGGGAAAAAAAACTGTTGCTGTATTTAGCATTGATTTTTTTCCCCTTCACTCTGAGTCACAGAAGCTAACATTTAATTAATTTCTGACACTTTGACAGCTCCTAAGAAGACATTTGTAGAGCTATCAAGTGCTGCTGATAGCACTGTCAGACAGACACTTTTTGAATTATCAGCTATTAAGGACCCATATGCAACAAATTTCCAAGGATTATTATCCAAATTGTTCTCTGAATGAGAAAAGCACACAAAAGCTCAGTGAAACATAAAGAAACCATTGTTCCCAGGTGAATTTGATATTTGCAAATGTTTTGCTATTTTGATCACTTACGTGGTTTAATAAATCGAAGGCACTTTGTCTTTTATTAAAGGAAATTAAGTGGCCCTGGTTTGGGGTGTCTGAGAGCACGGCCAGATTCCCCAGTTTGGTCTTTAAGGGAAAACAGCTCGGGAAACATGGGATGTTTGATCCCAGAGCAGGCAGCGAGGCCACAGAAAGGTGGAATTAATTGTTGAGGTGGGAAGAGCCCAGTGAAACCGGCAGCAGCACCAAAAAACCACATCCCCAAGTGCCACATCCACGGGGGTTTGAGCAGCTCCAGGGATGGGGAAAACATCACTGCCTTGGGCAGCCCGTGCCAACCCTTAACACGGATTATTTTCCCCCAAATATCCAACATAAACCTCCCCGGCACAACTTGAGGCCTCTGCGAAAGGCTCAGGAGGTCCCAGTCAGGGGTTGGCATTTCCAGCTCCTCCTGCGTCGCTGGCTGGGCTGTGGAGAGGTCAGGGATGGTTTCTAAACCGAGGGGATTCTCAAATTCGAGCCCAAATTGCTTCTGGCGTGCAGAAATCCCTTCTCTGAGTGGGACAGAGGTGTGGTGAGGGAGTGTCCATCAGCACAGGCCTGCCCTGGCAGCCCTGCAGTGAACCAAGAGCTGGGACATCCTCCCCACACAGCCAGGAAAACCTTTCCCAAAAACACCCTGAGAGCCTCACTGCAAACATGGAATTGACTCTTCATATCCTGGGACCACAGAGAGACCCCAAAACAGCCAGAGCTCCCCTCCCCACCCCACATCCTCCTTTGGCTTTGTTTGTTCACCTCCCTCAGCACCGAGGAGCTTTTTTTGGTGTCTGAATTTCAATTTAATGACACCCAATCCTCTGTCCCAGCAGCCGAATTTCTTCAGGACATTGTGACAGCACAGAGGGACAGGGAAAGTCCAAAAAGCCACTCACAGTGGGTAAAACAAACACCAAAGCTTCCCCAGGTTTTAGGGACCTCCACAGAAATCCCAGGATTTTTTATATTTTATCTCTGGAGGAGTGCCCAGCACGTGGCCATTGGCCAGGAATGGTGGGGGGTGTTGCTGTGGTGACCAGATTTTCCAAGGAAAAGCAGGAAAACCACGTTCCCAGAGCCAGGAGCTGCTGAGGGCTGTGTCCCCACCACGTCCCCCTTCACTGTCACCTCACTGTGAAGGGGCAATGGCAGAGGCAGCCCTGACTGCAAAGCTGCTGCTGTCAAATTCCATCTTTGTCACTACTCGGGTTTAAAATTTATTTATTTCGCTGCTGGAGGAAAAAAAAAAATAAGGAAAAGACAAAAGAAAAAGAAAAAGAAAGAAATTCAGCCCAAAGCCCCTTGAAGCACATGGAAAATAAACAGAGCAGGTCATGGCACTTCTGCCCTGAACCGTGCACACCTCACAGGGAGCAAAAATCCCACCCCTGACCCAACTTCAACACAGAGTAACTGACCCAGAAATGTGGGGGTGAGCTGGAAATAAACCCCAACTTCAGCAATCCCTGCCTGGACCCAGTCCTGCCTCCCATTCCCAGCCCAACCTTCCACCCAGGGCGGGGAGAGCCCGGGGAGCCCCGCGAGCGCGACGCACCGCCCTGATTAATCCCGTCTTTTATTTTCCTTGCTGACCCAACCTCCGACCCCTCGGTGGCAGGGTGGGGCTGGCAGCTGGCACTTGGGGCCCCATGGATCCCCTCAACCTCTCGTGGTACGACGGGGACAGGAACTGGAGCAGGGCCCTGAACGCGTCGGAGGCGGCGCAGAAGCCGCACTACAACTACTACGCCGTGCTGCTGGCCCTCCTCATCTTCGTCATCGTCTTCGGCAACGTCCTGGTGTGCATGGCAGTGTCCAGGTCAGTCCCCAAAAACCCATAAAATCACCATTAAAGGCTCCCTAATTAGCTGAAGTTAAAAGCGGGATGGTTTGTGTTTTATTGCGATGTTGGGTGGCACCGGAGTCGTCTCCTAAAGTGGTGCCTGCAGCCCTACAAGGCTCTTGGCCGTCTATTTATTTCCCAAAGTCTTGCACTCACAAAATGATTTTACATTTGCATAACCCCAGCACCTCCCACTCCTGCTTTGTATTAAAATGAGGTTAAATTGAAGTTAAATTGAGGTTAAAGTGAGGTTAAAGTGAGGTTAAAACGAGGTTAAAAGTCCGTCATGCCTGTGCAATTCTCCTCTTGAATTGGGCCAGTCTCGAATTGGGTCAGTGGCCTTGAAGGATGAAGTCAGGAAAGTCTTCATCACAATGACTCTTCTACCTCCTCACTGCTGGCAGGGCCTTCATGGCCTTTTGGCATGATCCCATCCCTCCTGCTTCGTGGAGGAATTCATTAGTATTAATCCATTAATTAGTACTGAGTCCCGTTGGTTTCTATTTGTCATCATGATGGTCCATCTATTTAATTTCCTTCTATAAACACAACTTAAACCAAGCACACAACACCCAGCAATGCATCACCCAGCTCTGCCTTAATCATCTAGCAACCATTAACTTACCTTTCGTTTTCCCTGGCTTGCATCTTGATCCACATAAACCGCTCCTAACCTCTTGGCTAAAACCCTAACTCTGTAAAAATCGTGATTCACAGGGAGAGAGCCCTGCAGACCACCACCAACTACCTGATCGTCAGCCTGGCCGTGGCTGACCTGCTGGTGGCCACGCTCTGCATGCCCTGGGTGGTTTACCTGGAGGTAAGGGATCAGAATTGCCGGGTTAAGGATTGGCAGCCTGGAAATCGGCTCCTGCAAGGCCTCCTGAGTTCCCCCACAAGTGTTTTTCGTGCCCTAAATACAGGTTTTCTCCTTCCCTGAAGCGCAGGGTTTTTTTCATTCCTGAAATTGCTTTGGTTTTGTTTTTTTCTTTTTTTTTTGCCCCTGTTCCTGAAATTGTAGCTTTTTCATTCCCAAAATTGCCGAGTTTTTTTCCAGGAGACGGATGTGAGAGCAGCTAGCTTGAAACCCCACTGCTGCTCAGAGGACTAAATGACAGCTCAATTGCACCAGAAATTCGGGGTCAAGAGGGAAAGGACCCCAATTTTGCGTTCAAAACTCCACCATGGGTATCACGCTGAAACCACATCAAATTAGTGGAGGTGGAAGGGACCCACAAGGATCATTGAATCCTGCAATCAAAAAAAAAAAATAGCAATCAAGGCCCTGTTTTTGAAGGGCTGCAGGAAGGCAATTGTGGCAGCAGGATGGGAATCCACAGCTTTTATGTCACAATATAGGGGAGAAAATCACTTTTCACACCTCAGCCTTCGGCATAAACCATCCTGAGGTTCCAGTTAATTTCCAGGCAGTCACTTATGGAGGGAACGATAACACAGAGAGAGGAGGGCAGGGGAAGGAGCCGTGGGCAAGGAGCCCTTTGAGTCCTGACGCAAACAAAACAAACCCACGGACACGTGACAGGGGCTGTGAGAGAGCACAGTGCTAATTATCACTGGAGTTAATGATTGTTTGCATGGCACCAGAGCAGGGACAGCCCCGTGCCCCTGCTGAAGCTCATTAACGTGGCCACAGGCTGGTGGGAGAGCAGGAACTGCCTCTGGGACTTCTATTCTATTCTATTCTATTNGTGGTCAGGAGCCACAGCTGCCTTGGGACAATTTTCTCCAGGTCTGGTGTCAAAAGCTTGGCCTAAAACTCAAAATCAAAACGAAACACTTAAAAAAACCCCCAAACCCAGCCTTGGTCCAAACAGATCTTTTACCCCCGAATTTTGGGGGTTTCTCCCACATAAATGAAAGCACCAAGAGAAAGAACTGCTGCAGTTCCCAGCGTCTCCCAAACCGTGCCCTGAGGAAATTGGTTTTGCAGAGGTTTGGATCTGGCTGGAAACCTTTGCCTCTGGGCAAATTCTCCTCCAAGTTCCTGATGTAACTGTCTCTTAAGTGCTTTTTTAATCACTGAGTATTCATCTGTCACTCAGGCTTCAATGCAGTCATTCTTCCTTCTTTATGCTGCCTATGGTTATGTATATCAGAGCAGAAATAACCGAAGAATAGATATCTTATTCATTCTATTTTCAAATGCAGTAGGGCTCTATTTTTGTTAGAGGGAAATATACTTTTTTTCCCATCACATGTCAAACACAGCAGTCCGAATAATTGCTATTAAACTTAATTGGCAAAGTTCAGCTTCAACAGCAAGAGAAGCGAAGGGAAAAAAGGCCACCGGTGCCTGGAAGTGTTATCATTAGTTCTTTGTCTTTGGCACATCGTGTGGAGTGTTAAAGGCTTTTCACTCTGAATTAAACTCTTGTTCACAAGAAAAAAAAATAGAAAAAAAAAGAGATAAAGGTGAGGAATGCCTACCCCGATTTTTAAAACTAAGAAATGAAGGGAAGCTCCTGCTTGTCAGCTGCTGACCTTTGCCGGGTGTAATTGGAAAAATTGTCGGGGAAAAAGCTGTAAGTACAATTAGAGATGCTTGGGAATGAAAACGAGTGTATTTCCCTCCTCATTCGGCCTTGAAATGCTTCTGAGAGCTGTTAAAGCTCCTTTAACTTCCCTTCTGAGCTGGAGGAGCCTTGTGCCCCCTGATGTCACTGGAACGCGAGCCCGGGTTTGCTGCTGGGGCTGCCCAAAGGCGCCGGGAGCAGCCGGGTGGAATTAGGCAGGATGGACCCACAGCAGCGCCGGGAATGGCCTGGGAGGGGCAGAGCTCAGCCTCTGAACCAGCACAGCCCCGACCACCCACCAGCCTCTCCAGCTCCCTGCCAAACCCTCCTTTTGTGCCCCATCAGCAGCCCAGCCCCAGGGAATAGCTCACCTTTCCAAGGAATTGCTCTCCGGGCCCAGAGATTACTCACCAGCCCCAGGGAATTGCCCACCAGCCCCAAGGAATTCCTCACCAGCCCCAGAGAATTCCTCACCAGCCCCAAGAATTGTTCACCAACCCCAGGAATTCCTCACCAGCCCCAGGGATTGCTCTCCAGCCCCAGAGAATTCTTCACCATCCCAGGGAATTCCTCACCAGCCCCAGGGATTGCTCTCCAGCCCCAGGAATTCCTCACCAGCCCCAGGAATTCCTCACCAGCCCCAGGGATTCCTCACCAGCCCCATTTTTTCTCTGCAGGTGGTTGGGGAGTGGCGGTTCAGCCGCATCCACTGCGACATCTTTGTCACCCTGGACGTCATGATGTGCACTGCCAGCATCCTCAACCTCTGTGCCATCAGCATTGACAGGTGAGGGCTCTGTGCCACCAGGCCGTGCCACACCCAGGGTGGCAGGTCCCACCCTCTGCGTGGTCACATTCCCCGTGGGACTCAGAGGTAACGGTGGGAGTTGTTTGAAGAGCAGCCTGAAGGATCTCCATGAGCTCTGGGCAGGGAGTTCTGTCAGGAGGCACAGAAAGGCGGCTGCTGGGAGTGCAGATGGAATTGTCTCTGTGTTCCCACAAGTCTGGTCCCTCTGTTTGCATTCTGGGATGGTGCAGCAGGCCTTAGTGGGCAGGGGTGGGAGGAGAAGGGAAACATAGGTTGGATGTTAGGAAGAAGTTTTTCACGGAAAGAGTGATTAAGGACTGGAATGGTCTGCCCAGGGAGGTGGTGGAGTCACCATCCCTGGATGTGTTTAAAAAAAGACCGGATGTGGTGCCAGGGTTTAGTTGAGGTATTGGGGCTGGATTGGACTCGATGATCTTGAAGGTCTCTTGCAACCTGGTGATTCCGGGATTCTGTGAGAACGCCGTGCTGAGCTGAGCCAGCCTCAGCCCTCCTGGTGTGGCTGCAGCCGCCTTGGGACATGGGAATCCTGCCTTTCCTGGGCACTATCAGCCTGGCAGGGTGACAGCAGGGCTCTGTGTGTGTGTCCCCTGCAGGTATGATGGGCAGTGTCAGGGTGACAGCAGGGCTGTGTGTGTGTCCCCTGCAGGTGTGACTGGGCACTGTCAGGGTGACAGCAGGGCTGTGTGTGTCCCCTGCAGGTATGATGGGCAGTGTCAGGGTGACAGCAGGGCTGTGTGTGTCCCCTGCAGGTGTGACAGGGCAGTGTCAGGGTGACAGCAGGGCTGTGTGTGTGTGTCCCCTGCAGGTACACGGCCGTGGCCATGCCCATGCTCTACAACACCCGCTACAGCTCCAAGCGCAGGGTCACCCTCATGATCGCCGTGGTGTGGGTGCTCTCCTTTGCCATCTCCTGCCCGCTGCTCTTCGGCCTCAACAACACAGGTGAGGGCTCTGCCAGCTGCAGATGGCTCCTGGTGTCTCCCCGGGTGCCCACACAGCCAGGAATCAGCGTGGGGTCAGGTCTGAGGTGAATTTGAAGTGTTCTCTCCCACTGTCACCCCTCACTATTTGCACGCTGATTCTGGGTCTGGTTCACCTCCAGCTGTTCCAGAGCAGGTTTCACACTCACAACTGAGGAGATGTAGGAGTTCACACAACACCAACCTGTGTTACCTTAACATTCGTCCACTACAAATTCAAAATCCTTCTTCTATTAAAACACAAAGAAAAAGGAAAGCCACGGGACAAGACCTTCCCTGAGGCAGGAGAGAAAAGGACTGGCCGTTCAGGCAGCAGTTTCCTGGGAACACTGGGCTGGAAGGGATCAGCAGTCACTGCTGCAAGGCAAGGACCAATCAGGAATTTTGGGGTGATACAGCCCGAGGGGAGCAGGCAGGGACAACAGCGGGAAGGGGAGACAACAACCCTGAAAAGTTTTCTCTTCCAGACGAGAAGGAGTGCATCATTGGCAACCCGGCCTTCGTGGTGTACTCCTCCATCGTGTCCTTCTATGTGCCCTTCATGGTGACGCTGCTGGTGTACGTGCAGATCTACATCGTGCTGCGGCGCCGCAGGAAGCGCGTCAGCACCAAGCGCAGCAGCCACGTGCTGGACTCGGACACTCAGGCCCCCCTGAAGGTACCCAGAGCTCTCCGGCCTCCCCCTGCCCCAAACCTCCTGCCCCAAGCCTCCCTGCCTGGGCAGCGGCTCCCCAAGGTGGGCGCTGTGCTCGGTTTGGGGTCCCAGTGGCACGTGCTGGGGTCCCAGCTCGGGCTGCTCAGGCTTCTCTGGATCTCAGGGGCTGTTGCAGCAGCAGAGCTGCACCAGGAGCTGCTGCAGTCACCCAGAGCAGTGCCTTGGGCTGCCCTGGGGTACCCAGGAATGGCTGCACCGTTGTCTGAGCCAGTCCTGCAGAATCAAGGGATGGTTTGGGTCAGAAGGGACATCAAAGCCCATTTAGGGACACCTTCCATTATCCTACGTGGCTCCAAACCCCATCCAACCTGACCTTGGACACCTCCAGGGATGGGGCAGCCACACCTCTGTGCCAGGGCCTCTCCACCCTCACAGGGAAGGATTTCCTGCCAATATCCAATCTAAACCCACCCTCCTTCAGCTTAAGGCCATTCCCCGGTGCCCAAGCCCCTCTCCAGCTCTCCTGCAGGAGCTGAAAGGTGTCCCCAGAGCTCAGTGGGGATGCCTGGGATGTTCAGCTCCTCTCTGGCAAGGACAGCTCTGCAGGGATCAGCCTCCCCCAGCGGGAGCTGCGTGTGAGGGAGCCCAGCTGGGCGGGCTGGGTGTGAAAGCATTTGTCAAAACACGGCTCTGGCAGCACACACAGCACAGCCAGGGGGATGTGCAGGCCCAGAGGCTCCAGCTCCACACTGTGCTGCCTGGAAAGGAGGCAGGGACACACAGACACCAGCAGAGCTCCGTGGCCTCCTTCCTCTGGAGAACAGCACAGGGGGGCAGCAGCCCCCAGCCCTGCTCCTCCACGGCAGGTTTCCATCCACTTTTCCATCCTGCTCGGCACCTCAGCCACGCTGAGGAATTCCTGATTGATTCCTTTGTATTCCCACGTGCCTCCCTTTTACCAGCTTCCCTTCCCAACCCCTCTGTGCCTGTGTAACCTCTGAGCTGGTGCTTGCCCCTTAGGACAAATGCACTCATCCAGAAGACGTCAAGCTCTGCACAGTTATTGTGAAGTCCAATGGGAGCTTCCAAGTTAATAAGCGCAAAGTGGTGAGTGTTAAAGAGAAGTGGGAGCTTTCCAGAGCCTTCAGCCTTCCCCTTCTCCCTCAGGACACGAGGTTGATTTATGTAGGGTGGGAGAAAAAATAAACCGAAGAGCAAAGGTTGCCATTCAATCTCAAAATTTAAATAGTCTTCCCATTCCTTGGAGTGAAGCAGGGGGTTTAAGCTCCCAGAGCTCAAAAAGCCAGATTAAGCTCACCTAAAGATCAGCTCTAAAAGCCACGGCATTTGAACATTTTTTGTGCCTTTGATTTCCTCCTCCTCCTCCTCTCTGTTATTTAAATCTTGGACTGCATTTGCTTTGCTGGGTTTTGCTTTTGTTGATTCCATTTTTATTTATTTGCGTTCCGAAAACCTGAATAAAATCCGTGGAGAGTGGAGACAGCGTCTCCCCCATTTCTGAGCCTCTTTGTGCCAAAAAGGAGAATCCTCCAGCACAGCTCTATCAATCCCATCCGCCCAAAACATCCAAACACACCACAGCCCTTTTCTCCAGGCAGCAGGCAGGGAGGGAGAAGAGGGATTGACTGTCCTCCAACATCATCCAGCTTCACTCTGTAAGGAATGTTCGTTGCTCCTCTCTGTGTATTTACCTGTCATTATGTTGTGGACATTTGATTCTTGTCCAGGAGGCAGAGAGTCACATAGAAGAGATGGAAATGGAGATGGTGTCCAGTACCAGTCCCCCTGAGAAAACGGCCCTCAAACCCACAGCACCAAATAACCACCAGTTGATTGTGCCAGTCGCTTCTAATCGGGGCAACAACTCTACCCTGCAGGCACCCCTGAGCAGCCCCGGGAAGGTGGAGAAGAATGGCCATGCCAAAGAATCCCACCACACAGCCAGGGTCTTCGAGATCCACTCCCTGCCCAACGGCAAGACGAGGAACTTGCTCAAGGCCGTGATCAGGAGGAAACTGTCCCAGCAGAAGGAGAAGAAAGCCACACAGATGCTGGCCATCGTGCTCGGTGAGAGCGTGCCCTGCCTGCCCCGGGCTCCCCGCACAAATCCCAGTCCCTGTGTCCTGTGCAGGATGAGCCCCCCTCAGAATTCATTTCCCTCCCCACATCAGAGAATAGGCAGGCAAAGGGCTGCCCATGGGAGGGGTCTCTCCTCCCCAGCCACACACAGCTGGCAGTGCTGCACTAAAGGTGCCCAGGGCTGCCCCTCTCGGGGCCATCCGAGCTCCCAAAACAGGGGGAGAGCTCGTGGGGCTTTCTGGAACGGAAGGCAGCAGAGCTCAGCAGAGCTGGCCCCTCTGAAGGGCAGAGCTCCTGATGTGTCTGGGCTCATGAAAAGAGCAGAGGGGTTCTTCTGTGCCAGGGCAGAACACAGAGCAGGGCACTGGGCACACAAACACTGACCAGGGCACTGAGCACAAAAACACAGAGCAGGACACTGATCATGGAAACACAGAGCAGGACACTGATCATGGAAACACAGAGCAGGGCACTGAGCACACAAACCCAGAGCAGGACACTGAGCACACAAACACAGAGCTCATTCCTCTGGGAAATACATTCCCCTTCTTCCAAAGAGAACCTCACTGTTCTCCCAGCCTGAGAATCCGCCCAGCTTTCAGCAATCAAAACCCTCCTCTCTCCTTTTCCTCCCCCCAGGTGTTTTCATCATCTGCTGGCTCCCCTTCTTCATCACTCACATCCTGAACATGCACTGCGACTGCAACATCCCTCCGGCCATGTACAGTGCCTTCACGTGGCTGGGCTATGTCAACAGCGCTGTCAACCCGATTATCTACACCACCTTCAACATCGAGTTTCGCAAGGCTTTCATGAAGATCCTCCACTGCTAAGAGTTCACAAACAGCACCCGCATTTTTTTTAGGGACGGAGGGGGAAGAGGAAGCGACGCCATCCATGCACAGCGGGGCACGCACGTGGGACGGGGCTGCAGCTCTTGAGGCGGGCGCTGCTGGGTGCCCGAGCTCCTGGTGGGGATGGAGAGGGGTGGGAGGGTCTCTCACCCCGCTGGGTGAGCCCTGCACCGGTCCCAAGGGTGCTTTTCAGAGCCACCCTGACGCTGCGTTGGAGGTGGGAGCACGAGGATCGAGGCGCTCTCGCCGGGTCCTCGCCCGCGGCCACCCGGCCTGGACACAGGGTGGCCACGGGGCCACCAGGAGGTAGTGCTGGCACAACTCTCACCAAAGACAAGGCCACCCCTTCCCGCTTGGCAGCAGAGCCAGACAGGGCCTCTGGAAGCTCTNAAAAAAAAAAAAAAAAAGAAAGAGATGGAGAGAGAAACTCAAGGAGTGCAACCTTGTCTTGCATGGTGTACATCCAACAGGACCCCCTCATCTCCCAGCAGGATTTCTGCCCACCAGCAGCTCATCTCCAGGCTCTGCCCAGGGTGACAGCAGGGGAGGGGTGGCAGCGTGGTGAATGTACAGACACCAGGACACCGTGCCAGGGGAGGCCCCCACAGCCCCAGGGGCACCCTGAGCACACCAGCCAGGCCAGGGCTGGTTCTTCTCACCTAAACCAGGGGCCCCAAGGAGCACCTGGGGTCTGATTTGCCTCTGCCTCTCTCCAGAGAGCGCAGAATAACATTGTGCCTAATTTAAATCGACAGTCAAGGAGATAAAACTGTGCATTTTGGAAAAAGCCAGAATAAAAAACCCAAGCAAGCCCCTACTTGGACCAGCTCCTGCGTCTAAGCTGGACTCTGGAAAGGTCTGGATGTTCCCAGCATCCCTTTACTCTCTGCTATCTCTTTTCCCATGGATTCCAGGAATTGGAACCCCACAAGAGCATCATCTCACCACGCTGAAACTGGCACCGCCAAACCCACGCTGTACCTGCTGCTTGTACTCGGTTCACACGATGTTCTGCAATATCTCTGTAAATAAAACACGGCAAGGTGAATCAAACAACCTGGAATTAGGGCCTGGCCAGAGATTCCTGCAGGATGTGGAGCAGCAGAGGGTTGCAATAGCCATAAGCAGGGGCAGAGTCCCAGGTTGCAGCTTCCTGCTGTTTCCTAAAGGAGTGAAAACACAATCGGGAGAGCAATAGAAATCCCTCTTTTCTCTATGCACTTTGTGGAATATTCCCTCAGTTCCTGCTTCAGGTGAGGTGAAGATCTGCTGAGGTTTCCTTTAATTCCCTGGATTTCCTGTCTTGCTACCAGAGCGCTTTCCCGTGCTGCTAGGATGTGTTCCAGCTCCGCTTCAGGAAGAGATTACTCCCAGCAGCTCTAACACATCATCTCAGCTGTTTGCTGAATTTGTGGCAGCAGTCCCACCCTAATCCACAGGTTTCTGTTCTAAAGCTGCCATTCCTGGAACGGGCTGGAATCCAGGGGCTTTGATGCTCAGCCCACAGCCTTGTGTAACATTTGAACCCGGCTCTTCACAGCTGAAAACTGCACAATTGGGAACGCCAACTCGAGAGAGCTCAGGCACACATGAGCTGTTCTTTCTTCCCCACGGTTTTAACCAAACAAATTCACTCAGTGATGGGAATCAAGCCAGACTCGTACCCCAATATTCACAGAGTGATGCAAAGGTTCAGGAGGGTTTTGGGGAGAAAAAATAGCAACAAGCTGCTGGTCCATTTTTTAATGTATTTACCAAAAGATCTGTTTGGCTTGGGGAATTAGCAGGTAGGGAGCTGAACAAAAATAGCAAATATTACATATATAGACAAAAAAAGCTTTAAAGCATTTGGAAGTTGCCGTAGGTGATGCTTGCCCTGTGCTAAAGCCTGGTGTGAGCCCTCAGGATGAGTGGAATAATAATAATATCCCTCAGGATAATGTGGATAATATCTTAACTGTGTGCCATAATCTTACTTTGTGTCCAGAGTTAACCCAAGGAAAATCCTCATCTCCAACGTTGTGTACCTTGCTCCCCATTTTTTTGGTTTTTTTTTCCTGAATCTAGAAGCAGAACCTTGCAGCTCAACCCACCTGAAGCACTACCTGGGAAACTCTTCCAAAAAATGCCACGGAGGGAAAAAAAAAAAAGCTGCTGGAAAAGGCCTCTGTCCTTCGTGTGCACCAAAACCCCCAGGAGAGATTTCTCCAATATTCGCTGTGAGGAATTACCTGCAGCCCATCCTTCATCCCCAGGACATTTTCAGCTGCTCCTTCCAAACCCTCCAGGCTGGATGTGGGAATGTGAATCTCCCCAGTGCCCTCGGGAAGGTGGCAGTGCCAGCTCTGGCCACCTCTTGCAGCAGGTTTTCCTCCCCCCCACCATAAAACTCCTGCACTTCCAGACAACAAACCAAGCACTTTGAAACCCGGAGCTGAGCCTTCCCCTTTGGGAGACAGCACCAGAATCATCCTCACCTCTGGCTTTCCAAGGAATAAAGCAATGCCAGGAGCAGGGGCAGTGTGTGCTGGGGGAGGAAGGAGTTTGTAGGAGCTCCTCAGAGCCCAGCAGAGTCAGCTGCATCCTCTGCACAGGTCTGATCCTCACTGCTCCTTCCGCTCTGGAAAAACAAAACCACCTCTGCTTCCCCAGAGACTTCTGCTGGCAGGACGTGCTGGCCATGGGAAGGCTCCCGAGCTGGTTTTTAGAAACACCTTAAGGAGAAGATTTCATTCCTTTGTTCCTCGAGAACTTCAGAGCCTTGCTCTAGCCCCTCTTTTGTGATTCATTATTTATAACTGAAGCTTTAGTTCTGCTTTTTGAGTCTTCCCGTTCCAGCTTTCCCTCCCTGTGACTCCCAGCTTGCTGCAGCCCTGGGTGGGGCTCTCTGCACCCCCAAACAGGTTTTGAATTAAAAGCCAGTGAATTCTGCCTGCACTGTATTTGCTGCTTGCCTGCTTGCTCCCAGCTCCACAGAACTGTTTATCTTCCTGGCTGAAGAGTAAATTAACTCCAGTAGGTCCGACCAGCTTATCCAATCCTGCTGAAATTAAAAACAAAACAACAACAACAACAACAAGATGAAAAGGAAAACAGGAAAAATAAAGCCACTACCTCTTGTGGTGAAAATCTCCAGTGCAAACAGGACTCCCCGGGGAGTCAGGAATGTATAAAATGCCCATCACAGGTACATGTGACACCAACCAATGTCCTCATGCAGCACTGTAATTAAATAGAGACTTGCACAAGTCACCCTGATGTCGATCTGATTGTTCTGTTCTGTTTTACACTCAGAGCTCAAACACACAGAGGACAATCTGCCTTCACACGAGGTTTGGCTTTTTTCTGACTTGCTTTTCAGGCTGTTTTCCTTTCTCCTCCCTTACCCCAGCCTATCCTTGAGAATTCTGCTGTTTGTCTTCTCTGCAGCCACGAGAATCAGACATGGGAGAGGAAAGGTGCAGAAAGGCACAGACAGAAAGGAAATGGTCTGAAATTCCTCTCCCAGACAAAGGTGGGCTGGGGAGGATGGCAGGGGTGGAAGGCAGAGGTGCCCAGCCGAATTTATGCTGCAGGACAGAATTATTTTATTTCGGAATGTTTCGATTTATGTTGCACTGTTTTCTCAAGCTGCAAACTCAGCTTTGGCGTTTCTGCAGGTGGGCCCTCAGCCAGGCTCCATCGGCACTTTTAAAATAAAGATTATTTTCTTTACATAAAAGAAGAAGAAAAAAAATAATAAAAAAGGAAATCCTTCCGACTGCTAGGAAAGAAAGCTGTCTGTCCATCTCCAAGAACTAACGAACTAAAAAATTCAGTTTAATGGCATTTCAGATCCAAAAGTCTACACAGTTTTGAGCCAACACAGAATAATCCCTGCCCCGAAGCCCTCAGTTTATGCAGAAACCAGAATCTCCAGAGCTGCTGAGTTCAACTGAGGCTGAATTCTCCTTGTTGGATGATTCACCTCAGTGCCACCACGGCTGAGGGAAAATGAGAAGCTCCAGTGCCCCCTCCCCTCCCAAACACACCAGAATAAATGATATTTTCACATCAAACAGGTCACACCAGGTTGTTTCCAGCCTGTTTGGCCCGAGCCTGGCAGGATCAAAGGCAGCTACTCTGAGGTTGGCCCTTACAGCCAAATTTTATTTCTAAGCCTGTGGACAAAAGCCGTTCACAGCACCCAAAAGAGATAAAAAGAATGATCTGCCCATCTCCTGAGGCCTCTGAGTGAGTCCTGCTGCTCCAGGTGAGCCCTGACACATCCATGGGTGTGCTTTACTCAGGGAAAAGAATGATCAAACCAGTTACTCTTGTTAAATTAACTCCCTGTCTTTAATCAAAGCTTCTTTTAATAATTCCAACTGCTCCCCCAAGTCTTTCTGACGATACCAGCCTGTCTGCTTCATAAAGAGCTTTTGACTCACAAATAACAACTTTCCCCACCAAAGAGAGAGTGATCACGGTGGACTGAACATAATTAAGGCATCATGAATAATTAACAGACCTAGAAATGCCTTTAAAGAGACTTAAGGAGCGAAGCAAAACCCTCTTAAAAGGAGAGGAAAACATTCTGCCTCACCACGCTGCCATGCTGGGCCCGGGGAAAAAGGAGTGGGCTGATGAGAGCGGGTGAGAACATTTATCCAGGGCAGCTCTGCCTCCCTGCTGCCATCCTGCCTGGCAGGCAATCAGCTCAGCCCTGATCATCCTGCCAGGGCACAGCACCCCCAGATCATCCTGGAGGGCACAGCACCCCCAGATCATCCCTGCCAGGGCAGAGCAGCCCCAGATCTGATCATCCCTGCCAGGGCACAGCACTCCCAGATCTCCCTGCCAGGCACAGCACCCCCAGATCTGATCATCCCTGCCAGGGCACGGCACCCCCAGATCTCCCTGCCAGGCTGGGGAGGGAAGGGCACAGCACAGGGTTGTTCCTGCCCTCTGTGAAAATCAATTTTTTCCTTGGTTTGAATGGAGCCCCTGCCTGCCAGGGGCACACAGCAGGGGCAGGAGCAGCCACGGGAGCACAGGGGGCTGGGGACAAGGGGCTCTGCAGGGGACGGGGTTCGGCTGCTGTCGGTCCTGAGCCCAGAACAGAGGGGTGAATCAGCCCCCAGAGCTCCTGGCTGGGAGGGGACAGAGTCACCAGCAGGGCAGGGACTGTGGCCCCTGCCTGTGGCAGGATTTGGGGGCAGAGGTGTCTCTGGAACGCTGCCCCTGCGGGAACAGGCTGCTGTCCCACCCCACCAGCCTTCATCCCCTCCTCTCCATCACCCCACACCCCACTGCAGAGAATTCCTGCTCAGAGCAGCCCTGAGCCCCTCTGGGGCAGTGTCACAGCCCAGCTGCTCCCGGGGACTGGAGCTGCCTCAGCCCTTCACCTGGGAGCCTTGGCATGGGGAATTTCTGAAGGATATTCAGAAATTGGGTGGCCAATTCCTGCCCACAGCCTGCTGATCACGTCGCTGTTCCAAATAAACAGGGACAGGGAACCACAGCAGCCCCTGCCCTGACCTCAGGACAGCAGCACAGAGCAGCCAGACACTACCCAGATCCTTCCTGGCTGATATTGTGGGGTTTTAATGCTGCAAACAGGGGGAAAAAAATAAATTGGCAGCATTCAAGTGTCCTCATGGCTGTTTCTGCTTCCTATCCATATCCAGCTGCTCCACAAACCCTTCTGAACTGTGTGCAGGGCAGGTGGAAAGGGCTGCAAACATCACCTGGGAGAAAACAAGGTCATAACCTCGGCCCTCACCACTGCATCAAAGGTTTAGTAACACCCGTCATTAATATTTATTTAATGATGCAGCCACAAAGCTGATTTTTTTTTTTTATTCAGGCCGTGTGAAAAAAGCAAGAGAAGCCCAAACTGACATCAGGCAGAAATGTAATCTCGTCTCCAAGTGCTAAAAGCAACACAGAGAATCTCTGAGCAGCTCCTGAGTGTGAGTTCAGAGAGCTCTGTCAAATCACCAGCTGGAAAATGTACAAAGCTTCAGAGGGAAACCCAGGAGCTGCAAATCTGATTGAACAAGACAGGTTATGAGCTGGGAGCTCGTCTGTGTGAAGAAATGGGCAGTCAGTGCCAGTCTAAACAAATATGTACATCTCCCTGTGAACACCTCCCTCCCCCTGGGACAGCTCCTGTCAGAAACTAAAGTGACTTTGATCTGGCACAATTCTTCCAGTTTGCTGGGGAAAAAAAAAACACAAACAAACCCGGCAAGATGGCCAAGCAGCTGCTGTGGGTCCTGCAGAGGGATTTGGCATGGAGGGGCTGTGCTCTGGGGTGGCAGGAATGAGATATGATGGGCTCTGGGGTGACAGGAATGGGGGTGATGGGCTCTGGGGTGGCAGGAATGGGGGTGATGGGCTCTGAGGAGTGGGGTGAGCCCACCTGGATCAATCCCCGGCATGAGACGATCTCACAGCACGAAGCTGTGACAATTCCACGACTTTAATAAAGAGCTGAACTCCTGCCTCTGCCTCCCTCTGGGCCGTGGGCTGTGTTCCCTGCCGGGGAATCGCTGAGGTGATGATGCACAGACTGAGGTTTGACCCAGATCTGAGCTGGGGATGATGAACCCGACCCCACTGAGGGGAGGCTGAGAGCAGAGACAAATTGTTGCCTGGTGTAAAGGTTTCTACCCTTGTGCTGTAAGGATATGGGATATGTTGTGCCTAACTGAAGCTGTTAGACAGAATTATAGCAGAAAAACTGGACAGCTCCAAAAAACCCCTGTTTTTAATTGTGCTGTGGAGTGCCTTTTGCCCAAAACAACATTCCCCCATCTTGTCTTTGCCCCTGCTGCTATTTGCATTATTATTATCATTACATGTTTGGTGCCTGGCTGGGAAGGAGGGAGCAAAGGTAAAGAAACAAGGAGGGTTTTCCTGTGCTACAACCTGGTGCTGGAGATATTTTGTCGTGGCTGTTACAGGGAGGAGCAAAAACGGAGGAAATGTTGGTGCTGGGTGTCCCTGAGCACCCAGCTGGGACTCCAAGTGCCACTGCAGGGGCAGGGGCTGAGCTCCTGCAGCCTGAGTGCCAAAATCACACCGAATTAACCTCGGGGATGAGGATTTATCGCTGAATTATCCTGGCTGGCTGCAGGAATTGAGTTGGTGCATGTTCCCCGTTGGTGGCAGATGCTCTGGGTCACATTCCTTCATCATGTTCATATTGAAACGGCCACCTGGAGCTTGCAGGGAGGGCAGAGGATGCAGGCAGGGATGTGCTGGGGCTCAGGTAGTGCCTGGTAACCTGTTTAGCTCTGCCTTTGTGTCTGACCCCCCCCAAGCAAAGGGAATATTCGGCTCCCTGGCAGTTCCAGGGTGGCTGGGAAGGAACAAGTCTGATTGCCTTTGTGATAAACAAGCCCTAAATCACTTCAAAGCCGAGGCCAGAATCACTGGGGAAGATTACAGCCTGTGAAATAGTAGATGCTGGAACGTGATTCAGAGAGAGCAGGGAAAAATCACAGTGAATTCTACCTCCTTCTTAATTGGAAAAAAAAAAATAAAACAAAAGGAATCATTCCATGAGTCGACTGACTGGGATGCTCTTCTTCACCCAGCCGAGCTGGCAGAGCTGGGAACAGGCATTGAAACCCCAAAGCCTTGGGGGAAAGGCTCTGTCTCCCTGTGGGTGAATCCCACACATCCCTGTGCTGCAGGGAAGGCAGCAGTGTGTTCAGGGAGGAGCACCAGCTCCCTGACAGCTTCAACTCATCGGCAAAAAGCTGTTTTTTGCAGCAAGACTCATCCTCCAGCTGTCTAAGCCTCGAAAATTCCCGAAGCCATGCTTATGTTTTAGGCACAAATTGAAATTTCCCCCCCTCGGCCTACAAACACGGCAAGGCCAGGCCCCGGCCCTGATTTTCCAGGTGAATTCCAGGGCTGGGCCCCAGGCCTTCCCTGCTGTCCTCACTGGGAGGTAAAAAAGGACGGAAAATACCATCTTGGAGACCTTTCCCAACATCAGGGATTCTGTGGGGCCAAGGAGATGCAGCAGGAAGCCCCATGAGCTGCTCCCAGACCCCCCAAAATGACCTCGAAAGCGGCATTTTCCCCAAGCCCACCAGATTCCAGGAAAATTCCACCTTTTCCCTGGTTTTGTCTCTTTCTCCCTGTCACTTTTTAATGTCTGAGCGGGCTGGTGTCCTGTGGCATTTTCCAGCATTCCCTGGAGCAGAACTCAGCCAAAAGGAGCGGTGAGGAGCCCGGCTCAGCTCTCCCGGGAGAAACCCTGCTGGGCCTTACAAAACAAAGCTTTAAACAAAATAAAGGCAAGGGCAGCCTCAGCAGAACCTTTCTGGCAGGCTGCAGTCTTTTCCAAGGCGAGAAAATTAATTCCCTGAATGCCTCGTAAGGATTTTTTTTTTTTATTTTTTATTTTCTGCTTGGAGCAGATATTAAGGGTTTGCCCAAAGAACAGCAATAAAATCTGGCTGGTGATAAGAACGCCGCTCTGCCTTGCTGAGGAGCAGTGAAAGTGCCATGGAACGAGGCCAGAAATGCCTCAGACCTCAATTCTGTCAAAGCCGAATTTTCTCAGTGTCTGTAATGTTTCCCTTTTATTTCTGAAGTGATGGCCTTGTAGCACAGCAGCAAACAAAGGCTCATTTTAGCCCTCATTGCAGCTAATTACTGCACCTCCTGATTGCTGACCCCGGCCTGATGCTCCTCTCTGTAATCGCTCCAGATGGACTTGGAGTCTTTAATGGGATATTTTCTAACCAGCAAGGCTGCTGGGGGTTATTTATTTATTTTTATCCAGAAGAATTTCCCTGCAGGATGGGGAGTTCAGCCGTGTTCTCTGGCTTTTCTCTAGTGATCTCTGTACCTGGTGGGTTTTTTTTTTTTAAGGGAAATTCAGAGCAGGGATGTTCCAGGGATGGTTTTCTGTTCCTCCCAGCACACTGCCGGGGGTAGCACCAATCCTTGCCACAAAAAGAGCTTTTTAGGCTCACAGATTCCACGATTCCATGACCCCCCCAAACCCAGGCTGAGCAGCAGATTTATGGCTCTGAACCTCTGCGATGCCCCATTGTTCTTGCAGGAGGGATATAAATCTTTTCCTGGCCGTTGTTTGGGTACAAAAGATTTTTTCCCCGAGGCCACAGAGGATGTGAGGAGCTCTGAATTGCCAAAACAAGAGCCTGAGCTGTGAGATCTCCTCCCCAAACTGTCCCCACGGAGCTGAACTGCCGAGAACCTCAGGCTTTAAAAACAATCATTTTTGGACTTGGGTTTGTGGTTTGTTTTTTTTCTTCCCCAAATAAGAGAAGGAGGCCAGCAGCAAATTGCACGAGAGAAGGGTTCCCTGCTGGGCTCTGAGCCAGAGGAGAGGAGAGCAGCAGCTGATCAGGAGATGTGGAACTTGCTGGGGATGAGAATCCTGCCAGGAGGAAACAGCGAGTGCTCCTTGATTCCCAGTCGGGCCCCTTTTCCCATTATTCTGATGGAAGTGGAGCTCACACCTGCACTGATGGAATGGGTGGGGAGATTTTTTTTTTTTTTTTGAGGTGATAAACGTGGTTTTTTAGTGCAAAGGGAGGGGACAAAGCCCCCCTGGATAGCCCGAGAAGGGATCAGGGTGAATTCTGCCAGGCTGAGGGGCTGAGCAGGAGCCAGGCACGTCTCACACTGACGTCTGCCACAGCACAGAGCCTACAACCACCTCCTTGCAAGAAAAAGAAACACAGAGAATTCACTATTCCCTCTTACATTAAAATCACTGCCTCCTACATTCACATCACTGCTGTCAGAAACATCTTGATTTTCCACACCTAAGGGGCTATGGAAAAAAACAAGCATTTCTGCTAAAAATAAGGGTCGTTCCCCCCCCAGCTGTATTTATTCAGATCTCTTTTCCTCCAAAACGCAGAGTTATTTTAATTTTAATTTAATCCTGTATCTGCATAATTGCAGCACTGCCAAACAAACAAATCACAGTCGCTGGGGAAGCAGGAGCAATGCAAAACGTGGATTTAACCGACTGCATTTCCAAACATTTTCCTGTGAACATTCCCTCGCAGAAGAGCCACACTTCTCACTGGAACGTCCACGTTTTGATCACAACAAGCAGCTCCCCTTCAAAGGAATTTCACATCAGAGAATTTATGTCACAGTCACATCCAGCACGGAGAGAGCACTCAGGAAATCAGTGGCAGCCCCAGGTTTCACCCCTGGTGAAACCATCCCCTGCTCCTGTTGATTTATTTTCCCTGAGTTTCTTGGTGCGCTGGTTGTGGAGAACACGGGGGCCTGAAAGTCACATCCATTTCCCCACGGGTGTGCTGGGTAGGAATGATGGAGAGGGAATGCAGCAGCACAAACCACATCCCGGGATTTACAGAGCTCGGGGTGACTCCAGCAGGATCAGGGCAGAAACAGGAGCAGCTTTAAAGGACATTAAATTTCTCCCCTCCAGTTTTCCATCCTAACCAAGGGAACAACCCAAACCATCCCAGGATTTACAGAGCTCAGGGTGACTCCAGCAGGATCAGGGCTGGAACAGGATCAGCTTTAAAGGACCTCAAATTTCCTCCCTCTGGTTTCCATCCTAACCAAGGGAACAACCCAAACCATCCCGGGATTTACAGAGCTCAGGGTGACTCCAGCGGGATCAGGGCTGGAACAGGAGCAGCTTTAAAGGACCTCAAATTTCCCCCCTCTGGTTTCCATCCTAACCAAGGGAACAACCCAAATCATCCCGGGATTTACAGAGCTCGGGGGGACTCCAGCAGGATCAGGGCAGGAACAGGAGCACCTTTAAGGGACCTTAAATTTTCCCTCCCTCTGGTTTTCACCTCAACCAAGGGAACAACCCAAACCATCCCGGGATTTACAGAGCTCGGGGTGACTCCAGCAGGATCAGGGCTGGAACAGGAGCAGCTTTAAAGGACCTTAAATTTCTCCCCTCCGGTTTTCCATCCTAACCAAGGGCACAACCTGGGATTCTCTGGGGGTTTTGAAGAGCACTGGGTTTGAAAATCTCCCCGTGGTTCAGCATGTCTGGAGCTGCCACAGGACCGGGATGTTCAGGGCAGCGCTCCAGAGTCATTCCACAGAATTCCCTGCCAAAATCAGCAGCATCACCCTGCTCACCCTGGCAGCTCCGGGCACCTTAAAAACGCGATTTTTGAGGCGTAAAGCTCAACGATTTGGATCTTGTTGAATCTAAAGGAGCTGTTGATGAGGTTTCTGCCCTGCTGCTGCTGCCATGCCCTGCCAGGAGCTGCCTTGGCCGTGAACTTCGGCAGCACTTGGGTAAGAGCATGAGATAATCAGCAGCAGATTTATCAGCAGGGACAAAAGACTGAAACGGAGTCGAGAAAGGGGAAAAAAGAAAAGGGGGGGGGGATGGAGATCTACGAATAATTTTAGAAATAAGCTGCAAGTTGCACAGTCACAAAGCGGAGGCTGGAATGCACTTTTCCAGAGTTTGTAAAGACTCATTTAATTTCTATAGAAACTGAGCAGCAAACAGGTAATTTTCTCTGCAAATTGCTTCTATCACCTCTGGAATGCTCTGCAAGAGCAATGTATTTCCCTCGTGTCTTCTTAATCCCCTGTTATTTTCATTATAAATTTAATTAAGCTCTCGTAGAGAACATTCCATGACATACGAGCTGAGTTTTGTTTTTCTGCTGGAGCGGGGACAGAAAGGAGCTGCTGAATTATGTGGCAATTGGATTTCTTTTTTTTCTGGGTAAATATTTCAAATGACACCGAGCAGGGGAGTCATTTGCTGAATCAATAGAGCTGAAGCTGAGGGAAGGCGCTGCACAGGAAGGTCTGAGCAGCCCAAGAATTCCTTCCAGCCAGGCCTTTCCTCCTTGGACAAAATTAAGGAATATCAAGAGCAGATAAATCAGGGAAGTGCCAAGCTTTTTCTTTTGGTGGTTGCAGTAAAAAAGTCCATTTTTTACGCTCCCTGCAACCCAAAATGTCACCAGCATTTCATTTCATAACCTGCCCGGCTCCCCACTTCACCAATGGCAAATGTTAAAAATGAATCATTTCATTACAATTTATTTTAAATGATATCTGAAGGCTTTGGTGCCAAAGCATAGTGAAAAGCCGGGTTTGAATACAATACACATCAACACGTTTAAGTTAATTGAAAATGAAAATGAAATCAGTAGAGGCTCGGCTTTTTAACCCCTCTTTTTAACCCATTTAATCTCACGTTATCAGGCAATAACAGCTCCCCTGCAGAGCCGGGGTTGTTTGTTTCTATTTCAGCCTCTTCCCCGCTCGGGGCCATGACAAGTCATCCTCCCACCAGGCACGTTTGGGGATGCTCAGGAGTCACAGCAGGGCTGTCAGAGCCGCACACCACTGCTGTCACAAGGGAATCAAATCCACCAAGATGATGTTTTTCACAGGGGTGATCAAGCTCTGGAACATCTTCCTGAAGGAAAAACAGGAATTATTTCCCTCCCCAGGGACACGACTCGCACCTTGACCTGCAAGCAGCCCGGATCTCATGTGTGATTATTCTGGAATTTCTGTTGCCTGTGCTGCATCCATTTCAATATTCTCTGCCAGTGATTATTCCTTCCTGCCTTGTTTTATTTGATTCTCGTTGCAGAAAGGAGATGTCAGGAAATCTGACACGTTGCTGTGCCAGCAGCAGGTGAGAATCTCACGATTCAATTCCCACCTGTGCCAGGGCCATTTTACACCAATTTTCTCTGTAGGAAAACATGGAATAAAAGCAATAAAAGCCGTGTGTGTGCTGTGCACAGCTTCAGCACTGCCTGCGTGAACAGGGGCTGCAAAAATCCCTGCTCAGGAAGGATTCAGGAGGAAAGCACAGCCTGAAGTATCACCAAGCCAAAACGAGCTTGGAAAAGAACTTGTCATCAAATAACTTCATTTCCTTTTACTCTCTCGGTGTAAAAACTTCCATTTGAAAAGGGGAAATATTTTCCTATAATCAGCAGGTGAGAGGACGAGGTGCTTTAAGGCATCACATCCGATGTGGGAAAGCTCAAGCCGTGAATTTCTGAGCCGAGGGATTTACAGATCTGTCCTTCCCGGGATAATCCTGGGCCTGGGAGCCTTGGCATCGTTCAGAGTCCTGTTCCCAGCTTTGATCCCCGGGGACTCCTGTCCCTGGAGCAGGGTGATGATGTTCTCCCGCTGGTGCCTCACCGCCAGCTGCAGGGCCGTGCACCCAGAGCTGTCCTCCACGTCCAGCCGAGCCCCGGCCTTCAGCAGGGTCTTGACGATGGCCATGTTCCCCTTGAGCACGGCCAGGTGCAGCGGGGTCCAGCCCACCTTGTTGCCAGCGTTGACGTCGGCCCGGCACTCCAGGAGGTTGATGACGCTGAGGAAGGAGCCCCTGAGCACGGCGAAGTGCAGGGGGGCCCAGCGGGCCCTCTCGGCCGTGTTGGGGTCGGCCCCGCAGCGCAGCAGCTCGCTGACCACCGCCTCGTCCCCGTAGCGCGTGGCCAGGTGCAGCGGCGTCCAGTCCATGCCGCCCTTGGTGTCCAGCCGGGCGCGGCTGCCCGTCAGCAGCCGGATGATCTCAATGTGGCCCTTGAAGGAGGCCAGGTGCAGCGGGGTCCAGCCTTTGTCCGTCCTCAGCTCCACGTTGGCCCCGTATTTGATGAGCTTCTCGCAGATCAGGTACTTGCCCCTGGCCACGGCCAGGTGCAGGGCGCTGTAGTGGTTCTGGTCCAGGCTGTTGACGGAGATGCCCTTCTTCAGCAGGTACTGCACCACCCTGAACTTGCCCCTCTCCACGGCCACGTGCAGCGGCGTCCTGAGGTTCTTCTGCTTCCTCTCCAGGTCGGCTCCCTGGCTGGCCAGCAGCTTGACCAGCCCCACGTGCCCGAAGCAGGCAGCCACGTGCAGGGCGGTCTTGCCGTCCACCTCCTGTGTGTTGGAGTCGGCCTGGCGGGACAGCAGCACCCGCGCCACGTTCTCGAAGTTGTTCTGGGCCGCCAGGTGCAGCGGGGTCCACCCGTCGCGCTCCTGGGCGTCCACTCGGGCCTGGTGGTCCAGCAGCAGCCTCACGGTCCTGTCGTCGCCGTGCTGGGCCGCGAAGTGCAGCGGGGTCCAGCCGTCCTCGTCGGCCGCGTTGGTGCGGGCGCCATGCTGGATGAGGACGGAGCAGAGCTCGGGCAGGCGGCGCTGCACGGCCAGCAGCAGAGGGGTGCAGCCGCAGCCCCCCGCGCTGTTGGCGCCCGCCCCGCAGCCCAGCAGGAAGCGCACCTTGCCCACGTTGCCCTGCAGCACCATCAGGTGCAGCAGGGTCAGGCCGTGCTCCTGCAGCCGGCCCGGCTCCTCCTCGGGCGCCAGATCCTCGGCCTCCCCGCGAGGAGGAGGGACAGGAACCTCCTGCTTGTCCTTTCCTAAAGGCAGGGATGGAAAACAGGGAGAAAAGAGTGAAAAACTCCCAAGAAGGGAGAGATGTTGGAACCCTGGGCATTGAGGGTTTCAGGCTTTCCTGTGACCCTCAAGCAAACACTGCATTGACCTGAGGCCATGGAACAGGTTTCTGAAATGGAGTGATAGCACTGGGACTGTGGGTGTGGAGTTTGAAGAGGAAAAAAGGGGAGAAAAAGAGTGAAAAACTCCAAAGGGAGGGATATTGGAACCCTGGGCACTGAGGGTTTCAGGCTTTCCTGTGACCCTCAGGCAAACACTGCATTGACCTGAGGCCTTGGAACAGGTTTCCGAAATGGAGTGATAGCACTGGGACTGTGGGTGTGGAGTTTGAGTAGAAGTGGAAAACTCAGGATTTAAGGTTTTAGTATGTAATCATATATATGGTATAGTAATATATATGGGGCAAGAGGGAGGGTTCGGGGTGTTGGCTTCTTCTTTCACCCTCTTCTTCATGGGTTTGGGTGTTTTTTTGGTAATTGTGTGAAAGGGTCCACATTGCAGGCCATGGGTATTTGGTTATTGGGTAAAAAGCATAAATAATACAGGTGTCATCTCGTTACTGGGTAATTAGTACTTTAAAGACCATGGAAAGAGTTAGTGAGAGATCCATTTTCTACCTTGCTAGCAGAGCTCACGACTTGTGAGACTGTGCCATAGATAAGAATGAATAAACACTGAGTCCAACCACGAAAACTGCATTTCCCATTCTTTAATCCTGCCTCTAACAGAAGATAAGATGATAAAACCCAACATTTTAATTGTGTCCCATGTGAGAATCAAACTCACTACCATCAGAGAGGGAGAGCTTGTGACTCTTCATAGGATGACATGAAATGAAGCCATTTGAGAGATAAGGAATGTAAAATAAGGCCAGACATGCACTGGGGACATTTGGCCTCTCTCTCACAGTATTTCCTGAATAGTTCATTTTTCTTAACTTAAAATGTCACCCACATGGAAAACCTTATGAGCCACATCCTTCTAAATAAAATAGACAACTTTTATAGCTTCCCCTTCTTTAATTTTCAATTCTAAAGCCAGTCCCCTACTTACCCCCACTCCTGGTGTCTCGGGGGAAGGCGAACTCCTCTTTGTCACCCTTGTTTTCAGAAAGGAGGAAAGAAAAAGGGTAAGACAGAGTGTTCATTTGCATCCTTTAATGTTTGCACAAAGTGCTTCGCTGCTGCTCTGCAGTTTTGTGCCATCATTTGAGAGTTTTTTTATCCATCCTGTTTGTGCACCCCAAACTCAGCTAAGCCAACCACGACACAGCAGGAATGGGGGAGGCTGAAGATGATCTCTGGATATCCATGAGCTTTTCCTCCTTGCGCCCAATTACTCCCAAACACACACATATTCTGCTTCCTGACTGCAGGGCAGCATCCCAAAATTGCTTCCTTTGTTGTTTAGGGACCCCCCAAGCCCCCACCTCTTCAGGTCTCTGGTTTCTTGCAAAGCTTGGCAAAAAGCCTCTAAATAGCAATAATTCCCAGCTCCTATCTCTCCCTGTTTTCTAGCCATAACTGCTGCAGTAGCTGGGATTACATTGTGACTATCCTGTTTTTTTTTCTTAGCCAAAAAAAAAGGGAATTCAAAGCTTTTATTTTAAATTTCTGTAAGAGTTCAAACTGGGACATCCTCAGCTTTGTGCCATGAACAGAACCCTGTGATCCTGGGTTTGCTTGAGTTTCTTTTAGTGACCGAAGCCACCACAATAAACCCACTTCACCTGAGCAGGTCCAGAAGAGGGTTTTCCTCTCGGACTATCTATCATTTAGCGCATTTGTTAATCAATTTGCAAGCGTGCAATCCCCATAAATGAATTAGAGAAGCTCAACCCGTGCAGCAGATGCTGAGCTGCACCTTTGGGAGGGGAAACAGCCTGGCAAGAGCAAGGAGCAGACCCAGAGAAACTTCCTGACTGCCCGGGGGGTTCCTCACCTGCTGGCTCCTGGAGAGGGCTGGTTTGTGGGACATCTTCCTCACCAGCCGCTCGTTCTCGGGGTCCTGCACCAGGCTCTGGATCAGCGCCAGCAGCACGTCTGTCTCCACTGGGATATCTGCCAGGGCACAGCAGCACAGCTGGGCAGGCTGCCCCGGGCTCCAGAGCCAGGCAGGACCCCCGTGGGAAGGGAGGGAGAAGGCACGAAGGGGATGTGTGACAGCAAAAGGGCACCAAGCTGCCAAACCTCGGAGACGCAACTGGGAGAACTGGGTACAAATTTATTGTCACCTCATGGGGTTGTCCCTTGGCTACTCCACACCCCAGTCCCACCTGCAAAGCTCGGCCTTCGCTTGGGGTCCTGGTCCCAGCACCTCTTCATCAGGTCCAGCATCTGGTGGCACTCCCCGGGCCAGTCGTCCCTGACCAGCTCCAGCCCCGGCCGCTTCCCCGCCGCCACCTTGACGATGATGGCCATCATGTTGGCCCCTGGGGAAAAGCAGCACACCCGGGGGGTTTGCCCTGGGAAAAGGGCTGGAATGGCCATCCCACAGGTGCAGGGTTGGCGTTTACCTGCGTAAGGTTTCTTCTGCATGAGAACCTCCCAGATGACGATCCCGAAGCTGTGGGAGAGGAGAGGACATGGAATGAACTTATTGCTTCTGCCTTCCTGAGAAACAGGGAGATCAGGAAGGGAGTTCTTCAGGAGGGAAGGATTTCATCTTCCAGAGCAGAAGGATTTCATCCCCCAGGCCAAAAGATTCAGGCCTTGTGATTCTGCCCCATTAGGAGTGGGGTCATCACCCTCCAAAGGGTCTGTGCTGTGATTTGGAGCCTTTCCTGTCAAAATCAGACCCTCAGTGCCTTTTTTCCACTTTATTCACGTTGGAGTTTAGAGCCTTTGGCTCCTGCAAGCTCCTGTGACCATGCAAATTCTCCTTTCCCTCTTGCCCCGGGTAACTCTGTGCTGTAAAGGCCAAGGAGCTGAGCAATTTCCAGACGTGGGCACGGAGATCGTGTGGATGTGCTGCAAAGCTCCTTGCCCAAAAGGACAAAACCAAAATTGAAATCTCCTCTCCATCTGCCCCTGACCAAAATGAAGCTGAACACTGAGGCAGATAGGCCAATAGCGTTTAAAATTGTTATAAAATCAGTCTCAGCAGAATTGTTTTAAAATCAATCTCAGCAGCGACTGATGGAAGAGCAGCACTGGCAGTTCTGACCTCGCTGGTTTTTATAGGAACAGGGTGTGATGGCACCCGGGGCAATGCAGCCTTGGGAGGGTGCACTGGGGTGATGATTATCCACAGAGAATCCCCCTCCCTCTCAGTCTCCACCACTGAGCTCGGGGCAGCCCCGTGTCCTCCCCACATTTTCGGAGGCAGAAAATCAGAATTTAAACAAACTGAGCCCCCCTTGCTGTGCGCCAGAGCCCGGGGACAGCCCTCACCTGTACACATCGTACTTGATGCCCGGGGGTTTGCTGTTCTGCAGGAACATCTCGGGGGGGATGTAGCTCAGGGTGCCCCTCAGGGCTGAGCTCTCGATGTACTGCATCCTGCTGGACTGCTCCATCCACCTGGACAGCCCAAAGTCGGAGATCTGCAAGGAGAAACAGGGAAACTGCCCCAAAATGCTCACACTCAGCCCTCCTGCTATCACCTGAACATGCCCCCATCCTTTGGGATCAGGGACAGGGGGAGGTGTGGGCAGTGGGACTTGACAAAAGCCTGACAAGCTGCAGCCACTGAGCCCAGCTGGAGCCTGGAATTCCCAGTGCTGGCCCAGACTCCCGGGATGATCTGGAGAACACCGTGTAATTTGCTCACCAGCAAAACTCCCCCGGGTCAATCCTTCATGGAGTGTTCCTGAAGAACCTGATTTACTGGGATTCTGGACTGGCTTGGCAGAAATAACCTCGCTCCTGTTTGAGAAGCAGCAAAGGCAGCACCGAGGCCGTACCTTGACGTGCATGTTCCCATCCAGGAGGACATTCCCTGGCTTCAGATCCAAGTGCAGCAGGGGAGGGCTCATGCTGTGCAGGAAATTCATGGCCAAGCCCATCTCATGGATCACCCGGAATTTCAGCTGCCAGGACATCCTGTGAGTGGGAAGGATTCTCTCCAAGGAGCCCCTGGCCATATATTCCATCACTATCCCCAGGGGGCTGTTGCACACCCCGTAGATGGTGACAATGTGCTGGAATTTGATTTTCTCCATCTTGCTTGCCTCCTCCATTAGACAGTTCATGCTGGTCCTGGAAAATTGAGAATAAAAAATAAAAATACAGTGAGAGCAAGAAATTTTATCAGTTGATTCACAGGCTCAGTAGCTCTGTAGTAACTCAGTGATACCCAGCCTTGCTGGGCACTGCCTACCCCAAAACAATTCATCCCAAATTCCCCCTTGAGCTGATGATAATGCTGCCACACAGTGATCTTCTGCAGACTAAAACCTGGCACAGAAGGTGCTGTGACTGCCCGAGATGAGGTTTATTTGGGCAAAATCAGCCACCACAGGAAAAAGAGATGAACAACTTGCATTTATTTCAATCCTTGGCAGTGACGACAGAGAGCCTGTGCTTGTCACACGGGTGAGGTGGCTTTAAACAGCCACAGGGCAGGGTTGGATGGCAGACTGGGGAGGAATCTCCCCTGAGAGGGTGAGGAGGGGCTGGGATGGAATTCCCAGAGGCTGCTCCATCCCTGGAAGTGTCCAAAGCCCAGTTGGAGCAGCCTGGGATGGTGAAAGGCGCCCTGGCCACGGCAGGGATGGGATGGAATGAGCTTTAAGGCTCCTCCCAGCCCAAAACACTCGGTGATCCCATGGAATTCCCGGGGTTTCCCAGGCAGCAGGATGCAGGCACAGCTCCTGCAGCTCCACCTGTGCCTGCAGCTCCTGTCCCTGGGCACGGTGACTCTGCCCCCAGGGGGGACCCAGGCACATCTCTGCCAGCTCTGGCAGACCTGTTTCTCCAAATTCTCCCAAGTTTCACCTCTCCCGACCTGCTGAACGAGTTTGGGGTGCCTGGGGAGCTCCAGGAGCAGCCAAGCAGCAAAGTGCCAGGAGTGCCTTTAAAAAGCACACCCTGGGAACGGAGCTGAGCTGCCAGCAATTAGGCCCGGCCAGTAATTGATCTAAAATGGTTCAGCCAAGCAGAATGTTCTGCCAGACTTCCTCTAGCAGGGTCCTCGTGGTGAGGCAGACCCAGGGCTTGAGGAATCTCAGGTATTTTACTACAATTGATAAGACACAGAAGTAAAACTGATTATTTGACGCCTTCCCCCCCCAAATGAGAACAAAATGCAAATGTAATATCTGCAGAGCAAACTGAGAACAGTCACCGCTCAGCCTGAGCTCAGTTGTTGTCAGTAGCAAGAAATCACACGAGAGTGAGATTTTTATCTAGGCAGGGTCCTTCCAAATTGAAAGGAATCAAACTTTCAATTAAATAACTCCACCAGCTCTGCTGTTTTCCCATCAGCCGTGCCTGTATTGGAGGTGTTATCAGCAGTGGGTGTGATTAGCTGGCCCTGCCCCATCTCCAGACACAAGGTGGGCACCAGAGGAGTCTCTGCAGGGGACAGACAGAGCAGGAAGCAGAGGGGAGCTGCAGGCGCAGCACAGAGAGGAAAGAGATGTCTGGAGGCTACAGGAGCAGGGCAGCAAATCCAGCTGTAAATCCTCTGCCCCTCTTCTTTAAACCTGGGGATTCTGGTGATTAATTCAGTTTGATTGATACACATCAGCCCCAATGTCCAGTGCAAGCTGCAAAGAGGCCACCAGGCTGCTTTTATCCGTGTTTAAGGTGCTCAGCCCTGGGGTTCAGCCCTGTTTTATTCCCTGTGTTCCTTGTGTCCCTTTGCTCATCCACACACAGGACAGGGCAAGGCAGAACCCAGAGCACCTTTGGGTACCCAACCCTCTCCTTCCCAAGCAGCAGAAGCTCTTCCCCACAGATTTTTATCCCCAAACCCATCCTGGGAAGGATCCAAACCAAAACCCACCCAAAGCCGTGGGGCTGGGCTGGGCAGAGCCGAGCAGAGAGCAGAGCAGGGGTTACCTGTCCAGGCTGGAGTCCTGCAGCAGGAACGGGGAGCACTTCACTGCGTACACCGTCCTCCACCTCCTGTGCTTCACCTGGTACACGTGGCCAAAGCCCCCGCTGGCCACCCGCAGCCAGTCATCCTCAAAATCCTCCCTGCTGAACACGGTCAGGCTGCCCAGGGGCCGGCCCCGCTCCGCACTCATGGCACTGCTGCTCCTGCCCGGGGAGGGACAGGAGCTGATCCTGCCCGGCCCGGGGAGCTGCTGTGTGCTGGGGAGGGACAGGAGATGGTCCTGCCCTGCCCGGGGAGCTGCTGTGTGCTGGGGAGGGACAGGAGATGGTCCTGCCCTGCCCGGGGAGCTGCTGTGTGCTGGGGAGGGACAGGAGATGGTCCTGCCCTGTCCTGGGAGCCTGTCCTGTGCTGGGGAGGGACAGGAGCTGCTCCTTCCCTGCCCGGGGAGCTGTTCTGAGCTGGGGAGGGACAGGAGCTGTTCCTGTCCTGGGGATCTGCTCTGAACTGGGGAGGGACAGAAGCTGCTCCTGCCCTGCCCTGCCCTGCCCAGGGAGCCTGTCTTGTGCTGGGGAGGGACAAGAGATTCTCCTGCCGTGCCCTGCTTTGCCCCGCCCGGGGAGCTGCTCTGAACTGGGGAGGGACAGGAGATTCTCCTGCCCTGCCCGGGGAGGTGGGGATTCACCCGAGGGGAATCTTGGCACCACCTGTCAGCTGCCGATCCGCCAAGAGGTGGATCCTCAGTGTCGCCGCATCCTCAGTGTCGCTGCCTGCAGTTCACACAAGCTCATTCCCAGCCTGGGAATGGGGCTCTGCTCCCTCACATCCAGCGCTGGATGGGCAAATCCTTAAAGAATTCCCAGCGGGAAACAGTGCAGAGAACAACCCTTTGGTGACTGCTGGGTGCTGAGGGTGGGATTCCTCACCTGAGGTATCGGCACAGCCTGGGGGAAAAGGGAGGGGGGGAACCGGGGCAGGGTGATGCTTGAAGGGAGAAGAGAAATCCACGAGGCAGAATTGTACGTGAGAGATGTGGAAAACGCTCCAGAAAGAACAGAGGAAAAAAAAAAAACAATCCAGAAGTAGCTGGATGGAGAGGTGGAAAACACTCCAGAAAGATGGAAAGCTGGGTTTAAAAAAAAAAAGCCCTCAGAGGAAGCTGGAGAGGTGGAAAACACTCCAGAAAGATAAAGAACAGGAAAAACCCCCCAAACAAGCAGAACTCGCACATGAGTGCATGAGCCTGAGAAAAAAACCTCAGCAGAAATACTTGAAATGTGGTAAACCAGAGCAGTTCCCTCAGGGATAAAGTGAAATCTGCAGTCAAATCCCTGGAACTGGGTGTTTGGATGAACAAAACCTGGTCAGAGCAGTTTAACCATCACCAAGTGAGCACCAGGAGAAAAGGGGGTTAAAAACTCCTGACTGGCTCTTGTGCATTTGTGTCTTTAATGCCTCAGCTCTCCCTGGAGGTAGCTCAGTGTCAAATACAAGGTGGTGCTGATTTCCTCGGTGCTACTGCGATACAAATAATAATTAGCACTGCTGCCGGTTAATTGTCTCACTGCCAGCAAGCCTTGACCCGGGATTTTTAGTTCTGTAGCAGAATCTTGAAGAAACCCTTAGAGGAAGCCTGACCCCAGGGGAAATGTGAATTATTTCTGTTGCACTGACACGAGGGGCTGTGGCAGTGGATTCCCTTCTTTTAAGGAAAGAAGAGGGGAAAAAAAAAAGTGGGAAAAAAGACAGCCAGGCTTTTTAGGGAGAAAAAGCCCCAATTAGAAGGTGGTTGGTGGCAGTTCCCTGGCATTCCCCGGGAGCTGCAGTGATACTCTGCTCCCCTCCACTCCCCCTGTGGAGCTGAGGACCAGCACAGAGCCCCGTTCCCTCGGGGCAGGCACAGACCAGACAAAGGCGGCGATGCTCAGGTTTATTCCAGCGGTCAGGAGGAGGGGAGGCACCGCGGGAACACTGCAGAGCTGCTGCTCCTCTCCCTCCCCACACCTCCCGGGTGCATTTCTGAGCCCAGCAGCAGCTCGGGGGGATGTCGCAGCTCTGAGGGCAGGAACAGCAGGAGCGCTGCTGGTCACCCCCAGCACAGGCAGGGCCCCGCAGAGGTGCCTTTCCTCGTTCTCTGTCACACCCCGCGAGGTCTCTCAGTTCTCCACCAGCAGCAGGTCCTGGGCAGGGTGGAGCAGCCCCAGGTCCCCTGGGACAGGGGGATGTGAGGCCTGGAGGGGCCTCTGCCCTCCCAGAGCCCTGTTTGTGTCCCCCGTGCTGTGGATGCCTTTCCCAGAGCCTTCCAGCAGATCCCGGTCTGGTGCTGGAGTTCTCTGACCCTTCGTGGGAACTTGCTGGAGAAAACAGCAGCGAGACTAAAGGGAAAGGAGGGACTTGGCTCCTCAGAGATGAGAAAAGCTGTAAAGCCGAGGGAACACAGCTCTGGAGCACCTGGGTCCTGTCCACACGCCCAATTCCATCATTTCCCCACCACTTCTCCCCGGTGGCAGCCTCTAGTGCAGGATTTCACCCAGTTCCTCTCTGCTCCCCCACCCCTGTGCCCAGCCCGTGCTGGGCTCTCAGCCCTGCTGTCCCTGGCAGCTGGAGCACTGCAAGGATTCCTTCTCTACCCTGCAGCTGGTGGAGTCGCTGGTGCAGAAGAAAAGGAGGGAAGGAAGGAAGGAGAGGCAGGCTCGGAGCAGAGGTGGCCCCTCCTGCCTCAGCAGAAGCTCTACAGAAGCAAAGCAAACTCAGCTGCTTCTCTGGGGGCTGCCGGGGATCACAGCCCACGGAATTCCGCAGGCAGGGGACACCGGCTGGGCTTGGCTCTGTGCCGGTGGTGCAGCCACAGCCCCATGACAGCAGAGCCCAGCACAGCACAGGCAGTGAGGGATCCCAGCAGGACGGGCAGCAGCACGGCAGGACCAGCCCCTGCAAGCACACAGAGAGAGGGAATCCAGCAGTGAGAAACGTTCTTTGCACAAACAGATAAAGACTCGAGGGGTTAGGGGCGGTGTCGGTGGGTTTTGAGAAGCCTCTCATGGTTTACCAGCTCAGTGTCACTCTTTTCTAATAGCTATAAACATTTAATTAACATTAACCGGCTTCTGTATTTCACCTATGAACGCTCCTGACTTATGGCCAACCTCACTCTGCACCAAAATGCTGCAATCCTTTACAGACAGAGAAATTTCTGCCTCATTTTTCTCCCCTTTTCTCCTCCTAAACCTTCAGTTCCCTCACAGGGTTCATCTGGCTGTGTCTCCTGGCTGGACACTAATTAACCCCCATGTCTGGGATTCAGGGAAGCCAAGGCAAAGGTGAGGAGCTGTCGGGATATAATCTAATTAAGAAAATTATTTAAAATGTGCTGGTTTTCCTGCAGCAGGAAAAGCTGAGCAAAAACCTCTGCAAGGGAAATAAAAGCAGGAGAGCCCCACCTTCCACTGGTTTGTAGAGAGACCTGTTGCTCATCCTCCAGACGGGCCCGAGGGACACCAGGTTGTGCAGGTTTCCATGGCTGGTCCTGTCACTGGGCTGGGGAAGGGGCTCCTCACTTTCCAAGCAGCCCTGGAAAGACATGGAAAACACCTGGAAATGTCCTGGACAGAACCTCCTGCCCCAGGGCCCCGGCTGTCCTCAGGGTATCCCACCTCTGCTGTCATTCCAAAAGGTGAATTGCCAACCCCTGGACCAGCACACGTGTAAATCTTGATTCCCTGATTTCCTTTTCTTAGGGATTACCAACCACTGCCAGCATTCCACACCATGAACTCCTCTCCTGGACTTTAACGGGGGATTGGGTGGCCACGGGGTGACCTTGGTGTGAGCCAGGTCCTGGTGTGGAGACTCTGGAAGCACCAAATCCCAAAGCCCCGCTGTGGGCACAGGGGCACCCTCAGTACCTGCTCACATCCCGGCTGGCCCGGCAGGCACACCCTCAGCTGGCAGTGCAGGTAGGCCACGGAGTGGTTCAACATCTGGAACAGCTGGATGGAGAAGCTGGAGGCTCTGGAGCTGCCACCCTTCAGCAGCTGGATGTGTCTGCACTCCCAGGGCAGCCTGGCAGGGACAAAGAGCCAACAGCTCCAAATCCCAGCTCGCCCTGAGCAGAGCAAGGCCAGCTCTGCACAAACTCCACACCACAGCCCTGCGCCCTCATCCCGGCTGCAGGAAAACCCACAAAGCAGCAGCATTCCAGGCTGGGCCTGCCCTGCTCAGGGGAGCAGCAGAGCTGTTTTAGGAGGTTGGCTCTGCTGCAGTCTGAGCTGCCCAGAGCACACATTTCACACCCCAGAGGGTTTACAAACCCCTGTCATGAATCCTCCTGCTGCCCTGGCCTCGAGCAGAGGGTGGGAGAACTCCAGAGGGTGGGATAACTCCAGAGGGGGGACACTTCCAGAGGCTGGGACACCTCCAGAGGGTGGGACACCTCCAGAGGGTGGGATAACTCCAGAGGGTGGGATAACTCCAGAGGGGGGACACCTCCAGAGGGTGGGACACCTCCAGAGGGTGGGATAACTCCAGAGGGTGGGACACCTCCAGAGGGTGGGATACCTCCAGAGGGTGGGACACCTCCAGAGGGTGGAATAACTCCAGAGGGTGAAACATCTCCAGAAGCTGGGACACCTTCAGAGGGTGAGATTCCTCCAGAGGCTGGGACATCTCCAGAGGGTGGGAAACCTTCAGAGGTTGGGATACCTCCTCCAGATGCTGGAATGGGGGTGTGGGGAAGGCAGGCTGGCACCCCTGCACTGCTCTGTCCATGGAGGGGATGCTGCACCCCTGTGACAGCAGCCAGGGGGGAGCAGGATGGTTTATTCCCTAAATCCCCATTCCCACCTGCTGAAGAGGCAGCACTGAGCCCCCGCAGCCCCGGGGCCGGCAGAGGGGGACACGCAGCACGAGTCAATCTGCAGCAGGGCCCGGCTGCTGTTGCTCTGCAGGGCCACCAGGGCCAGGAAGGTGTCCTGGGGGTCGGTCCCAGCGGTCCCCGTGTCCCCTGCAGGGCTCAGGCTCAGCCGCACCGAGTGGTTCCCGGAGCCGCACCAGTCGCTCACCACGGCGAGGCTGGGGAAAAAGGGGAAAAAAGGGGAAAAAAGGGAAAAAAAGGGANAAGGGGGAAAAAAGGGAATGAAATGAAACCCAGGCAGGCTGCAGCAGCACACCCAAAGCCGGGAGCCGGGGGTACTTGCCCGTCCAGCACGGTGACATCCGAGGGCAGCCCCCTCCTCTGGTGCCAGCCGCTCCGCAGGGCTCCGGGCTCCAGTGTCACCGCTGTCCCCGAGCCTTCGGCTGCTCCGTCTGTCACCTCCCTGGTCCTGCCCTCCTCCTCCTCCGCCTCCTCCGTGCTCAGCAGCAGCCCCTGGGCCGGGGCAGTGCCCGCAGCGCCCAGCCAGGGGTGTCCCCCCGGGGACTGCCAGGGGCGCTCCGGGGGGACCTGGGTGAGGGCCCTGCCTGGGAACAGCTCGGGGCCATCAGCAGCAGGCTCATTAGTGCCCTCATTAACGAGCTCATTAGCAGGGGCAGGAGATGCTGGGGGAGTGGGGGACAGGGCAGCAGAGCCTGGGCTGGAGTGACCAGTGCCCAGCTCCATGGCATCCTCCTCCAGAGGGTGGGACACCTCATCCAGAGCATGGGATATGTTCTCCAGAGGGTGGGATACCTCGTCCAGAGGATGGAACATCTCCTCCAGAGGGTGGGATATGTTCTCCAGAGGGTGGGATACATTCTCCATAGGGTGGGACACCTCATCCAGAGGGTGGGACACCTCCAGAGAGTGAGATATCTCCTCCAAAGGGTGGGATATGTTCTCCAGAGGGTAGAATACCTCCTCCAAAGGGTGGGATACATTCTCCAGAGGGTGGGATACCTCATCCAGAGGGTGGGATGCATTCTCCAAAAGGTGGGACACCTCCAGAGAGTGGGGTACATTTTCCAGAGGCTGGGATATGTTCTGCAGAGGATGAGACCCGTCCTCCAGAGGGTGGGATACATTCTCCAAAGGGTGGAATACATTCTCCAAAGGGTGGAATACATTCTCCAAAGGGTGGGATTCGTTCTCCAAAGGGTGGGATTCGTTCTCCAAAGGGTGGGATATGTTCTCCAGAGGCTGGGACACCTCCAGAGGGTAGAATATGTTCTCCAGAGGGTGGAATATGTTCTCCAAAGGGTGGGATACCTCATCCAGAGGGTGGAACATCTCCTCTGGAAGGTGGGATACATTCTCCAGAGGGTGGGATATGTTCTCCAGAGGATGGGATGCATTCTCCAAAGCGTGGGACACATCCAGAGAGTGGGATTCGTTGTCCAAAGGGCGGGATATGTTCTCCAGAGGCTGGGACACCTTCTCCAGAGGGTGGGATATGTTCTCCAGAGGGTGGGATATGTTCTCCAGAGGGTGGAATTCCTCCTCCAAAGGGTGGAATATATTCTCCAGAGGGTGGGATAACTCATCCAGAGGGTGGAACATCTCCTCCAGAAGGTGGGATACATTCTCCAGAGGGTGGGATACTTTCTCCAGAGGGTGGGATTCATTTTCCAAAGGCTGGGATTCGTTCTCCAGAGGGTGGGACACGTTCTCCAGAGGGTGGGACCCCTCCTCCAGCGGCAGTCCGGGTGACGCTGGCTGTGCAGCAGACACAGCTGCCTGAGCCTGCAGCCGCCTGCTGGGGGCTGCATCTTCTCCTGCTGCCCCCTCCCGGCTCCCCAGCAGCCCTGAGGAGCCGAGCAGCACCACCGTGTGCGGGTCAGGCTGCACGGCTGGGTCAGGCTGCAGGGCTGGGTCAGGCTGCAGGGCTGGGTCAGGCTGCAGAGCTGGGTCAGGCTGCACGGCTGGGTCAGGCTGCAGGGCTGGGTCAGGCTGCAGGGCTGGGTCAGGCTGCATGGCTGGGTCAGGCTGCACTGCTGGGCCAGGCTGCAGAGCTGGGTCAGGCTGCACGGCTGGGTCAGGCTGCATGGCTGGGTCAGGCTGCATGGCTAGGTCAGGCTGCATGGCTGGGTCAGGCTGCATGGCTAGGTCAGGCTGCGTGGCTGGGTCAGGCTGCAGGGCTGGGGCTGGCAGCAGGGCTGGGGCTGGCAGCTGGAGCAGCTCTTTGAGTGCAGCAGTGACAGTGTCACCCTCGGCTGCAGGGACAGGAGTTCCCGCTGCTGCAGCCTGGGCTGGGCCCGGTGTGGCTGTGGGCTGTCCCCCCGGGGCAGGGACAAAGCCCGTGGGCACAGCTGCCTGGGCTGGGGTCACACCCAGCCGGTTCCCCGGGGGCTGTGCTGTCCCTGGGGTGATCAGTGCAGACACGCTGCTCCCCAGGGATTTGCCAGCTCCTGCCTTTCCTGCACTGCTGCTGGTTTCAGCTGGCCTGGTGCTCTGTCCCGTGCTGGCCTGGGAGGAGAGCTCAGCAGGAGCTGGGGCAGGGGCAGCAGAGCTGGCAGATGTCCCTGCACGGGTCACCACAGCCAGAACCTTCCCAGAAATCGCTGTCTTCCTTTGGACCTCTGTGGGAAACGGAGTCTGCTGCGGGGCTGCTGTTGGTCTCTGTGTGGTTATGAAGGGCTGAGGCACAGTGGGGGTGAGTTCCAGCTCCAAACGCTGAGTGAGATGAAGTTTTCCAGCAGGGATGGGGGTTTGAGCTGCTGTGGCCGGCATGGGGACTCCAGGCCGGGCTGTGCCGCCCGTGCTGGACTCGCCGTGTTCATTCCCAGCTGGAAGCACCAAGGAGGTGCTGGGAACACCTGGAGATGGCAGCAGCTCGGGGCCTGGGAGCCTGTGAGGGGTGGGCTGCAGGGGTTTGGTGCTGGGGAGGGCCCTGGGGGGCACACAGGCTGTGCAGGGGGCAGGGGCTGGGCTGGGGGTGGGCACTGGGCCCACCTGCCCTGCAGCCCCTGAGCTGCTCCCAGGCTGGGCAGGCTCTGGGGAGCCCCGGGGCTCCTCTGCTGGCACCAAAGGAGCTCCAGATGAAGATGATGAAGGTTGTGGCCTTTCAGTGGAGACGTACACTGTGGGGGAAGGTTGGGGGCTCTGAGTGGACACCAGCTCGGAGGGCACAGGGGAGGTGCCAGGCTCTGCTGACACGGAGAGCAAAGCAGTGCCCGTGGCCTGCTGGGGATGGGGAGCAGGAATCTGCATCTCCTCAGACAGCCTGGGCATGGTCTGCGCCGTGGGGCTCATCCTGGGGTCCAGCACATGACCTGGGGCTGAGGTGACAGCTGAGGACAAGCCCCTGAGGGCTGTGGGGACAGCACGAGCTGCCCCTGGCTCAGAATTGACCTTTTCTCTCTCTGCTTGCTGCTCGGACACAGTGGGCAGAGCAGTTTCAGGTCCCACAGATTTCCCAGCGGGGTAAGAGGGACTGGTTTCCACTGGGATGTCCTGGCTGCTCCCAGCTGTCCCCACAGCTGTGGCCATCCTGAGGTCACCCCGAGGAGGGGACAGCACCTGTGGGTGTCCCCTGTCACTGGGCAGCAGGACAAACACAGGCCTGACCAGCACCAAGCTGGAAGGGCTCAGGGGGAGGTTTGCAAGGTCCAGCCCTGAGGAATTGGGTGCTGCCAGGATTTGCTGGATGGAAAGCAACCCCCCAATGCTGGAATTGGGGAATTCTGTGGGGAGAGGGGAATCCTGCATGGGCTGCAGGCAGATCGTGCCATCGGTGCTCCTCAGCACGAAGGACAGCTGTGGGGACCAGGGCAGCAGGGTCGGGGGGTCATCTCTGCCTGTGCTGAGGTTTTTGACAGCTGCATCCAGGGACATCCTGAACTGCTGCCCCAGGGCCTGTGCCAGGGCTGCTGGCACCTCCCTGGGCACCCCTGGAGCTGTGGGGGAGCTGGGGTGGCTTCCCTGGGCAGGGGACGAGAGCAGGACAGGGACAGCAGCTCCCAGCTTGGCAGGGCTGGGAGGGACACGGCTGGGAAGGGGAACAGCCTGGGGCCTGTGGCTGTGGGATCCAGAGGGGCTGGGGACAGGCCTGGCTGCTGGGGACAGGGCTGGAGAATCAGTTTTGGGGGCTGGGCTGGCTCCTGGGATCAGTGGAGAAGAATCAATTTTGGGGGCTGGGCTGGCTGGTGGGGACAGTGGAGGAGAACCAGTTTTGGGGACAGGGCTGGCTGGTGGGGACAGCACTGGAGAACCAGGTTTAGGGGCTGGACTGGCTCCTGGGATCAGTGGAGGAGAACCAGTTTTGGGGACAGGGCTGGCTGGTGGGGACAGTATTGGAGAACCAGGTTTAGGGGCTGGACTGGCTCCTGGGGTCAGTGGAGGAGAATGAATTTTGGGCACAAGGCTGGCCTCTGGGGTCAGTGGAGAAGAGTCAGTTTTGGGGGCTGGCCTGGCTGCTGGGGTCAGTGGAGGAGAACCAGCTTTGCTTCTTCTCCCTGTGCTCACCTGCAGCCTCCCAGCCAAGGCTCCCTGAGGCACAGCAGGGGCAGAAGCTCCTGGGAGCTGGGACCCAGAGCCAGGGGATGTGGGTGAGGTGGTCGGGGTGTGGAGGCCCAGGGGCTGCACCCCAGCAGAGGCAGCAGGAGGCTGAAGCCCTGCTGGGACAGAATCCCAGGGCTGGAGGTCACTGTTCCCAAAGCTGGGCATTCCTGCAGAGAGGGCAGGTGTTCCTTCCTTGAGCCCTTTGGTAGTTGGGGAAGGTTTTGATGTGGAAATCCACGAGTGGATTGATGAGGATGAGCTTGGAGAAGGCTGTGGGCTCTCAGGGGAGGGGGATTCCCCAGGGGTCCCTGTCACTGCCCAAGGAGCAGCATCTCCCTGAAGTGCCATTTCCTGGGAGCTCCTGTTGGTCTCTGGGGGAAGGTGTTTGGTGCAGCTGAGAGCCCTGTGCAGAGAGAGGGGCTGTTGTCCATCACTTGTGCCAGCTTGGAATGGAGAGGGAAGGAATTCCTCAGGAGCTGGAGCTTCCATCAAGAGCGAAGAAGGATTTTCACTCCCTGGTGGGAGGGTGAGAGGAGCAGGGTGAGAGGTGCTGCTCCCCAGCAGCCGGGCTGGGTGTCCAGAGCCGTTTGTCACAACTGAGGTTGAATTTGTGCCTTTGCTGCCTGTGGTTTCCTGCTGCAGAGACACGAGAGGGGAAAACTGAACGGGCCTGGGCCGGGCTGTGCTGGAAGGGGCTGAGCCAAGGTGCCCTGGGGCTGGCTGTGGTGGCATTGCAGACACTGTAACTCCAGCAGCCGAGCTCTGAGTCCTCCTCAGGTGGGCAGGTGTGACCCCTGCTCTGGGGCCAGGAGGGGCCGTGGCCCTTTTCCCCGTGGGAATCATCCCTGTGGGCAGCCAGGCCTGCCCTGCCCTGCCCACAGACACCCCAGCCCTGGGGGGAAAGGCAGATGCTGCCATTTCTCTGCTTGGTGGGCGGAAATCGAGCCTTGGAGTCACAAGAGGAGTTTTGGGACTGGGCACCTCCCTGTGCTTGCTGCCAGCGGGGGAAGAGAGAGCTGCGAGCTGGGCAGGGTCCTGGTGTGTCCCTGCACTGGGAAAGGGCTGGGGCAGCCCAGAGCTGGAACTGGGACCAGCCCCAGGAGCATTTTCTGCTTCTCTTTGCAGTTCCAGGGCTGTGGGGGCCCGTGATCCCTGTGTGGAGGCCCTCCAGAGCTTTCCAGGGGCCGTGTGTCCATCCTGGGCTCTCCAGGCTGCTGTGTGCAGCAGCTCAGCCCCCGCCAGGCTCCCAGGCACGGCCCCAGGCAGCAGAGCTGTTCTGTTTGCAGCTCTCCCTGCCTGGGACACGGGCTCAGAGGTTGTTCCAGGGGTGGGATCAGCTCCTGGGCTCTGGGAGTGAAGGGTCACCTCAGCCCAGGCACCGTCGGGCACGGGGTTGCTCTGGGCAGGGCTCAGCCCCGGCATCCCACTGCCGGCGCTCCTGGAGGCACCTGGGGAATGAGAGCAGCCTTTGGCTCAGCTGGAACCAGCCCTGAACTGCTCCAGCAGCACCTCAGGACGGCTGGACTGGGGCACCAGAGCCACACGGGAGCTCTGGCATGGCCAGTCCTATCCCATTCCCATTCCCATTCCC
>VZDJ01000063.1:1768059-1791103 GCA_008694505.1 Cyanoderma ruficeps | reverse complement strand
CCCATTCCAGCTGTTCCAAACCCCCTCCCCTGCTGCCCCAGCACCTCGTGCAGGCCCCAGAGCAGCCAGGGAGGAGCCCTCAACCTTCATCCCTTTCCCAGGAAGAGGAAAACCCTCAGGACAGGCCAAGGACAGGCTGCGAGCTCCTCCAGAGCCAAGCAAGATTAAAATAAACCCAGAGGAGCTCCCTGCCCTGGCTGTCCTTTAGCACTGCCCCTCCTGCAGCATCCCAGCGCCAGCAGGAGCTCCCTGATCCCTGCAGGGCGTCCAGGCAGGTTTGTTTGGGCACAGAGCACAGAGAACTCAGCAACTTCTCAACCCCCAGAGCAGCCACTTTGTCACTGAGAAAGGCTGGTGCTTGTTTAAAGGGTAATTCTTTTCTCCACACATTTTACTTTTTTTTTCCTGTTTTCACATCAGAAGGTCGATGTTCCAAATGACAGTTTCCAAACCGCAGATTAAAACGTATTTTCCTCCCCCCAAAAAAACTTTAAGCATTTTTTTTCCTTAGGCACCCGCCCAGGAAAGACAGGCTCTAAAAGCTTAAGTGTTATGCATTTAAATCGTGGTTTTTGACAAAGCAGAGGTTTAGCAGCTTCACAAAAAGAAGAAAACCCTTGATTAGCTAGAAAATTCCGTTGCCACTTCCCAAGTTCATCTTTCCTGGAGAGAACAGCCTGCCTGAGGACGCAGCCCTGCCTCCACCAGCCCAGTTAATTCCTGAGCCCTCCCAGGGATGCTCGAAGGGCAAAGGCAAAGCTGGAGCCCAGCTGAGAGTGACAACAGCCCCGGGAGCACCACAAACACAGCGCTGAGCTCACAGCGTCACAAATATCGAGAGATTGAACATCAATGACAGCTGTTCCCAAAGGAGAGGCAGCACGACGTGTCAGGGCTAAAGGGGATCCTGACCAAGCCTCCAGCAGCACCAGCCTGACCCTCAGTGCTCCCTCAGGAAATGGGATTTTTATTTTGTTCTCCCCTACAGAGACAATATTTTCTTTGGGGACTGAGCAGGGCAGCGATGTCCTGCTGAGGGGCCGCTCGCACCAAATGAAATAATTTCACCCAAACCCTGCACGAACAGGGAGAAGCTGCTCCTTCACCCCAGAGCTGCCCCACACCCGAGAGCAGAGCAAAAGAGGCACAAAAGCAGCGATTTTCGAGCCTGGAACAAAGCCCATCACTCACCAGACAAATCCAACAGCCCGGCTGCCAGCAGCACCAGGATGGGGAATTTTTCCAGCATCTCCTGAGTCATCCCGACAAGGAATATCCCGCCTGGAAGCAGCTCCCTGAGGAGCCGCTGCTGCCTCCCAGCGATGGGCATTTGCTGCCGGCTCTGAAGAGGATTGGGTTACTTTATAAGAGCTTAGGCCAGACACCAACCAATAACCTGTCCCAGGAAAGAAAAAAAAACAACCCGAAAACCTGCGCCAATTGGAATCCATCGGTTTTTAACAAAAGGACAGAGGGCGGTCAGGTGGATTTTGGGTCCGAAAGGTGGAAAATGTGGCAGTGAACACGAGAGGGGGGAGAGTTAATACACTCCCAGGAGGGCTGGGGGAGGATGTGGAGGGGCTTGGATGCAGCCAGAGGAGGGGAACAAAGCTGGGAGCACGTCCTGCCAGGCTCGGGGCTCTGGGGTTGTCCTCTGTGGGGAAAATGACCCTCAGGGGACACCTCCTGGCCCTCTGCAGCTTCCCCAGCAGGACACGAGGGGAGGTGCTGAGGTCACACTGGGCATTAGGAGCATTTTTTAGCCGAGGAGGTGGTTCAAACCCTGCAAACCCTCCTGGAGAGGGGATTTTGTGCAATGCCCTGAGCACGCTTTGTCTCCTGTTCAGCCCCGGAGTGCTCAGGCAGCTGCACTGGGTGATGCTGTAGGTCCTTTTTAACAGAACTATTCCATAATTCTGATCTTTTTTTGCCAATAAAAACATCCCCAGGGCTCAGCCTGGATCCCAGGGAGGATTGGAAACCACAGTGAAACAAGGACAGAACTCAAACCTTCCCAAGAGCCCAAGGACAGCCCAGAGGCTTCTCGAGCACCATCACAACCATATCTTTTTTTGTTTTTTAGCCACAAAATCCCAGAAAACTGTAAATATTCCCTTGCAGGCAGCAGGAACCTCTCAGTGCCAGGCACACAAACACCGAGCCAAAGGTGCAGACAGGCTGAGGGGACAGCAGGGAACATCCTGACCACACAGAGAACATCCTGACAACAGCCCTGCCTGTCTGGGCACCGTGAACACCTGAGCAAAGGTAGATAAGGCCCTAATGACAGCTGGGAGCAGCGGGGACAGCCAGGGAGGGAACAACAACAACAACAACAATTCCCCAGGCTCCAGGAATCCAGCAGGGAGGGGGGTGGGGAATCCAGCACAGAAAATTCTCGAATCTTTGTGCAGGCGAGCCCAAACACAGCAGAGAATGCAGAGTTCCACCTGAGACCTTGGAAAAGGCTCCCAAATTTAGAGACCACGAGCAACAATGTGGGTTGGTAGCTTAGATTTACACACATTAGGCTAAGCAGTGGGAAGTTTTTAATGTTTAAAGTCAAGATATGGAAGTGGTTATAAAGGTAATCAGAAGTTTTAAGGTGGGGTTCTGTAGGATTGAGTGTCACTGTAGGACTGGATACAAAAAGCATTGTGGCAGGACGTGCGACGCATTTTAATTATGATTAAATGTTTCACGCCAATTAGCTCTGGGTGTGAAATTAAAACAATCTGTGTGGCAGTAATTAGTATATTAGTAGATTATTGGCTAATAAACCTTTAAAACCCCTTGTAACCTGTGGTCTTGTGGCCACTGACCACAAACTCTTGGTGAACGTGGTGAAGATGTTCTCACCCTCCATGAAACTAAAGAAGAAGAACAATAAACCACATTTTAATTAATCTCCCAGTGCTCCTGTCTCTCTTAATATCCCGACATGAGGGGCTGGCAGATCCCAGTGCCAGCCCCAGCCCTGCCCTCACCACCCTGGCAGAGCCAAGGGCAGGGGGAAGGAAAATTCCTGGCACCCGAACCCTCCCCGTGGGATCTGTGACCCGTCTGGGCAGGTGTGACCCCAAACCCCTCCAGATTGTCACACCGAGAGGATCCACTGCACATTTCCCATCCCAGGAGCAAGAGAATCCCCTTCCTCTCCAGAGAGAAGCTGGTTCAGCTGCTCCCTGGAAAAGGAGCTGCTGGATAATTTGTCAGCCCCTGCTCTGAGGGGACAAACTTTCCCCCCCAGGTGTCCAGGAGGGGACCTGGAGAGTCGTTTTAAAGTCAAACTGGACTGGCCTGTGCTTATTCTTCACAGAAATGTAATAAATTCTGCTGTTCAAACCCAAGGTGGGAAAAAAACCCAACTGTGCTGTATTTATGGCCATTTATTAAATTTATGTCAATTATTAAAGCAAAGGCAGCCTAATGCAAGGTGGCATTTGAGCCGAGATAATAAATCAACTCCTTCCTCCTGATATTATTTCACTGGCTTCTGTGGGGGCCCAAAACCACTCCAAAAAGCCACTGAAAAGTTGATGTGCTTTGAATTAATTTTATTAAAGCCGAGAAAACTCAACAATGAAAGAGATGAAGGGCCCTTGTGGGAGGTTTCTGAGGAGCTCAGCTGCCGTGCACGTGTTTCATGGAGGAGTTGAGGATGGCCAAGCCATTGAGCTCCCTCAGCTGCTGCAGGTGCCTGCAGAGACAACGCGGCAACACGGGGTCACCGGAAAGTAAATTCAATTAAAACTTTCAGGGGTGTAAATTCAAGAATTTCCGCTTCAGAGTTTCTAGGTAATAATAATAACACAGAGTTAATACAGAAACTCTTAACGAACCCTTTCCAGATTATTATTGCCCTCAGAAAGGCACATAAATAATTTTCTTCAATATTGATTATAATACTGAAGAATAGTTAAATGAATGATATAAAAATATATTTAACATATGAATATTTTAATTATTATNGTAATATATGTTATATAATATATGTTAAATATTAGATATTAGATATTTTATTTATTATATAAGCAATTAAATATTGAATATATAATATTTAATGTCATGGAGTATTTCTATAAATTAACCTAATAATTCCAGATTTGACTTACACCGGTCTGTTTCTCAGGGATCATCACTGAATAACAAAAAAGAGAAATAAACCCAGGGAGTTTTAGGCCCTTACTTGACTCACACTGGTCAGTTTTTCAGGGATTATCACCAAATAACGAAAAAGGAAAATAAAACCAGGGAGTTCTGGGGCCTAACTTGACTCACACTTTTTCAAGGATCATCACCCAATAACGAAAAAAAGGAAACAAAAAAGGGGATTTGTGGCCCTACCTTGGCTCGGCCAGGCAGAGCCTGCCCAGGGCAATGGCTGAGTTGTGCTGCACCGAGGCTCTCTGGGCGTCCCCCCCGGCCTGCCGGAGCAGCAGCAGCACCACGCGGGAGCCCAGCAGGGACGAGGCTGCCCCGGGCAGCTGCAGGCACTGGCTGAGGCAGAAAGCTGCATTGCCCACAGTCAGCTCATCCCCGGACTCCAGCAGCTTCAGCAGCACCTGGAACCCTGGCAGGAGAGGGGATTTCTGTTAGACACCCCCTGAGCTGTTGTGAATTTTTTGCTTTCTGTCTTGGTGCAGAAGTTTCTCACGCAGCTTCATGTGAACAATGTGTATTTTCAGAATGTTTACACACTTCTCCTCTGAGAGAAGAGCTGATTGATGGTGATGTCCACCATCCAGGTTGAGAGGTGGCGACCTGAAGTAGCCAATCTCTTGACTTCTGTACAAATGTATATAAACAGAGTCAGATTTTGAAATAAGGGGAGTTGTTCCGTTGATCTGCTGCTGTGTGTGCCTGCTCATCTTTCTGTTCCTGGACTGGGACACTCCCAGCCTCGACAAATCCACCCTGAGCTGTGCCCTGCTGCCTGCAGGGGCTGTTTCCCTAAAAAACCTGGGGGGGAGCAAAGGGATTAGGCTGGATATTAAGAAGAAGTTTATCACTGAAAGGGTGATAAAGTTCTGGAATGGTCTGCCCAGGGAGGTGGTGGAATCACCATCCCTGGATGTGTTTAAGGAAACACTGGACGTGGTGCCAGGGTTTAGTTGAGGTGTTGGGGCTGGGTTGGACTCGATGACCTTGAAGGTCTCCTCCAACCTACACATTCTGTGACTCTGTGACTCTGTGACTCTGTGATTCTGTGAAATCAGGAGTTTCACTCACTTTTATCCCACCTCAGCAGCTCTTCCTGAGCTCTCCTGCTGCTCTTGGTGCAGATGGAAAGGGTCTTGATGGCATAGCTGGACGTGAGGTGTCCCCCGGCCTGGTGGGTGAAAGCAGAGGGAACAAACACAGCTCACCCCCACTGTGCCCCACGACAGCCTGGGGGCCACGGGGACAGGCCTGAGCCCGAATCTCAAATGAAAACCTTCACAGGGCATTTATCTCAGGGTGAATCACATAAACCTCATTCAATTCCTGCCAGCCACGAACACACAAAATTCCCTGGATCTCTGCAGCCCAACCCTTTTTCAAATCAACTCCCCTTGACAAGAGCCCAGAGCCACAGATTTTTTTCTAGACTAACTTGATCTGCACAATCCACACCTGCTGGACACAGATTTACAGCAAAAATTAAAACAAGAATTAAAAAAAGAAATTTAAAACAGGCTTAAAATGAAAGCTGGGAGCGCTGTCACAATGCAGACACATCCATCCTCCAGGGAAAGGAGGATAAACACAGGGGGAGTTAGATTTGCTCAGGGGGACAATGCTGCAGAAATAAAAGAAATTTGATTTACTTTCAAGAATTTGAGCATTTTCTTCACCACTCCTCCTTTCACCACTTCCTCCACAGCTGAGAGAGACGCCGGCAGGACCCGGCTCAGCACTCCAGTGGCTCTCTAAATGAGGGGAAAAGGAGAGAGAAGCAAAACCAAACATCTATTGGGCCAGGCAGCCTAATTATCCTGTTTCTTGCAGAATGAGACTGGAAAAAAATAAGTAATTAAAGTACTTAAAGGAGAAATTCAGAGGAATTAAGACAATCCCAGAACTGCAGAATCTAATGAAGAACATCTTTAAGACTTCTTGGTAACTGAGCAGAGCTTCAGCACAGGGAGAGATGAGCCCAAACTGGGACCAGCACAATTCCCTGGGTGTTCATCCATTAAAAAATTAAAAATACAAATCCCTGGTAGAGACCAGGCCAGCACTGCTGGCACTGAGAGAAGTGAAATTATAATTTCCACACAAGAACTGCAAAGAGAAACAGCTGCTGAACACCCAAACTGCTCTTGCTCCTTTATTTTTAAGGGGTTTCATGTTGAAGTGGTTTTTAAGAGCTCCTATCAAGCAGATTTCACGAAAACCTCTTGCATCAAACCATATAAAAATGAATGTAAAAGTGGCCTATTATTTCTTTATTGCTCTTAGGAATGTTTTAGGCTTCAAAGGCTCCTGCACAAGGCACAGGTTTGGTCTGAAGAGCTCAGGAGAGCCAAACCCAGCTTTTGCTGGTGACTTACTGTGACAATCCTGCCGTCCTGATGGCTGAGCAGAGCCAGGCACCTGCCACTGACGGGCACAGCAAAGTCCTGGGAAACACAGGGAAAACTCAGGGAAAACTCAGGGGAAACTCAGAGAAAACTCAGGGAAAACTCAGGGGAAACTCAGGGAAAACTCAGAGGAAACTCAGGGAAAACTCAGGGGAAACTCAGGATCTCAGAACACAGCACAACCGGAGAGTGATTCCAAAAAAACCATTCATACCACTATGGAAAGATAATTTATGCACTTTACTCTGTGTTCTCCTCATAACGGTTCGTATATTGAAGGTGGTGGCAGAGGAGAAAATCCTGTAATATTTTTTTTTCACTTTTCAGCCTACTTAAATCATCAACTACCCTTCAAAATAACCTGCAACACCATCACGTTTTCGAAACCCCCGGATGCTGCCTACCTGGATGGTGGCGTTGGATTCAAGCAGCATGTTCATCATCAGCCCCAGCACTGCAAACACGCACTGCTGGTACTCAGGGCTGCTGCCATCAGAGCTCCCATCCTGTGGGAGGGCAGGAAAATCAGCTCCCAGGGCAAGGACAGGCTCTTCCTGGGCAGCTCCAGGGGCAGGAAAATCAGCTCCCAGGGGCAGGAAAATCAGCCCCCAGGGCAAGGACAGACCCATCCTGGGCAGCTCCAGGGGCAGGAAAAGCTTTTGGAGAAGCAGATCTGGGGACACCTTTGTGACACAAATCCACGAGTTTGGTACCAAGGCTGCACACCCCAGACTGGGGGTGTTTGAGATGTTACAAGGATCCCTTCCCACCCCCTGAACCCTCAGTTTCTGTGCTCACAGCACAGCCTCCCCTGCACGGCGACATTTTTAAAGGACACACAGCTGAGGGTGGGTTTGGGGGACACCTTCTCCCAAAACCCCAAATGGAGTGAAAGGGCTCAGGGCTGTGAGGGGAGCAGACAGACAGGGCAGAGGGCTGCGAATAGTGAATATTATATAGTGGGAATGTTGGGTATTATATACTGGGAATAGTGAATATTATATGCTGGGAATACTGAGTATTATATACTGGGAATGGTAAATATTATATACTGGGAATAGTGAGTATTATATACTGGGAATAGTGAATATTATATACTGGGAATAGTGAATATTATATACTGGGAATGGTGAATATTATATCCTGGGAATAGTGAATATTATATACTGGGAATACTGAGTATTATATACTGGGAATGGTGAGCATTGTATACTGGGAATACTGAGTATTATATACTGGGAATAGTGAATATTATATACTGGGAATAGTGAATATTACACAGTGAATATTGAATTTCACAGACTGGCACTACTGAGTACTACACACTGGGAATAGTGACTATTACATACTGGGAATACTGAATATTTGAATATTATATATTGGGAGTACTGAATATTACACACTGGGAATACTGAATATTGTATACTGGGAATGGTGAATATTTGAATATTATATACTGGGAATACTGAATATTACACACTGGGAATACTGAATATTACACACTGGGAATACTGAATATTGTATACTGGGAATACTGAATATAATACTGAATATTAAACTAGGGAGGTGTAGGACCAAATATTGGAGGAAAAGAACGTTTTCCTGCCAAAGGTCAGTCTCTTACCAGCAGCTGCAGGCAGGCCTGCCAGCACTGCCTGCTCTGGGCCAGCTGTGCCCTCAGCCCAACATCTGCACACAGGCTGCCCAGCACAGCCACAGCACGGGCCAGGGCTGCCTGGTTCACCTGCCTGGCACACACCTGCAAACACAGAAAGGCAAAACCACCAGCCAACAGCACACGAGGGTGTGCCCAGCCCCTCTGAGAGCGGGGAACGGAGCTCCAGGAGCTCCCTGGTAGACCCCGAGGTGTGCAGGTTTCCCTCAGTCCTCACACTGCTTTATGAACTCTGGGGGAAAAGGGATGGATTTTGTGTTCCCTGATCCCAAAGTGTGAACATTTCCTGCGGTCGCTCCCTCAGGGCACGGAGCAGCTGCTGCAGCTGGAATTCCAGCAGGGGATGTGCAGAAAGAAGAGGCACAAGCAATGTCAAAGTTATGAAATCGTCTTGCTGCTCGTTGGGAGAAATGGGAGTATTTTACTGGACCAACCTTCCCCCTTCCTCAGCACAGCTTTCTGCACATTTTAGACTTGCTGTTTAAACCAACACATTTTAAATCTGCTGTTGGAAAAAGGACACTCAGGAAAGGGATTCTTTACCTCGGGACCCAATGTCACCTTCTCACCCTGATCCCTCAGATTAAATCACCAATCCAAGACACAACAGGTTGCTGACAGGGGATTAAAGTCACATCAAGAAGAAAAAAACTCAAAGCTGAACATGAATTTATCAGTGGGAATCTGCAACCAAGGCCAGAGTTTATACTGAATATTAAACTAGGGATGCGCAGGCCAAAATATTGGAGGAAAAGAACATTTCCCTGACAAAAGTCAATCTCTCACACCTGTAGGGCAGACTCGGGACATGTTACACAAAAATAAACTGGAAATACAAAATCCAATCTTCCCTACCAGCAACTGGGTGAATAAGGGTAAAACACCTGTGGAAAGCATGGCCCGACACTGGGCTTGGAACCTGTTGGGGGATAAAAACCCAAAGTTTTAGTCCAAAAAACCACAGCCAAAGGCAAGACAAGAGCAACAGAAACCTCATTGACCTCACAGCCTGTGCCTGGCTCGTTTCACACAACTCCAAGCACAACTTTATAGAAATGAATGAGGGATTTAAATTACCTTTCCTCCCCAGTTAAGTCAGACAAGATGTTCATGGCACCATCAGCCCTTGCATCAGTGCTCTTGACAAATGCCATCAAAAGCTGCAGCCATCTGGTGTTAAAATAATAATAATTAAAAAAAAATCAACCAAAAATTTGTGTCAGCTTCGGTTGAATCATTAAAGATCAAAATTCTATTTATTTAAGGTTGTTGGTATTTCAAGCCACAGTTAAATCTGCCTTTTTTAAAGCATCCTCTGAGATGTGGCTCATCCCTTTAACCTTTCCTCCCCAGGAAAAATGAACAATCTCTCCTGATCACCCATTATTACTCCAAACCAGTAAATGGACATTTCTCAGGGTAACTCCGGGATGAAGCAGCAAAATAATGAGACAAGGACAATGAAATGGTGCTTCCTTCCCCACTCAGTGAGCAAAGGCAACTAAATAATCATAAACCCCAATTTTTAAATGAGGAGACACTCCCAGCTGGAATCCAGGAGATTTTAGAAGCACTGGGGTGAGTTTTGCCCCAGTGCTACACGGGTTTAAAGGAGGGGGACTCAAAATTACAGGAATAAATTTGTTTTTATTTGTTTCAGACACCAAAACTTCCTGCAGTTGTACCCCACCCACCCAACTGGTGCTTTTGCCAGGCCAGGCCTGTCCCCAAGGGGCAGAACTCAGTGTCACTGTGTCCCCTCAGGGGGTTTTCCCTGGAGCTGGGGCAGTTCTGAGCACTGAACTCAGGACACTGAACTCAGCCCTACATGAGATTTTTCTCTCAGCCCTGCAGGATATTTTCTCTCAGCCCTGTAGGAGATTTTCACTGGGCCCTGCAGGAGATTTTCTCTCAGCCCTGCAGGATATTTTCTCTCAGCCCTACAGAAGGTTTCCTCTCAGCCCTGCAGGATATTTTCTCTCAGCCCTGCAGGAGATTTTCTCTCAGCCCTACAGAAGGTTTCCTCTCAGCCCTACAGGAGATTTTCTCTCAGCCCTGCAGGAGATTTTCTCTCAGCCCTGCAGGAGATTTTCTCTCAGCCCTGCAGGAGATTTTCTCTCAGCCCTGCAGGAGATTTTCTCTCAGCCCTGCAGGAGGTTTTCTCTCAGCCCTGCAGGAGGTTTTCTCTCAGCCCTACAGGAGATTTTCTCTCAGCCCTGCAGGAGATTTTCTCTCAGCCCTGCAGGAGATTTTCTCTCAGCCCTGCAGGAGATTTTCTCTCAGCCCTGCAGGAGATTTTCTCTCAGCCCTGCAGGAGATTTTCTCTCAGCCCTGCAGGAGATTTTCTCTCAGCCCTGCAGGAGGTTTTCTCTCAGCCCTGCAGGAGGTTTTCTCTCAGCCCTACAGGAGATTTTCTCTCAGCCCTGCAGGAGATTTTCTCTCAGCCCTGCAGGAGATTTTCTCTCAGCCCTGCAGGAGATTTTCTCTCAGCCCTGCAGGAGATTTTCTCTCAGCCCTGCAGGAGATTTTCTCTCAGCCCTGCAGGAGATTTTCTCTCAGCCCTGCAGGAGGTTTTCTCTCAGCCCTGCAGGAGGTTTTCTCTCAGCCCTACAGGAGATTTTCTCTCAGCCCTGCAGGAGATTTTCTCTCAGCCCTGCAGGAGGTTTTCTCTCAGCCCTGCAGGAGGTTTTCTCTCAGCCCTGCAGGAGGTTTTCTCTCAGCCCTACAGGAGGTTTTCTCTCAGCCCTGCAGGATTTTCCTGCTGTTCTCACCTGCTCAGGTCCTGCCTGAGCAGCAGCCTCCGGCCTCTCTCATTCTCTGAGTAGAGGGAAATCAGAGCCAGGGTCTCCCTCTGGATCTGGGGGCAGCCAGAGGAGAGCAGCTCTGCCAGCTGGGCACCCACGCCAGGCTGGGCCAGCAGCAGACGCTGATTTTCCTCTGGAAAGAGAGGGAAAACCTCAGAGAAATGCCACTCATTTTATTTTATTTATTTTTCCAGCATAAATGTTTTATTTGGCGTCAGCTGAACCCCACAAGTCAGCACAGGCAGCAATATTCTGCATTTCCACTTTACCCATTGCTCACCCCCGTGGGTATTCCCTAAAAACAGAGGCAGGTATTTGCCCAAGGTTGTTAATTCTAAAATAATTCAGCCTCCTCCTCTCTAAAACTCTGCTTCTTGCAGGTAAAACTGCTTAAAACAGAGAAAATTGTGCGAGTGGCGTTATCTTCAGAGCAGCAAAAATCACAGGGCATTTACTTCCCACCCCCTGGGTGGATTTGAAATGCTCCCGGAGTGGAAATTCCATCCCGCCAGAATTATGGCAGCATCCAACACCTCCTGTGACCTGCAACACTCGGGCTGGAACCACGTCTGGATGGATGGAGGTGCTGTGGGAGAGGGGTGGCCGTGCCCAGCCCCATTCCCAGCCCCAGAAATGCCCCAATTTTCACACGTGAGCAGGGAGGAGTGTGGATTCCGGGCCTTTACCATTGCCAGCACAGGCAGCTCGCCACAGGAGGAGAAGGGAAACACTCAGCTCCACCTCGGCTGGGCTTTTGCTCTCTGCACAGAAGGCCCTGAGTGAGAGAAATCAGCTTGTGAACGGAGCAAAGGATGGATCAAACCGGCAGGGAAACATCCAGGGAATGAAAATTTGCACATCCTCATCCCTCAGGTCTGTTTGCAGCCACCACCCAAAAATCTGGATGAACCCCAAGAAGTGTCAGTGCTGCAGCACAGAGCTGAACACCCAAATAATTCACTGGTGCCCGATCACAGCCCCAGGGGGTGCAGCCAGAGCCTTCGGATGTCTTTTTATACTCAGAATTCTTCTGCAAACCTGCTCTCAGCACCAGGGATAGGATAACTGCCCCCAAAGAGCAGACACAAACAGCAATCAGCGAATTCTCCTCCCTGATCTAAGGGAGCACTGTCTGTGTCACAGGCAGGTACAAGTCCCTCCATTCAGACACTAAAATCTGGGATTACATCCTCCTCCCATCAGTTCATCGGCATTTCAAGAGCCGATTCTGTTTCTTGAGAACAATATTCCCCTTTCCCAGGGCTGGAATCCCCCTCTGGAGATCTCTCACCCTCTGACAGCCTCGTTCCTGAGGATACTGAAGCCATTGTTTGTCCTGAAGAGCGTTTGCCCGGTGCCTGGAAGAGACAAACAGCTCAGGTGTGGGACAGCCGGGCAGGCTCCTGCTCTTCCTGCACGGCGCTAAAAGAAAAGGTCACTGCAGCAGCAGCTCTGGGGGAAAACATCACTGAAAAAGAGGGGAAAATTCAGGAATGAATGAAGTAGGAGTGGTTTTGAAGCTGAAAATTGCTCTAATTCATGCCTGGTGGTTGGCTTCCAGTGAAAGACTGTTTAGGAAGGCTGAAACACAAAATTGGCTTTGTAACTCAATGGGCTTTAACAGAGGATTACAAATATTTATAAACAAATGAGACCAAAACCCTGAAGAACTCAGTAGCTCAGCTACAACATCCGTCTGATTCTAAAAAATGCTTTACCAGAAAAATACAAATATTTATAAACAAATGAGACCCAAACCCTCAAGAACTCTCAGCAGCTCAGCTACAACATCAGTCTGATTCTAAAAAATGCTTTAACAGAAAACTTTAACAGAAAACTGCAAATATTTATAAACAAATGAGACCCAAACCCTTAAGAACTCTCCGCAGCTCAGCTACAACATCAGTGTGATTCTAAAAAATGCTGTAACAGAAAACTACAAATATTTATAAACAAATGAAACCCAAACCCTTAAGAACTCTCCGCAGCTCAGCTACAACATCAGTCTGATTCTAAAAACTGCTGTAAACACCCACTGGCCACGCTGAACTGTCCAACATTGCCAATTTTCTGCTTTAAACACAGGAACAGCTACTCTGGTCCTTTCAAATCTGCTCCCTTGCCCTCCTCTGCCTGGGTGACACCTCCCAAAATTAACCATTTTTGCAGCAGGTGCTCACAGTGGTTCACGAGTTCTGCCAGGAGCCTGATGCCCCCTGTGTAGTAGAGGATGTCCTGGCCAGGGGTGTTGATCTTCTGTAGCAATTCCTGGATGGATAAAGCAGCGAAATTCCCAGCCTGGACTTCCCTCTCTGCTCTTTCTTCATCTCTCACCCTCTTCTCCTCCAGCCTGGCCCGGCTCACACAGTCTGCGAGAGCACGAGGAAAAATCACAAAGAAACCAAGAGTGGGAGGGAAATTCTGTCCCATCTTCAGCAGAAAAAAACAAGGTGGGAATATTTTATTTCTTACCTTTGACCAGGTTTTCCTTCTGGGGATCAATCTGCAGCATTTTCTCATAGCACTGCCTGGCCTGGAGGGGGAAGAGAAAAGGCTTCTCAGTTTCAGCTGGGAACAGGAAGGTGATATCAGTGATATCCCAATCGGATCCCAAAAGCTTTTGGGGCCACTGTCCTTAATTGATGTGAAAAGTAAAATTAATGGAGAGGCAGATGCCAGAACTCCCAAAAAAGTCAAATATTCTCAGCCCTTCCATCTGCCTGCTGCTGCAAATTAAAAGGAAAATTTCCAGCGAAACCCAAGGAGCGAAAAATGAGAGTTTGGGTGAGAAAACAGAAACTGAGGCATGGCAGGAAACTTTCTCCCTCTCGCCCACCAAAGCAAAGCAAAACACGATCCCACGGCCCCAGAATTCAGCCAACTCACCTCAGTGAAGTGCTGCAGGGCCAGGTGAGCTTTCCCCATGAGGAAATAGGCTTTGAGGCAGTTTTTATTGCACTGAGTTAAAAAAAAATAAATATTTTTAGTTACGTGTTTGGAAAACTTTGCCCTTTCAGTATTTTTCCAGCATTCTGATTAATAATTAGAGCTGCACAAAGAAATGATGAGGGCATTTATACCATTTGTTATTTATTAGAGGAGTCTAAAGTTTTTTGTGCTGAATTATTGCCCCCAGGGAGCCAAGAAACACAGCCTTGAGGTGGGGGTGGAAAGCAGCATTTCCAAAAGGTGATTATTTTCCTGTCGATTTGAGTAAAAAAAAATGTGGATTTCTGTAAATAATGCTGATTTTAGAGATCTTTTCCACTCCACAATTCTGGAATTACCTTCAATGCCCACTCACAGTCACTGATGGCCTTCTCATACTCACGGAGCTTCAGGTAGGCCTGAAATAAACCCCAAAAAAAGTCCAGGCAGAAGAATTAGAACCCTTCAAACAATTTCTGCTCGCTGTTGTACAAACACCGGCTAATTAAAAGCAATAAAATCAGGCTGCTGATTGGCCTGGCCAATTGATTTTTAGGGTAATTTCCATTCTTGACTGCCATCTCCCTGGATTTTCTAATTTAGAATCGATTTAATAGAATTACACACACACACACACAGAGAACATACCAGGCAAACAGAGAATGCAAAGCAAATATTTCATTTTGCAATTATAGAAGCGATTCCTGAAAAAGCATTAAATTAATAATAAAAAATCAGAGTATTTAAATCACACACACACAGAGCACACAAGGCAAACAGAGAATGCAAAGCAAATATTTCCCTCTATGGTTATAGAAGTGATTCCTGAAAGAGCATTAATAAAAAAAATAATAAATCAGAGTATTTAAATGAAACTGGGAACGGGAATGATCTTTCCCCACTTGTTCTGGAGGAGCAGGGGCTCGCCACATCCAAGAGAAGAACGTTTTGGGGTTTTATTTTGGCACAAAAGCAGCCAGAAGTGGCTGCTGCCCTGCCACTGACCTGTGCCCTGTTTGTGTACAGCTCCTGCTTGTCCCGCAGCTTGTGCAGCCCCTCCGAGTACCTCTGGATGGCCAGGGCAAAGTCCCCTGCCCTGAAGGCCTCGTTCCCCTGCTCCTTCAGGGCTGCAGAGCAGCACAGGGCACTGAGAACAGCAATTCCCTCCAAATCCCCCCCGGTGTGGCTGAGGAAACCGAGGCCAGGCTCTCCTGCTGGAACAGCCCCAGGGCTCCAGCCCGGCCATCACTGCCAGGGCTCCTCTTGCAGGGGGAAACGGAGAGTTTGTCTCTGCCCAGCCCAAACTCCCTCCCTCCATCCCAAACTCCTTCCATCCCAAACTCCCTCCATCCCAAACTCCTTCCATCCCAAACTCCCTCCATCCCAACCTCCCTCTTTCCACCCCAACCTCCCTCCCTCCATCCCAAAGCAGCAGCACCATGAGGAGCTCATGGGGAAGACCAGGATGCAGCAGCTCTGAGCATTCCCTAACCCCGTCCCAGGGCTGGGGGCACAGACAAGCCCAGCTGGGCCTCCCTCGGGGCGTTTTTGGAGGGCCCAGCCTGAGGAGGCTCCAGCAGTCACCGTTTGCCAGCTGCTCATTCCTCCTCCTTCGCTGGCCTCGTTCTTTGGCATCCTTCTCCAAAGCTGCCAGGAAAGCATCTTCCAGCCAGGAGAGTTGGTGGCGTTCGAAGGAGGAAAAAAAAAGAGAAAACTTTATTAAAATAGAGGGAAAAAAACCAATAATTCCTAGGGTATATTGTTAAAATAGAGAAAAAAACCCACAATAATTCCTAGAGTATATTATTAAAATAGAGAAAAAAACCCCAACAATAATTCCTAGGGTATTTCTGAGTGATTTCTTAATGAAAGCAAATCCTAAGGGCAGGTTTCAGTAATGAAAGTGGAAGCTGTCACACACAATGGTGATGCCACCCCTGAGGATGGGCACACCTGCCTTGCCCAGGGCCAAACAAACAGGTTTGCTTTGAAATTCACAAAAAAAGAAAAAAAAAATGAAAATGTTCGGATGAGGAGCCAGAATAGAACAAGGCTCCCACCTGTGAAAAACACACGGCCAAGCTGGTAAAAGCCTGAGTGTGCTCCTAGACCTGGCTGAATCCTGGTGAAAGACACCAGGAAAAGCCAGCTTGGATTTCGGCAGGGGTGGGATCGGCTCTTGCGTGGACTCCAGCCCTGCTAAAACCGGTTTTAGGGCCGTGACAGACTGAGAGCAGTGACAGGCATTGTCCTACCGGCATCCGCCGCCTCCGCCCCGGCCGTGCCCTGCAAGAACACAAACACAGCACAAATATTTTGGGGGAAAGCCACAGCAGCACAGCAACACTCGGCCGGGTCGTACAGAGCTACACGGAGCACCAGGGAATGTCCGGGAGCACCTGAGAGATCCAGACTGACGCGCAGAAGGAGCATCGGTCTGACATTTAAACAAAGGATGGTGAGGATTTGATAAATTCTGACATTTCCTGGCAAGGTTCCATCTGTGTCTTTAACAAGGCAAGGCCTGAACTGAGCCCAGCTTCAATTTCAGAGGGAAAAGCCCTTACAGAAGTGTTGATGAGTGTTCTGTTCGCCGTGGTCCTGCTCTCCTCCTCCTCCTCCCTGCTGGCTCCCTGCTCTCGGAGCCTTTTCTCTGTCTCAGCAATGGCTTTTTCCTGGACAGCCGAGTCCGGGGAGTTCAGGCCTTGCAGCAAATTAGCTAAAAAAAATCACAGAAAAAACCCAAATAAAAAATATATATACACAGGACTTCAAACGTGGAAGAACCAGGAGTTCAGGTGGCACCTGCTTTGGAGTGAATAAAGGTAAATGAGAATAAGTGAATAAGGCATTGCTGCCCAGGATGGTTTTTATAAGATCACTGAATCCCAGAATGGTTTGGGTTGGAAAAGACCTTAAAACCCGCCCAGTCCCACAGGGCAGGGACACCTCCCATAGACCAGGATGCTCCAAGCCCGTCCAGGGTGGCCTTGGGCACTTCAAGGGAAGAGAAACTTCCACGGGGTCGGTCTCACTGTAAATAAACAGAAACTTTCACGGGGTCGGTTTCACTGTAAATAAACAGAAACTTCCACGGGGTCGGTTTCACTGTAAATAAACAAAAACTTCCACGGGGTCGGTTTCACTGTAAATAAACAGAAACTTTCCCACGGTGGATTTCCCCTCACTTTCAGGAGGCACCTGCAGTTCCTGCCGGCGTTACCGAAATTCACAGAAGCCAGCGGCTCGCAGCATCCCGAATAAAACCAGGAGGCCCTCAAAGCCTCCCCTCACGGGGAAACACCGAACAAACCGAACTGCAGAGGGGCACAGCGGGCATTTCTCCCTTTCCCACCGATTTTCTGCCTTCCTTGCCCCCAGTTCTCCCTTTCCCTTGGCTGTCCCCGCCTGTCCCCGCCGGGCCCTCCGGCACTCACCGACATCGTCCACGCGGCGCAGGAAGCGCTGGAAATCCGCCTCCGTCTCCTCGTCCCGCAGCATGGCCGGGGGACAGCGGGGGACACCGAGGGACAGAGAGGGACAGCAGGGGACAGCAGGGGACAGCAGGGACAGAGATGGGACAGAGAAGGGACAGAGAAGAGACAGAGAAAGGACAGAGAAGGGACAGAGAAGGGACAGCGGCACCCGCCGGGGCCGGGCTCGAACCCGCGGCGCCGTTGCCGGGGGAACGCGCCTGACGCGGCACCCGCTGGTGGGCGTGACTATGCAAATGAAGAACGACACCATGCAGGTAAGATCGGGTGTTGCATATGCAAATAAGACGGGCGGGGTTATGTAAATGAGCCGTCGGGATTTGGCGGGAAAGCGGCAGGTCCGGCCCGTGGGCTCCCGCCACAGAACCCCGGGATTATCCCGGATTTATCCCGGCTGGGAAAGAGCTCCGGCAGCACCGAGCCCACCCTGTGACCCAGCCCCACCTTGTCACCAGCCCAGGGCTCGGATTGTCGCGTCCGGCCCTTCCCGGGACACCTCCAGGGCGGGCAGCCCCTCCCAATGCTTAAACCTTCCCAAGGAGAAATTCCCGCTGGTGTCCGACCTGAAGCTTGCCGTGATTTTTATGCCCAAATTCGGATTATTTTCCTGCTCAGATCTCCCTGGGAGGCTGTGTCTGTGCGATCTCCGCGAGGCGGCGGCGATGGAAGCTGTCGGCCACCGCAGGGAGCCAGAGCATCGCGGAGCTGCGCTGCCAGCCGGGCATTGCCATTCCCGGCACATCCTCACCCCGGGAACGGCACATTCCGCACCCAGGGAGCCCGGCAGCACAAGGACGGGTCACCCTGGGGGTGACAGACCTCTCTGGGAAGCGACAGCCCGGCCACATCCATCCGCTTTCTGTTCCACATCCCGCCTCCTCGGCTGGGAGATGAAATCCTGGGTGGTAGAGAGGTGCCAAGCTCCACAGGCAGCCAGAATTCCCCATCCCTTCCACCCCCTTGGCTGTAGGAACAGCCAGGATTTCCCTTTCCCCCCCTCATGCACCGAACCCAAACAATTCCCTTCCCTCCATCCCAAAGGTTTGGTTTTTTTTCCCTCTGATGAAGCTGTTCCCAGCCCAGTGTCCAATTAAAAACGCCCCCGAGGCCGTAGCTGGGGCAGTGGGGTGCTCGGGAATTTGGGGTTTATTTGTCATCCCACAAACCCTGGGGAATAAAGTCCCACGGGGCAGAACGTGCAGAGGGGGGAGACACCTTTAGTCTCTGAACACTTAAAATGATGCTCCGAAGCTCATGCACGACATTCAAATGCTGATATCTGACAGAAGGCCTGATAATTATGGGTTCTAGAAGGGATGAGAGAAAGAGGCAGCTCAAAAATCTCCCTCCACCTCCCTCCAGCCCCCCAACCCTGCTCAGACTTACCCCAAATTCAGCCCGGGGGGAAAAGCAGCCACACTCAGCCAAGGTGACACTGCCGGCCGGGTGCCATGGCCTTAACAGAGGGAGAGACGAGGGAAAAAATAAAAATTAAACGGAAACTAAAAGGTCTGAGGGTTGGGAAAAGGGCTGGAGAAACATAAAGGATCTGTCAGCGGCTTTGCCACTGAGCACAGCCGCGGCTCCAGGGGCAGGAAAATCCCTTTTCACTTCTCTGGGAGGAGAAGGAGGAACCCCGGAGCTCCTCCAGGTTCAAAGGGCGCAGCAGGGAAAGGCAGGGCTGGCTCCATCCAGCTGGGCACCATGGGCAGGGACTGGGGAAACTGAGGCATCTCAGAAAGGGCCACCCCAGAGCCTGCCCTGCCACCCCAACCACGGACTTGGGCCAGTTGGTGCTTCCTCACTTGAAAACAGTTGGTGTTTTTTTATATCAAATGGTCAGGGAGTAACTTTAAAAGCTCTTTTTTCAGCTGAATGGAAACCCCCGTGTGAAAATAAATTCTCTTTTGCCAGAATTTGTGAAGGTCAGGCAACCCTCCCCTCCCCGTAATCCCCAGAGTAAAAAAATTAAAAGTTGGGCAATTGGGTCAGTTTTTAGCTGGAATTTAGGAGGAAAAAAAAAAGATCAGGACTTTAAAATGAATTAATTGAATCAATTAATTACATTCAAACCTCATTAAGTTCAGGCACCCAATTGAGGCTGGGCAGAGGTCACCTCTTCTACCCAACACTCCAGTCACACTTTCCACAAGCAGACAACAGAAAAGTGCCTTTTTTTGGGGCGGGAAAAAGCTTCACAGCGGCCGTGAAACTGCATTTTTTGTGTTGGTTATCTCCTGGAAATGAGCAAATCAATATAGAGGGACAAAGGAACAAACTTTAAAGTGCTTTTGGTGCCACTCAGTTGGGAGGAGGCAGCAGGACCAGAGCAGCTAAAGAAGGGCAGACTGCAGGCATCAGCTTTTTTTTTTTTTTTCTTTTTTTTGTAGTTTTTATTTGAACACAGTATTCTGACAGAATGCAAAGTCAAAATCCTCAGTTAGTATCAGTATTTACACCAGTGAGAATGGGGATAAAGGTGGAGTGGATGTTTTCACTCGGTAAAAAGATTTTTTGTTTTTTTCTTTTTTTAACAAGATAGAAGGCCCCCAAAAGTAGGGAATGCTGGGGAAGGATGGCCATGGAGGGGCTGAGAACAACTATCAAAACAGCCTGGTGGTGAAAAACGTGGGGTTTGAAGGCTCCATAGAAAAGTGTGAGAGGGAAACGCCACTCTGGAAGCCGACGGGCGGGATGCACTATTGTCACCTGTACGAATGGTGCAGCACGAGATGGCAGCTCCTGTGACACTGGGGACGGGCACCGGGTGGGCACGACAGTGCCACCGGCCCTGGGACAGACACATGGAACAGCCACAGCAGTGCCACCAGCCCTGGGGGAGCCCTGGCAGTGCCACCGGCCCCAGGGATGGATACATGGAACAGCCCTGGCAGTGCCACCAGCCCTGGGATAGCCCTGGCAGTGCCACCAACCCCAGGGACAGATACATGGAACAGCCTTGGCAGTGCCACCAGCCCTGGGGGAGCCATGGCAGTGCCACCGGCCCCAGGGATGGACACATGGAACAGCTATGGCACTGCCACCAGCCCTGGGACATCCCTGGCAGTGCCACCAACCCTGGGACACCAATCCTGGAGCAGCCACAGCAGTGCCACCAGCCCCAAGGATGGCCATACAGGGCCACAGCAGTGCCACCAACCCTAGGGACAGACATATGGAGCAGCCACGGCAGTGCCACCGACCCTGGGGCAGCCATGGCAGTGCCACCAACCTCAGGCTGGTCCCCTCGCCATGAGGGGACAGGTGAAAGCCACGAGGCTGCAGCTGGCTGGGAAGGGAGTACTTGGGAATGAAATACGGGTTTGGTGTTGAGGGCGAGGTAAACCCAGCCCAGGTGAGGGAGGGGTCACTGGAAGGAGCTGCTGGACACGGCTCAGGGTTCCCTCCTGCCTCCATCCACCCCAAACCAGAGCTCTGGGACAGAAGGGACCCTAAAGCCCAGCCAGAGCCACCCCCAAACTGTCCCTGGGTGCTGGGCTGGGCTCGGGGCTCGTCACCTCTTGGGACAAAAACGCCAATCCGGGTGGGGCAGCTCCCCCAGCTCCCACCTGGCAGGAGCCGGGGGAGGTCCCTGTCAGGTTTTTGGGAATGTTGGTGTGTTTCCTCCCAGCTGCTCGGCTTTGGGGGCTGCAGCACACACAGGTGACAGAACCAGCCAGAACTGGGCACAGGAAGGGACAAAGGGACATCCAGAGGGATGGAGGCACTGTCCAGCCGCCTTTTATGGATTCGTTTCCTTGGGGAAAAGAAAGGAATCCTCGGCACCACGAGCCCAAGGCGCCCAGAGCTCAGGGACACTGCTGTGATGGGTCACGCAAGGGCTGCCTTTGGCACCAGGCTCGGGAATGAGGCCCCAATCCTGCCCCAAATCCAGCCAGGACGGGCAGGGGGAGCCCCGGCCCACACCTCCAGCCCTCCCCGGGCACCCCAGGAGCTGAGGAAAACAAAATGCAAGAAACCCCACAGTTAGCAAATGACAAGACCATTGTTTCTCACAGCTGGGAATGGTGTGATGCCACTGGAACAGACTGCAGATTCCCAAGGAACACACGGACACAGCCTCCACACCCCGCTCATCCTTCTGGGAATGCCACACTCAGCTCGGGTTGCTTTTCTTATTTAAAGGCTTCTGCTCTTTGTAAGAGTTGCTCTCTTTCTCTTTTTTTTTTTATTTTTAAATTTTTTAAAATTTATTATTATTATTATTTTTAAATTATTTTAATTCCTGAATATGTTTTTCGTTGTTCTGTTTCGTTTCTCAAATCTGAACTAGCGCTACACCTTCCACATCCAAACTATGTTGAAGCTTTTTTTATTATTTCAATACTATGACAAAAAACACNAGGGTCAGAGGACATGGTATTTACTGAAATTGGAATTGACTGAAATTGGTATTTACTGAAATTGGAATTGACTGAAATTGGTATTTACTGAAATTGGTGTTTATTGAAATTTCAGGTATTTTCTAAGGTTGGAATTTATTACAATTGGGATTTTCTGAGATTGATATTTTCTGAAACTGGTGTTTTCCAAAACTGGAACCAGCTGAGATTGGAATTTACTGAAATTGGGATTTTCTGAAACTGGAATTGACTGAAATTGGGATTTTTGGAAACTGGAATTGACTGAAATTGGGATTTTTGGAAACTGGAATTTACTGAAATTGGTGTTTTCTGAAACTGGAATTTACTGAAATTGGTGTTTTCTGAAACTGGAATTGACTGAAATTGGGATTTTCTGAAACTGAAATTTACTGCAATTGGGATTTTCTGTGGTTGATATTTTCCGAAATTGGTATTTACCAAAACTGGAATTTACTGAAATTGGGATTTTCTGAAATTGCTATTTACTGAAATTGGGATTTTCTGAAATTGATATTTTCTGAAATTGCTATTTACTGAAATTGGGATTTTCTGAAATTGATATTTTCTGAAATTGCTTTGGTGTTTTCCAAAACTGGAACCAGCTGAGATTGGAATTTCTTACAACTGGTACTTCCTGCCAGTGGAATTTCGTGCCACGACCAGGACGGACGGATTTGGTCACACACCTGAGCCCAGACCAGCCCAACCTCTCCAAACTCCCTTGTGCTCCTCAGAGCTCCGGGAGGGTTCCGTGAAGGAAAGGGGAGAATGTCCTAAAAAAGCAGAGATGATATTTCTCTTATGCAGTCAGGCCCAGGTCCAGCGAGGGACTTCAAACTAAATTTAAGCCCAGAAGGATTTTCCCCAGCGATTCCCTCGGCCCAAGCGGATTTGGGGATTGCTGGATAAAGCCCTTGACTGGTGGCCAGGTGGTTTGAACACCCCCCACCCCACCCCAAAAAAAAACCAAAACCCCAAACCCAACCCCAGCATCGCTTTTTCTTCTTACTCCAGTAAGAAATAATAATAATAATAACAATAATAATAATAATAATAACAATAATTAAGAAAAGAGAAAAGGGGAAACGACTACTGTAAACATCCATGGTTGAAAATGTCTCCCTTTGCAAAGCAAGCATGCTGCTACCCTAGTGTCTACAGGACTGGATTGACTGAAAAACCAAAAAAAAAA
>VZDJ01000063.1:1737397-1767928 GCA_008694505.1 Cyanoderma ruficeps | reverse complement strand
AAAGCAAAAAAAAAAAACAAAAAAATAAACCCAAAAAAGAATTCAACGTAAAATTGAAAAAGAAATGTAGAGTCTGAATACTGCAAATCGAAATACATCCCCCGAAGCTGCAATTTTGGCATTCTTCCTAAAAAAACCCAGAGAATAATAAACCCCAAATAAAGGTCTAACGTGGCGAGCAGGATTCAGTCACAAAGAGCTCGAGACGCTTTGCATACTGACCAGATACAAGGTGAACAGAAATTATAACTTATTTATGAGGCTTTACATATTTCAAACTCGACTGAAAAGTATAAAAATAAATTGTGGACTTTGTTCTTTAAGCACCAGCCGTGCCCAGCGGCACAGTGGTGATCTCTGCTATACTAACAAAGGAAACAACAGGGTCTCTTTTCTTTTTTTTTTGTCTTTTTTTGTGGTTTTTTTCTTTTTTGTGTGTCTAGGACTACTTGATTTTTCAGCTTCCCAACCGCATTGCAACCAGCGTTGCAATGTCTGCTCGTTTGAATACACACAGGGCCGGCTGAGCCCTGATTTGGTGACGGGTTTAACCCTGTTCTTAACACGTTTTACTTTTTAAAAGCAAGTGCACAACGAATAGAACCTGTCTAGAAAATCTCAANAAAAAACAAAACCAAAAAAAAAAAAAAAAAAGGAAAAACAAAAAGAGAAGAGAAAAAAATAAAAAAGAAAAGAAAAAAAGAAGAGACATTCCCTCCCTCCCCCCCATTTATGCATTTTTCTGGTTGGTTGGTTTGTTTTTCTTTTTTAAAAAAAGGCAACAGACACTAGAGGAATGAGATGGGTGTGTGGGTTGTGATTTCAATGCTCGGGTGAAGGTTTCTGCCGTCCCCTCTGCCGGTGCTGATCATGCTTTGCTCTCGTTCTCGTTTGTTTGTGTGGCTTCGTTGGGCACCGTCTTCACTTCTGCCGGGGGGCTCTTCCTGTCCTGCACGGCGCCTTTGTCCTCTGCGGGCATTTTCCTGGGGAGAAGCACCACAAGGACACGGTTTAGAAGCACAGAAACACAGGCTGGGCTGAGCTAACCTCAGGGGAAAGAGCGTTTGTCTGGGAACAAATGGCTTTGGGAGAGCAAAAACTTGCATTTCCTGACCCAGGAGTAAGGAAAACCGAGCTCAGCTCCCCTACCCTGGTTTTTTCAGTTCTAGATTAAGGGTTTTTTGGGCTTTTCCCAGCCCTGGGTTGGCTCAGGGCTCAGAAACCTCACACAGCTGCAGAAAGATTTGGCTTTAGCACCCCAACTCCCTGCTAATAGAGCAGCAATCCCTTTTTGCTTTGTGTCCCTACAGGAAGCCAGTCCTGAAATGCCCAGGATGCTGGAGAAAGGGGAACACAGAGGACAGGAACTGTCACAGACATTTTCACAGGAGTGAGGGAGGTGACCACCCTCAGAGGTGACAACTGCCACATCTGCAGCACAGTTGGGACCCTCCCCCAGGGGCTGTTTTCTCTCTCCTGCCCAGCTTGGGGTGCTCCCCCTCCCTGCCTGCCCCACCTTGGGGACAACTCAGAGGTTCCAACACTGTCACCTTGCACGGGACACTGCCTGCTGCCCAGCCTGGCCCTGAGTGAGCCCTGACCTGCAGGATCTCAGCACTCTGCACACCAAACTGGAATATTCCTGCTCTTCTGGATGAAAGAACAACCCAGGACAGACAAAGCTGCCCAAAAGCCTGAACGACAGACACATTCCTGCTAAATCCCCTGGCACAGCCTACTCCTGCTCTCCTCCTGCCACCTTCCAAGCCAAGCCCCGTGGGCTCTGGGGTGAGTTAGCTGGCTAAAGAAAACAGCGAGATTAGTCAAGAGAACACCCAACAGAGAACACAGCACGAGCACCAGGGCACAGGGACACAGCACACAACCAACACAAGAGTAAAGGCGGCCGTACTCGGTCTTTGCGGGGGCAGAGCCCTCTGCAGCAGCAGCAGCAGCAGGCTCGGGGGCTTGCCCGCCAGCCCCGCTGGCAGCAGGAGGAGAAGCAGTGCCAAGAGCTGCAAAAACATCCTTTGCAAGGTCAATGTCTGGTGGCTTGAAGGTCCCTTCGTCCATTTTAAAGTCCTCGTTCTGCGAGGGGTTGGCGGCGCTGCCCGAGGCAGCCTCGCTCTTCGCGTTGCTCGGGTTCTTGGGGGTCTCTGCTGGGCTCTTCACCGTGCTGGGCTGCACAGGCTCCTTCTCGGGGCTCTTGGCCACCTCCTGCTTGGGCTCTGAGGGAGCTGCAGGGCTGGTGAGGTTGGCAGGGCTGGGGGCGGCCGCCTTGTTCCCGGCTTTGGCGGCGGCGTCAGCCGCGGCGGCGCTGGGACTGAGCACGGCCTGCCCCGGCAGGACACTTGAAGATAAATTATTGGTGGCCGGAGCAGAGCTGGGGGTATCGCTGAGATCAACAAGAGGGGCCACTTTGGGGGTGGAGGAGGGCGGTGGCGATGACGCCGGGGCGGTGGCCGTGCCCTTGGCCGGGGTGGCCTGGCCGGGGCCCGCGGCGTTGGCGTCGGGAGCGGCCGCGGCCGGAGGGGCAATGCTGGAGGTCAGCGTGGTGGTCTCGCTGGTGGGGCTGTTCTGGGCAGTGGCAAAGGTCTCAGTGATAGTGTCAGAGTTAGTGGTGCCCGTGGTGACAGAAGGCAGCATGTCCTCCACGGTGGCCGCGGTGTCGGCGGGGTGCCTGCGAGGGGGACACGGGGACCAGAGAGAGAGAGAGAAAGAGAGAAGAGAGAGAGAGAGACAATGAAGGCCCGAAACGACAGCAGGGAGAGGGGCAGAGAGGGAGAGTGAGGACAGCACACACAGTGACATGGAGAGGGACTCAGGAGCAGAGATTGCAGAGGTCATGCAAAGGGAGCCAGGCTGGGATGGCTGAGGATCACCAGGAAGAGGAAAAAAAGCCAAGAGGACGTGACCTGCAGGAATGGCTTGTTCACGTGGAGTGCCTGGCCTGAGGCAAATGGGATCCTGTCAGCTTGCAGAGACTCTTCTCTCCTCACCTAAAACTCTCAGCCTCTGGGTCCTGACCTCTCCAGGCAGCTCTCTGCCAGCTCCCTGAGCCTGCAGCCCTATGCCACTGCCACCAACACAACAGGTCCCAGGGTGGGACCCTGGGTCCAGCCCCTCGCCCTGTCCTGTCCTGGTGCTGCAGGTTTGTCTGCAGGCCTGCACAGCCCCACCAAACCTAAATCCCTTTTCTCACACGCACACAAACGCAGCCTCAGGCCCCCTGAGCTCTCAGTTCTCTCTCAGAATGCTCAGCCTTGCTGGGACTCCTCATCCAGGGCCCAGCTCCTGGACAGGATCTCTCCCCACGGGTTCAGGCTCCCACCCAGCACTGCTGGGACAGGGCTCGCTGCCAGCTGGGGCTGGATCCTCTGCAGTGACCCTGGACAGTGCTGCATCTCCACACTGGACAGACTGGCAGAGCCTTTCAGGAAACACTGCTTCCTTCCCTTTTCCCTTCCAGGGTTGGAAACAGCAACCACTGAAGCTTGAGAGGAGGCGCTTCCTCACTGGCACGTGGAGATTTTACCTTCCTTCCTCTCTTCCTGCCCTAAACTCGTGTTCCCGAGGGATTAGGGCAGCTGAGGGCAATGCAGTGAGCCTGTGCTAGGGCTGCCTAAGGCCACATACTCTGGCTCTGTCAGCGGGGTGGTCTCGTTGGGCTCCGTGTGCTTCCCCCCATCGTGGTTGGGGGTCCTCTCCTCCTCCGTCCGCACCTCCACGATGGGCTCCTTGGACTCATCCTTCCTGTAACGAGGGAATGGCATGGCCAGGGACGGCTCCTCCTGCAAAGACAGCCTGCAAACGGTGACACACACACGGGGAGACACAGCTCTGGGCTGGGGAGGGCGCCTTGGGGCTACTGCTCCTTCCAGGCACTGCCCAGAGGGCACCGAGATCCGGGGTGATGTCCAGCTCTGGGATCACTGGGATGACTGGGGAGTCCAGCATTGGGATGTCCAGCTCTGGGATCACTGGGATGTCCCACACTGGGTTGTCCAGCACTGGAGGGTCCAGCACTGGGATATCCAGGATGACCAGCACTGGGATGTCCAGCTCTGGGATCACTGGGATGACTGGGGTGTCCAGCACTGGGATGTCCAGAACTAGGATGACTGGGATGTCCAGCACTGGGATGTCCAGCACTGGGGTGTCCACCACTGGGGTCACCCATTTAAAGGCCACCGACAAGAACGAGATAAACCCACCAGAAGAACAACTCCCAAAACACCTCCCTGCGAGCACCAACAAAACCCCGGCCCCTTCCCCAGGGAGATGAGGGTCCTCCAGCCCCTGAGGCAGCTCCCCCACCCTGAGGGGGGCTCGGGGTGGGCTTTGGGGGCAGTACTCACGAGAAGGCCGCCTTGCCCTCCTCCATGTCCTTGCCCTTGGCGCCGGGGCCGGATTTCCCGCACAGGTTGACGGCGATGCACATGAGCAGCCCACACTTGTTCAGGAAGTAGCAGGTGACATCCACGGCCACCAGCAGCGCCACAAAGACCACCACGAGAATGCCAATGATGGCAGCGGTGCCCAGGCCCGAGGTAGGGCTGGTGCTGGCTTCAGAGACCAAGGGAGAGAAGAAGAGAAGGCGTTCGGGTTAAATTTTGGGGGTTTAGGGCTCGGGTTTGGCCGTGCTTAAGTTCCTTTTTTAGGATGCCCACCCTCTGTACCAGCCCGATCACCAGTGCTTTATCCTGCAGGCAATCTGCCTGAAAGGATGGACCTGATGGGGCGTTTCCCATCCCTGCTGGGATGAAGCCTGGGACAGCAGAATCTCCTCCTGCTGTGCACACAACCCAGCTGGGCTCCTGCTTCCCTCCGCCTCCTCCTCAAGAGGAAGGCCCAGAGTGGCTCTGCCACTGCCCAAGCCTGGCCCAAGGAGCAGGGGAAGCAAAACCCAGACTGTGCAGCAGGATTTTTCCTGGTGGGAGACAAATCACTGGGCGATGCTCAGAGCTGACCAGCCCGAGGGGGTGAATCTGAGTTTAACCCTTCCCTGGAGCTCAGGGGAGACCCAGATCTCCAGAATGTGCTCATGGCTCCCCAGCCTCTCACCATCCCAGCCCCTGGAGCCCCAAACCCCCGCAGAACCCCCCAGCAGAGCCTCTTTATCCCCCAGCCCCACTGATGTTGACCTGCAGATGTGAGAAGAACCTCCCCGGGGCTCCCGGCAGAGCCACCCCCTCTGCCACGCATTTGTTTGTCCATGAACAGGAGGCAGAGAGGTGGTGCTGCATCCTGTGACCCCGAGACGGATCGAGGAACGCAGATTCCAGCAGGAAAAGCATGGAAAAGCCACAGTGAGGCACACTGGGATCACAAATCCAGCCCCTGGGCAGCAGAACATTTTCCCACAGCCCATCCCCTGCTGAGAAACTGCACAACGACCTGATCATCACCCTCTGATGCCTGCAGGGATGAGCAGGGCACGGATTTTCCCTCTTTTGGTGTGCCCAGGATCCTTTTATGGATGATTCAGTCACTAATGTGCCCCTGCCCAGCTCCTGGAGCTGTGTCACCCCTCCCATCCACAGCCCAGGCAGCATCCCAGCATCACCCTGCCCTGGGTGCCTCCAGAGCTGGGATCCTGCCCTTCTGGAAAATTCCCCTCACACCAGAGCGCTGCTTTTTGCCTCCTCGCCTCTATCCCAGCTTTTCCAGGAGCTGCCAGCCCCCAAATTCCTGCTCTGACAGGCACAGACCCCTCTGATCCCCCCAAAATCCCAAGGAGAGCCCCGAGCAGGGACCAACCTCCCCTCCCTGCCCTCCCCTGCCCTGAAGGAGGAGGAGGATGGAGGGGGAAGAACCAGGGCAAGCCTGCAGAGGAATGTCCCTGTTTTTGTGCTATTCTGGGATTTTACACCTCAGACAATGAATCTGGGCCAAGCTAATTGCCTGCAATTCGGGTTTCTGGGCTGCCCAGGGAGCCCTGCAATTTGCAGCGACTTTCGAACCTCTTCCATTAGTTGTGGTTCCATAAATCCCTGCTCATGGCATGAATTGATATTCCAAACCTTCCAGGGACTGGCAGTAAAGGACACATAATACAAAAATCCTCCACGACTCCATGAACTTGAGAGGCTCTTGGTGCTGCCTTTCTTTTCCCTTGTAAAGGAATTCTGCTGTTCCTATAAAATGCAGGAATCATCGTGGAGACTGTTCTTTTCACAGATTGTCCCATCTGATTAAATTAAATTGCTCTCCAAATACTTTCAAGAACCGTTCCCTCCATCCTGCCGCTGGATTTATGTTGTATTTAACGAAATTAATATTTAGACATCCCTAAAGGGGTTTGCTGGGACCTGAAACAACTCTGTGTACAAGAGAAATGTATAAATAAATGGGCTGTGGAGCAGCTGCTGACACTGAGTGTATGAAATAAACGTAATAAATTGGTGTTGGACACTTCTGACCTGATCCACATCCAACCCCTTCCATTAATTCCCTTGTGCCATTCTCAGGACTAAGAGGAACAACATTTCCACCGGTTAAATAAGGAAACACAAACCATTAAAGAACTTCTGGAGTCCTTAATTCTAAAGAAGTGAAGAATTTATTAATTACAAATTACGTTTTTTTTTCCAATGGAAAATGAGCTTTCCTGCCAGACTGGCTTTTGGGATCCCCCTCGTTTCACAGTGCACAGTTAAAATCACCCAGCAGTTTCAGTTCCTGTACAAAAACTGCCCTGTCAGAGAGAGCTCAGCTCTGAATTCCTAGAGGGGTCTCAGCTAGAGAATGTCCAGGCACAGGCAGAGAGACAGAAAAAGGGATGGAGAGAAGCAGGTGGGACCCCGGGCATTTCAAAGGTCCTACAGGATTTGGCAAAAGAGAGAAGAACGGACCAAACCAATTAAAAAAAAATCCATTCTGTGCATCCAGGAGAACAGCTCTGAGCTCTCAGGGGATGCTCCACCTGCACACGGGGCAGAAATTCCCTTTGCACGAGGTTTTTACAGAGCTGTTCCCTCAGACACTGCCCAGCTCCCCGTGGGGACAAGGACCCTCCTGTGCCAGTGTCCCCAGCCCTGCCAGGAACACAAACCCACGTTTCAGCACCTGTGGAGCTGTGCCTGGGGCAGGGCACTGCGCGTTTCCCACAAGTGCAGGAATTCCTCTTGGTCTGGGACCTCAGTGCTCTGCTCCTCCCAGCTCTGCTGCTCCCCTGTGACTGACCCGGGAATGTCAGGGGATCTTAAAACCCCAGAATGGTCTGCAAGGGACCTTAAATCCCACCTTCAATCCCACCCATCCACGCCCTGTCCTGTCCAGGGACACCTCCCACTGTCCCAGGCTGCTCCAAGCCCTGTCCAGCCTGGCTTTGGACACTTCCAGGGGTGCAGGGGCTGCTCTGGGAATTCCATCCCAGCCCCTCCCCACCCTCACAAGGAAGAATTCCTTCCCAAGATCCCACCTAACCCTGCACTCGGGCACTTTGAAGCCATTCCCCCTTTCCTGCACCTCCAGCCCTTGGAAATAATCTCTCTCCACTTCTCCTGCCAGCTCCTTCAGGTCCTGCAAGGGGCAGTGAGGTCACCCCAAAGCTTCTCCTCTCCTGGCTGAACACAGAGACACCAAAATCCTCTTTCCTGGAGGAAATCACCCCCCTGCCCCAAGTGCCCACCCCGCTCCAGCAGCTCCAAGAGTCAGAAGTTGTTTTTAAAACCTTTTAGAGATAAAAACTTCTTTTTATTCCCCAGGACCTTGGAGGTGCAGACACCTGCAGCTGCTCCTGGTGGAGCGGGACATTCCCAAACCTTCCTGCCCATGGAAACAGCCAAACAAATGCTCTTAAAAAAACAACCCTTGAACAAACTGTGGGGGATCCTCCAAGGCTCTGGGAGCTGCAGAGTGCCATGAAAATCCCAGTGCTTGAGCATCTTCTGCTTCCAGACCTGCATCTCTGCCTCCTCTCTGAGCCAGCTTTTCTAAAAACTCTGTTTGAATTTTATTTTACTCCCATCGAGGCCTGGGGACCTGGAACACGAGACCTCAAGGGTCTGACAGATCTCTGGTCTGTGGCGTGTTACAAACCTGCACAGATTAGTCCTAAAAACCCAGTTGTGCTCCTGATTTTACCCAACAGAAGGCAGCAGAAAGCTGTCCACATTCCCTGGGTTCCTGATCGCTGTGGAGTTTGGGATTAATTTCAGCCACACTAATGATGTCCCAGCCCTTGCCAGGGCTCTGCCACAGAGAATCCCCCCCTGCCCCAAAGCCCCTCCTGGGACAGGAGCCCCTCCACAGGTGCTGCCCTCTCTCCACACCACACCAAGCTCTGGAGATGATTCTAATTCCTGTGATTTTGGGGAGAAACCTCTCGGCCTCAGGCAGTGACCTCCCTCTGTGGGTAAGGGGAAACCCACGAAAAGCTGAGCCCAGATCTACAACCAACTCGATTAATCCAGTTAGAGGGGAAACCACACCAGTTTTTAGTATCAGGATTATTTTGCTGCGCTTCAGCAAACTCCAAAGCTCTAATGAAGTGTCTACAACACTGCAAATGAGGGGGGTTTGTTAAAAAACAAAAAAGAGAGAAATCCACAGGCTTTTGTGTGTGACACCTGCCCCAAGCTTTCATTCACAATCCGGACAGAAAATTCACAACTCCTGAAGAATGAGGTGTGAGCAAACACAGCAGAGCAGAGAAGGCAGAGTCAGACACGAGTGGGACAGGATTTTGTTTGTCCCTGTGAGGATTTTGTCAGGAAGATGAACCCAGCCCACCTGAGAGGCTTTGAGACATCCTGGACAGACAATTCAAGGATTTGAAAATCTCCTGATTTTTAGGAGAGCATCAGAGAGGATGGATTTCCTATCCCAATGGATCTCCTATCCCAATGGATCTCCTATCCCAATGGATTTCCCATCCCAATGGATTTCCTATCCCAATGGATCTCCTATCCCAATGGATCTCCTATCCCAATGGATCTCCTATCCCAAAGAACTCATTGGGGTTGTTATATCAGGTTTTTTTGTGAATTCTTTTTTTGTGGAGCCTTTTTGTTGGTTTTTTTTTCTTTTTTGGGAGGGTGGGGATATCTGGGTTCTTTTTAAAAGAAGCAAAGCAAAAATCACCTGTGTTTTGTTGGAGGGAATTCCCAGGATTTGCTAACCAAGACGGACCTAGTGGCCCGGTTCAGAGCAGGGATTAATCCTGTCACACGCGCGGTTAACCAGGAGCGTTACTAAGGATCAGTAGGAATAACTCTGCTGCTCAGGGAACTGCATCCAAGCTAAAGATTTCCTGTTAGAACAGCAAGGACAGGGAATCTCCCCGTGACACCACGGCAGGGGAAACCCAGGGAGTGTTAGAGGAGCACTGGAAATCCGCGTGTGCCCGGCTCCAGGAGGGATCTGCACACTGGGGAAGGACAGGGACAAGCAGCAGAGCCCCCAGTGCCATCCCAGCTGATGTTTATGGGCAGGAAAAACCTTCCAGATATTTGAATCCACATGCAAAAGCCCCCCCTCCCTTCCCAGAGACATCTGGGCAATCAGCAGGACGGTCTCTGACAAATCTTCTCGTTCTTTTTACAGTCTGTGGGTTTGGGGTTGTGGGTGGGGACTCCTTTTGCACAAGATCAGCACCAGATGTGCAGAGAAATCAGTCAAAAGCAGGATCTTAAAGGCTTTCAACATTGCACCTTCCTTTGATGAGAACAGCGAGCAAACAACACCAAAAAAAAAAATCTTTCTTTACATCCATTTAAAAGGGCAAATTCATTACAAGTAACCAAAAAAAAAAAGTTAAAGAGAAAAAACTTGGCTTCAACCTTTTTTTCCTTGTTACAAAACACTGACTCTTTCAAATTAAACATTTTTTTTAAAGTGTTCTCTGTTTGTTTCTTTCTTTCTTTTTTTTTTTCTCTCTGAACTGACACGATCCTCTGAAGCAAAGTTATCTCCTTTCACACCTTGGTGGGACCCAGGCCTTCCCAAGCAAATATTGCTTTATTTGACTCTTTTTTTTTTTGTTTGTTTGTTTTTTTTAAAGTTTCTAACAGAGCAAAAGCAGAGTCACTGCAGAGAGAAGCAATGAGACAAAGGAGGACGACGTTGATGGACTTCCCAAGGTCGCTGCAGGTGCCAGACAATGGTTCCCAGGAGGGGGGAATGTGGTTGTTTTTAAAAACAAATTTTGGTGCATGTGGCAAGCGTGGATGTTCCCCCGTGAGATCCAAGGTGACCATGGATGACAGACATAGGAAAGGAATTTGGGGAGGGGGGGGAAAAAAGGGAGAGGGCAGGGGAAGAAAGGAAGAGAGGAAAGGAAAAAAAAAAAAGAAAGAAAAAGAGAGAGAGAAAGAGAGAGAGAGAGAGAAAGAGAGAAAAATAGATAAAAAAAATTAGGTCATAAATCCAGAAAACATAAGAATCAAAGGTTTCTTTAATCTCGTAAATTAAAATGGCTCAGGGTTCAAGGAGCAGCACATTCACCACAAAAAGGGGCAGAAGCTCAGCAAAGCCCAAAGCTGCAGAGCAGGGTCCAAGGAGGGGGTTTGCAAGCAAATGAGATTAAAAATGATGGGACAGAAGGGGCTCAGCGAGAGGCAGGGAAATGGTGTCTGGAGCTGGAGAGCACAACAGGGAGAGAAGGAAAACAAGAAAAGCTTTGGTGCAGCAGAGAATCCACCTGCCTGTCCAAGCCCTTCCCCAAAGCCTGGGTGAAAAAAATCCACATTATCCTCAAGGAGCACCAAGGTCTGAGGAATCCTCTGACTTTGCTTAGGAACCACTCCAATGCCAGTGTGACAATTATTATTATTATTATTGTTATTATTATTATTATTATTATTATTACTGGAAATAACACCCTGATCCTTCCAGCCGCTGTGCACAGGTGAGGGGAACAAAGCACTCCACACAACAAATGCACGTTTTTCCTGCAGGGAATCCCTGGTGATCGCTGTCAGGCACAGCAATGCCTGCTCCAGCACTGCCTCTGACTCCTGCCCAGCTCATTCTGAGACAAAAAAACCCCACAGAAATGCCAAGGAAACAACAAGGAAAGGAAAGGAACACACAGAGCCTCTTCCCTGCTGCAGGCTGGCAATAAAACCCCTGGGGCTGCACGGCACAGGGAAAACCAACCTGTCCCTGGACAGATTTTCCTCAGTGGTTTCAGTCTGGGCACCAGGGAACACTTTGGAAAGCCAAAAATGACAAAAACCCAGGAGACAAGAGTCACAAACCCAACAATAACCATGAGGACACTGCACTTTGTGAAGACCAACTGAATTCCAGCTCCTGGGACAAACCCTGCGCCCCCAAAATCTGCTTTTCCAAGTGCAACAGGATCCTCAGATCCCTCAGATCCTGGCTCCTCCCGTGCTTCACACCAAGCTGAGCAAAGAACAACTTCAGAGAGGCCAGAGAAGTTTCGCCTCTGGGAACCAACTGGGCTTTCCCTGCTTTTTAGAAGGTGACACGTGTTACATGGGTTTGAAAGGCTCAGAGCAAGGGTTAGAGCTGTTGAAGATGAGCATCACACAGTGAGTTGTTTAATGAGTTACTGAGCGTCCTCCCACCCAAAACTGCGCCCTGATCAAGCCCTCCCAGCCTCTCCTCTGCCCCATCTCCCTCCTCCTCACTGCCAGCCCCACTTTCCCAGCCCAAAGTCGCCCATTTCTGTGCTCAGCCCCGTGACTTCCCTCAGCCCAGGGGGCTGCAGCACTGCCACAGGGTCTGAGCTGTTCCCTTCAGCCAGGGATGGGCACAGGCAGCAGGGCAGGCACTGAATTCTTGGGGAAGGACTGAAGGAAACTCTCTGGCTTCAAAGAGAAAACACGAGGCAGAACAAAATCCCTTCAGGCAGCACTAGCTCTGCCTGTGCAGGGAGGGTTTGACTCATCGTCCCTGCCTTTAATTCCGATTTACAGCTACTCCAGCAAAACCACCCTCAGGTTTTGGTTGCTTTGTGTGGGTTTTGCCTCTCCTTTCTTTAAATGTCCACATGTAGGGGAAAAAAAAAATCCCGACTGTCCTTTCAACAGCTTGCCACAAACTGCTCAATTCCAGTTTCCCAGCTGAGAGTTCTGCTCGGTTCTTGCAGTAAATTGTCCTTATCCCTCACTTTCTGAGCACACTGATAAGTACAGTCTGTCTTAAGAGCTTCCAGCAGCATCTCAAAGCTTTTGAGTTATTTTTTCCTAACGCCTTCCTCCAAGTTGAATCGCCGCTGCTTGAAAATTCCTGTCACTGGGCGATTTGAATGGAAAAACGCTCAGAGAGGGATTTTCACTGTCTGAGTTGGCCTTCCCAGCCAACTCCTGATGCCTTTATCCCTCCAAAGACGGACAAACAAGCAGGAAGGGGGAAACGTGCCGCCGGTCTGAAGGGCTTGTTTGAGCTCCCAACGGGAACCCCGCTCCCTGCAAGCTTTTCCCACCCCACACCTGCAGCCCACCATCCCCACGGGGGGGGGAAAACAGCCAGGCAGGGATTGGATTTGCCAGGGGAGCGTTCCCACATCCCTGCCGCGGGGAGGGGATTGCACAACAGCCACCGCCACCCTCAGCTGGGCGCGGGAGGGGAACCGGAGAACGGGGCTTGAAGCAAGCGAGCTGCCGGGGTTACGGGGCACGGGAGGGGCGGCCGCGGGGCGTTAAGGGGCAGCAGCGCCCGGCCTGGGGCACACAGAGGGGTACCTGGGATCACCGTGGGCTGGGCTGAGGTGCGGAAGGCGTAGTGGGCGGGCTTGGACTTGCCCTGCTGGTTCTCGGCCACCACGTAGACCTCGTAGTCGGCGTTCCAGTCCAGGGATTTCAGCATGACGTGGTCGCTGCCCGACGGCAGCCGGATCTCGGGCTTCCACTCCGAGGAGTGTTTCTGCAGGGGGGGACACAGGGGTGCCTTCAGCCTCAAAACCTCCACATGTCCTTTAAAACCCTCAAATTTAAACCCTTCCTTTAAAACCTTCAAATGTTATGCTCTTCTTTTATTTTTTTTTTTTGCTTGCTTGCTCTCAGTAATGTAAATTTGCCTGGCAATGACACGAGGTGGTGCAGAATAAACTTCCACGTCCTGGCCATGCCACTTTGGCACGGGGAGGGACAGGGGATGTCTTCAGCTTCAAAACCTTCAAATGTCATTTAAAACCTTTCGTTTAAAACCTTCAAATGTTGTGCTCATGGATTTTTCTGCTTGCTTGTTCTTAGTAATGTAAATTTGCCTGGCAATGACACGACCTGGTGCAGAATAAACTTCCACGTCCTGACCATGCACCTTTGGCACAGGGGATGCCTTCAGCTTCAAAACCTTCAAACGTCATTTAAAACCTTTGAATGTTTTGCTTATGCTGTTTTGCCTGTCTGCTTTTAGTGATTTGCCTGCTTTTAGCAGTGCAAATTTGCATGGCAATGACATGATGCGGTACAGAAAAAACTTCCATGTCCTGGCCATGCCCTTTCCTCATGCTTCTGCAGGGCAGGAACAGGGGATACCTTCGATTTTAAAACCTTCAAATGTCATTTAAAACCTTTGAATGTTATGCTTATGCTGTTTTGCTTGGCTTGGTTTTAGTGATTTGCTTGCTTTTAGTAGTTCAAATTTGCATGGCAATGACACGAGGTGGTGTAGAATAAAATTCCATGTCCTGGCACCTTCCCTGTGCTTCTGCAGGGCAGGGACAGGGGATACCATCAGTTTTAAAACTTTTAAATGTTATTTAAAACCTTCAAATGTCGTTTAAAACCTTTGAATGTTATGTTTATGATGTTTTGCTTGCCTGCTTTCAGTGGTTCAAATTTGCATGGCAATGACATGAGTTGGTACAGAATAAACTTCCATGTCCTGGCCATGCCCCTTCCTCGTGCTTCTGCAGGGCAGGGACAGGGGGTGCCTTCAGCTTTAAAACCTTGGAATGTTATTTTAAACCTTCAAATGTTATTTTAAACCTTCAAATGTTATTTAAAACCTTCAAAGGTTATTTATAACCTGCAAATATTGTTTAAAACCTTCAAATGTTATGTTATCCAGTGGATACTGGAGGGAAATCCAGAGAAACCCCTTCACTCTTCTGGAATAACCATTTTTAGGAGGAAAAGGCAATCATTTCCCTGTAGCCTGGGTGATCTCTAGAGCTCCCTCTAAGCCCATCTGGGATTCACTGAAACCATGAGTGGAGAGGGTGAGATGCCAAAAAAGCCTCTCCCCTGTTCAGAATCTCCCTCCTCTCCTTCTGCCCCATCACTAAACTATTTACAAAGCTGCAAGTTCTGTACCTCTCCACCCTGCCAAAGTGCTCCTTCAAATCCGAAATTCTCCTTTGCATCAAATCCAAAATTCTCCCTCACATCAAATCCGAAATTCTCCCTCACATCAAATCCGAAATTCTCCTTCACATCAAATCCAAAGTGCTCCTTCACCTCAAACCCAAACCAGGTGAGTGACAGAGATTTTTCTGTTGAATCCAGCCCCTCCCAGAGCAGCCCCACACTCACAGCTTTGTACTTGATCAGGTAGTGTCTGATGGGGGAGCCACCATCGTCCTGCTTGATGACGTTCACCTTGATGGAGTTCCCATCTTCTCCTATGTGACCTTCCAGCTTGGGGGCACTGGGTTCCCCTGCAACAACGGGGCACTCAGGGTTATTTGTGAACAAAAAAAAAAAACAAACCAACATAACAAAGAGGCATTATCAAGGAAAATGTGGTCACAAAAATCGGAATAATAGTTTATTGTTGGTATTTATTATCTTTGTTGTCACCTGACCCAGACGCAGAGGACACCGTGTGTCCGAGGTATTTGCCACACCCAAGCATTTCTTGCACTTGAAACACCCAAATTTCCATTTCTGCCCGTGCTGGAATGGAGTCAGAGTGACAAAGATCCTCCCTCTGCCAAGCCAATCCCCGAGCAATGAGCAATTCCTCGTTCCTTCTGTTGTAAGAGCTGCCGTGGAACACAAACATCGAGGAGGGCTCTGAGGCTGCTGCGGTGGGATGGGATGTAAAGGAAAGGACCTCGTGCCTCTCACACACACCCAGGCCTGCACTTTGAATTTCTTTTGGGGTTTTAGAGTTGTTTGACCATTTAAATGAATGTGCAAACACCTGAACAGAAGCCCAGAGCACATCCCCTCTGCTGGAACTCCAGTGGATATTGGAGAGAAATCCAGAGAAACCCCTTCACTCCTCTGGAATAACCATTCTCAGGAGCAAAAGGCAATCATGTCCCCAAGTGCAGCCCTGCCACCAGCAGCAAATGGGACTGTCCTTTCCTCCTGCAGGGCACAACCCCACCCCTGCAACCCACAGCTCCCAAACTGCTTTTCCTGCCCAGTCCCTCAACCCCTCCAGGCCAGGATCCCAATCCCACCCCGCAGCTCTGCTAAAAAAGCCAAGTGCAGAAGGTTTCCAGATTTACAGCCCTGGATTTGTGTCCAGCTCCTCGTGGACAGCACAGGCATTTCTCAGTGGCCAGAGGAAGGTTCATCTCAGAAGGAATTTGAAGCCTTCTTCCCTCCCTTCTCCCTTTCAAAGGAATATGAGAACAATTTTTTGGTGAAATACCAATGGGAGAACTGCAAGGCCTGGGCTGAAACTGTGCTTTGAGAGCAATTCCATTTTGTTGCACTGTTCCAGGGAGGGAATCAATCCCACTCCAGGACTGTGGGACTCAACGTCAGTGTTTAACACAGCAACTCTTCTGACGGGCGTGAAGAGGCAACAATCCTTTTTTCCAGGTTATGTTTCGCTTTTCCAAACCCTTTCCTTTGCCTTTATCCCCACAAAAAGTCTCCCACACCCCCTGGAGCCTCCAGATGTGGATCCCACCCTGGTGCAGCTTTCTCAGCGCACGCTGACCCATGAAAAGGTGACACCAGTGTGGTTTAAGGCACAAACAAACAGGAAAAAAAAAAAACTTCATCCTCACCTGGGCATATGGAACATCTCAATTAAACAAGCAAGGATATTATTTCCCTCAATCCCAAAAGACAAACACCACCACGAAGGCCCTGCTGACTGTGGGGCTGCCTGGCCGGACCCACTGTGCAGTAACTGTCCTGGTTTGTCCCCAATGAATCCCAGAGGGCAGCAGCAGATGCTGGTTGTGTCCCCCTGAGCCCCAAAGCAGCTCCAGGAGCAGGCAGGGGCAGCCCTGAGCTCCCAGCAGCAGCAGTGCTCAGTTCCTGCACGTGGACACAACAGGAGCAGCGTCTCCTTGGTCCTTCCCCACTCCCCCAGCCTCAGAGATGATCAGGAATGAGCACAGAGACCTCCAAGTGCTGCACTGACAGGATCTGACCTTTTATCTAACACAGGCTGGAGGGTTTTTTTTTTCCTCTCCCAGTGATTGAGCAGCGAGACTAATAAGAACATCCTTTGAAAAGATGCTTATTCTTGATTTTAAATGTCAGAGATGCTGCTGCGCTTCACACACAGCCATTCCCATGATTAATTACCTGCTCTGCTGAAACTTTTCTTCCTTTTCTTCACTTTGAATTATCTAATTTCTAGCTCCTGATTCACTCCTTCCTCCCCCAACAGTTTAAATTCATTTCTGCTTTGAGAAACATTTCCCTTCCAAGAAAAGAACACTCAGAAAGTGCTGAAAACCGACAGGTGGAGCAGTGCAAGCCCCGGTCAAGCACAGTTCCCTCTCCAGAAACACGGATTTATTCCATTGATCTCAAGCAGGTGGATGCAATCCAGACACAGGGCTGTAAAATGAAAACTGGGTTAGTGTGTCAAACAGAGGAGGAAGAAGTTTAGTGGGAAAGGTTTAGTCCAGCAGAATCAGCAGCCCTATAACGAGTGAAGATGTGAGTAGCTGGGGAGAGAAGGTGGTCAGCAGGAGCTCAGAGGAGGGGCTCATGCTCAGACATGCACGGGGGCTGCAAAGCACAACAGCATCGGGGGTGCTCCATGCCAGGGCAGCTCCTGCTCCCACGGGGCACAAATCAGCCTGTCCACCCTGCCCAGAGCCTTTCCCAAACTGGGGAATCCTGCAAGGACCCCACAGGCTGCTGCTGCTGGGCTGGGTGAGAGCCAGCAGCTCCACAGAGCCCCGAGTTCCTCTGTTTAATCACCAGATGTCTGATGACAACGCTCTCTGTGCTGGAGGGATGCAGCACCTCGTGCTCCCAGTGATGATGCCGAGGGACTGAGGCTGAGCCCTGCCCAAACCTCTCCCCAGGACTCTCAGCAAAGCAGAGAAGACCCCAGGCAGGTGTTTTATCTGGGAGAGGGGCTGTGCCTTCCTTCCCAGCAGCCAGGTTTATCCTGCAGGGAGACACCAGCCTTGGCTGTGCTGGGAATCCACGACAGCCCACCCCTGCCAGGGGGAGCTCAGCCATCCCTCCCCTGGGCTCCACACCAACCCAGGGTGAGCCTGACCCAGGAAATAAGGACTTTTCTCCAGGCTGCCAAAGCCTGAAAGGCTTCCCAGCCCTGCTGGTGGCAGGGGGGCTGAGGGCAGAGCTCTGAGCCATCACGTTTCCAATTTATTTTTCACCCACTCCCTGCTAAACCATGGGCACTTCCTCTGCTGCTGCAGGGAAGCAGGAAATGTTTCCTGGTGTCCTCTCCACACTTTGGTTTCTATTCAGTGCTTCCTTGCCCTGCCACTGGTCTGCTGGATTTCAGAAATTCTTGTTTTTCTTGCCTTTTTCGGAGGGGGCCACAAGCACCAGGAGCAGGTGCAACTTGAGGTGGGCAAAATAAATTAAACATCGGCACTTTAAACTGAGCTTAAATCCTTGCAGCAAGGAAAGGTCCTGCACCTTCCCCGCGCTCAGAGAGCAGAAGTGGGAGATTCTGCAGCAGAGGAAGGAGGAAAGGGCTGATTTCTGCACCCCTGGAGCACCACGTGAACAGGACTGGGAACAGACACCAGGGAGAGGCTCCAGCAGGGGCTAAAGCAGAGAGAGAACAGGCTGGGGGGGCACACGAGGGCAGCAAACACCAGCAGCAGAAATAAGAACACAAACAGAACGTGCAGAAACGAGACAGCCACGGCTCCCATCCTGCTGGAATCCCAGCGGGGAGGGCAGAGCCCGGGGACACGGCTCTTCTGTGCATGCACTCATGTGGGAAGGTTACTGGTGTTAGTTTGGTTTTCCTGGCAAACCCCAGCCTAAATCCTTTCCTGTGGGGTGGTCCCGGACAAAAAGATGAATCCAGAACTCCTGGAGTGTAAAAAGCCAATTCCTCCCTGGTTCTCCCACTTCCTCCTTTGGCTGGGGCAGCAGAAAAGCAGGAGTTCCCTCCCTCCCCCTGCTGGGACTGTGCACAGGGCTGAAGTCGTGAAAATCACAGGAATTGTTGTGAAAATCACAGGAATTGTTCTTCACCACCCCACACTGGGCCGGAGGCTGATCCCACCTCCAGCACGTGCCAGGGTCAGTCATTTGCTCCCGGGTTTGCAGGGGATCAGCAGCTCCTGGGAGCTGAGCTGGGGTTAAAGCCTTGCCAGCAACCAGGGGCTCTCTGGCAGGAGAAATGCAGCAGCACCTCTGATGAGGATTGTGTGAGGTCTGAACTCCGTGTGTGCTGTTTCACGGGATTTGTACGTAGAACTTCATGGAGGAGAGGATTTTACAGCAGCATTTTACACAGAGAGAGTATTTCCCAGCACAGCTCTCATTCCAGCTACGCTTAAGTTTTACTCACAATAAAAAGAAAATTATTTCTTCAATCAAATTGGGACGTACTCCAGATTTCAGAGAGTTCAGGGTTATTTTGTACGCTGTACAACTAAACATGCACAGTGTGGATGAGTGCACATATCTCTACAGAAATGTGCATTTTACAGGGTCAAAATGCTGCTAAAGCAACAGGACAGAGGGTGCCACCAAAATCCAGCCCTGATTTCCCATCCGATTCAAGTCTGTGGTCGGTACCCTAAAAGGCAAAAGGATTTTGGCCTTTGCTGTTCACCCCAGAAGTTTTTTTGCACCTTTCTAGGACAGTTCCTTGCTGGACTCTGAGGATGAAGAAGCAAATGACTGAGCCAGGTGAATTTTTGGGGTTTTTTTTTTGTTTCGTGCTTTCCCTCCAAGTTTTTTCCAGCTCAACGCAGAGACCTGAAGTCGATTTCTTCCCATGCAGACAGTGACGAGCAACTCCTCCAAAAAGGCTCGGCGGGAAAGGAATTTTTGTGGGTTTTGTTTTTTTTTTTTCCTGGAATTTGGAGATCCCAGAGGGGAATCCTCACCCCAAAAATCTAGGCAACCAATCAGAACAAAGTATTTTACCTTCTGTTCACCAGCGAGGACGACATCATCAGCACCATGCAAGCCACATGACAAATTCACATGATACGCACGCACATGAGTTTGGTTGAAAGGAAAGTGGAGGAGGTCACATGGAAAATACAAAAAAATTAAAAAACTGATGTAAACAATGGGCAAGGGAAAAAAAATCAACAACAGAATTACAGAGTAAATAAAAATAGGAGCAAAATTAAATTAGCCAGCATATATCAGAAACACCGGGGGTGGGGAGGGGTGGGGGGAACAGTAAAACCGCCTGGAAAATAAGAATATTAAACCACAGCAAGCACTGAGTTATGGCCTTGTGTTAGGCACAGCTGCGTCACTGCTTAGTCATACAAAGAACAAAAGGGACAAAAAAAATAAAAATCATTGGAGTGTGTGCCAGGACTGCTGCAGGAATCCACCAAACTGCTGGGAAGAAAAAGGGAACATTGTTATCGCGAGGCAGCGGAGGGGAAAGGGTCAAAACCAGCCCACGCCGAGGGGAGACCTCGGCACCCCACAGCGGGGTGGGCTCCCTCCGCAGCACAATCCTGCTCCTGAACGGCTGCAAAAGGAAAATCCTGCCGAGGTGCCCGTTCCCGAGGAGAGTTTTCCCCCCAGGAGCTGAGGCTGGATTGGGGTGGGTGGGAACTGCCCCCGCAGTGACCCCGAGGGGCTCTGCCAGGACACAGATCCATCAGCAACGGGGCCAGGGAGGGCAGCAGTGCTGGGAGGGATGGAGGAGTGCAGGAAAAGAGGCAGGGAACGAGGAAAAACCTCATTGCTCAGCTCGGAGCAGAGCACTGAGCCCAAATTCCCGTCCCAAATCATTCTGTAACTCGCATTTCTCACGCCTCATCCTAATGAGGCTCCTCCACAGGGCTCTGGTAGTTCCCTGTTAATTTGATGTATAGAGAATTAAACCCTTAATCTTTTGGGTGCTTGTTGTCTCTGACAAGATTGAGGACAGGCCATTACCGGGGAAAAAAACTGATGGCGCAAAATGTAAAATCCATTTGTTCCAGCCAAGCTCTCAATCCATTCTCTTTAAACACAGAACTCCAGGCACTGGAGAAGGAGGGAAGTTTAAAAGTTACTGTGGGATTGCCTGCAAGGAAAATCTGTGTCTTCTGGTCAGGAAGAAACATCTCCCCAACTCCAGCAAGCCTAATATAACCTGAGATTTCAAACCAGGCAGGAGAGGCTGCCTGTCCTCAGGAGAGGAGCTTCAGGTAAAGTTCAAGGGCAGAGTTAGAAGCATAAATAGAATAAAATGGTTTGGGTTGGAAGGAACCGTAAAGATTTTCCAGTCCTAGGCAGGGCCACTTTCCACCAGACCAGGCTGCTCCAAGCCCCATCCAACCTGAAAAAAAAAAAAAATCCCTTTTCAAGGGAGCTCAGCCACTGCAAGGCAAAACGGGTCCCAGAGTGGAGAGAGCTGCAAGAAAAAACATCAAAACTTGGTACAGAACCATTTCCTGGAGCAACCTCAGAGGGTTAAATCCAAGGAGAGACATTCCTAAACCTCCTCCACACCTACAGACATCTCCCCACCATGATCCCAGCGAGCCCAAACCCCAAAAAGGCAGGGAAGAGACCCCTGCAGCCTCATTAGGTTTCCATCCCCGCCTCCGCGGTGCACAGAGCCGCTCTCATTCCCTAATTGCCGCTGGTTTCACTCAGCGAACCCCCCGAGGTGAGGCCAGGGGAGAGCACAGCTCATCCCCAGCAGCAGCAGTAATTAAATGAGGCAGAGCTGGAGGAGCATCTGCCCCGTGCCAGTGCCCTTTCTCTGCTGCTGAATTCCTCATTTTCACAGGCTGCAGCACAGCCCGGCATACCAATGTGGGCTCTGTTTGCATAAACCGAGTGTGCACACACACAAATAACAGCCCTGCTCCTGCTCACAGCCCCAGCTCCAGCGCAGGGGAAAAGGGAAACTTTCACCCTCCTCCTCCTCCTCCACACACACAACCCCCACGCCAACGAAACTGGGGGAAATGTTTAGCATTAATTAGCTCTTAGGAGCTTTGCTGGGTAAAGATGCGTATTTTTTTTTTTTTTTAAGAACAAACTGTTCTGTAAAACACGAACCCAAGGTTTTCCCTGCAGGGGAAGGTGCCTCCAGCCCACACAGGAACAGCCAGAGGGGAGTCTCTGCCTGCTGAGGAGTGAAGGAGGATGAGCAGATCCTGCCCTTGGCCCTCTCCAGCCCATCCTCCGAGGCTGGTGGGAATTCAAAAGTCTCTTCAGCACCTGAGAGCAGCAGGGATCGGAGTCTGGCACTTTAGAAATGAAATTTACTGCACAAGGAACGTGCTGGTTGTGGCCACTGGCAGATACAGGACATTTAAAGCCACGTGAAACATGCCAGTCATAAATGCAGTTGTTCATTATAATTAATTAAAAATTCCTTTGCCTGGTCATACTCTCCCTCCATCCCAAGCCCCAGGATTATGCCACACTTCATGCTTTTAGTGTTTTCCATTCAGAAAAGCATTTCTAACCCAGCTCAGGTAAACCCCTCAGTTACCTCACATTCCCACAAATGCACTTTTTACCACTGCAAATCACTTTTTATCACTGCAAATCACTTTTTATCACTGCAAATCACGGCAAGAGCATTTGGCTTTGATCATTAGTTATTCAAAACACACACATGCACCAGGTAAACCCAGATCTCCACTGAGGGTTCTTCTCCTCCCTTGACCACCCAACCTACAAAGGAGTCTGAATCCAGCTCCCATCTCAGATATGGGGTTTTTTTGGCAGCCTGAGGCCTCTTTTAAGGCAAGCAGGGCCCTGGGATCTCCCCTGCAGGATATTCCACCTCCTCATTTCCATCTTCTTCCAGCATCCAATATCCCTAATTCTAATAGCAACTGTATCTCCCTATATCCACAGCAAACAGAGCAAGGCAGGGCAGCCAGAGAATTATTTAATCCGTTTTGCAAAAGCAGATTTAACACTAAAACGGGGGGAATGCAAAAGGAAAACATTCCCTCTGGAAAGGATCATTTGGGGAGGAGGGGGTGATACTCGTAATCCTGGTTCTGTGCCTGAGGTGTTTTGGTTTTCTGAAATTCTTTTCCCAGGGAATTTTCTGTAAACAGGAGAAGCGTTTTTGTAGCTGTAACTTTGTTGTTCATTCCTTTTCCTAGGAGGGACTTCTTGCTGTCCCTCTGCTCTGACCAATGTGAGTGAAGAGGTTTTGCCTTTGTGTCACCAATCCAATTGGTCTGTGTGAAATAGTATAAAAGGGAGACACATCCCAAAAAGAAAGGAGTCATTTTCAACCTTCTAAAACTCGAAGTCTGTGTCATTGTAATATATAACAGAGTCAGTGACTCCTCTTTCTCTCCCTCTCTGTGCTTTTCCTAAATCTTTTACTCCCATTTGGCAGAGCGAGGGGGAAGAGGGGCAGCGTGCTGGGGTGGGAACATGCTCACACGGCAAACTGCTGTCACCGGACACCAAACACCGCCCTGGGATCCCCCAGAGCAGGGGCAGCAGCTCCCAGGTACTCACGCTGTGCTGTGGAGCTCGGGGATGCAGCAGGAGGAGGAGTTGCTATGGAAACACAAGGATGGACAGGGCACAGTCAGGGTGAGGCACTGCAGGGGTGACAGCGGGGACACAGAGGACAGCACTGAGGGTGACAGCCAGCCCCGGGGACAGGGCTGTGTCACCTACAGAGAAATCCTGCAGAATTCCTGCCCTGCTGCTCCCCAGGCCCTGAGGCTTCCTTCACCCTCAAGAGTTCTGAAGCTCCAAATCCCCATTTTCGCCTCCTTCTGCCCATTAATGGAATATTTGGGAGGCCTCTAGGGGCAAACCCTGAGGAGAACTGAGCCCCTGCTTGTTCCCACCTCCCAGGAGCACAGAGAGAGGAGGAGGACAGGGCTAAGAACCCTAAAAAATGTGAACTCCTCGGGAAATAAATGAGCTTGGAGAGAAGCCTGCAGTCCCCAGAGCACAGACTGTGCCAGCACTGACACCAGGACTTCCAGGGCAGAAGGACAAGGAACGTCTTTGCTTCCAAAGGAGGGACACAAGCTGGGAGGGAATTCTCTGTCAGTCCCCACAAAACCTTTAAAACCGAAAGAATTCTTTGCCTCCAACAAGCAGGGACCTGAAAAGGATAAATCAGACCTTGGGAAGCTGCAGAGCAGCTCCAGAAGGTACATTTTTTGGGGAGGAAAACCTCCAGGGAAGCAGGGAAACCTCTGGGGACGTTAGAAATGCAGCACACTGTGTGAGGAGACCATGCAGAGCACACAGCAGCAAACGCCCCTGCCATACTCACTGCCTGCTAAACGGGAGCTGGGGGCAGCAGCACCGGCTGAAGAAAGAGAAATCAGGTGAGCAAAGCCCTGAAAAATGCTCCCAAACCTCAGGAAATGAGGATTTGGAATGTGGGGGGTGGTTTCAGCGGCGTTTGTTGGTTTGGGGGTTTGTGCACGAGGGTGTTTTGGCACCAGCCCCACACGCACTCTCGGGGTTGGACGTTTTGGGGTTCCCAGCTCTGCTCCCCAGGCCTGTGTTTGGCTTCAGATTTGTGAGGAATATGAGGAAATGAGGAAATGCAGCAAATGGAATGAAAATAAAATGAAAATACAAACCCAGGTCAACTCAGACACTCTCCCAACCTCCAGGATTCTCATCTGTGCTGCTATAATCCATAATTATCACTAATTACCTCATGGAGAGGCTCTCTAAGATAGACAGAGACTTCTTTTTCTTTCTGAGGGAAATTAAATAAATCAAAGTGACTTCAGACTCATCCCAGCAGACCTTAAAAACTGTGTCAGGTTTTACATTCAGGCAGAAACTTTAAATAACAGGGCAAGGAAAACAAGGGGCTTTGGTTAATCTGAGCTGCAAAGCTCCTGAAACATCTCTGTGACCTTCAAATCACATTCGAGGGGACAAAAATCCTTCCTGCTTCTGACTCTGCCCACAGAGAGGTGATTGGAATTCCAGCAGAGATGGAAAATGGGCATTTTTGTGGCGCCATTTCCTCAGGCAGGATCCGAGACGGGCTCTGGGAAGGAGCAGAGGGAACTGGGGGACACAAAGCCCAGGATGATCCCAGCTGCAAAGCTTGGGACAGCAGGATGGGTTTGTAAATGAAAAATGAGTTAAAGCAGGAAGAACTGTGACTTACCCTGCAGCTGGGGAGCACAGAGTGACCGACAGCCCATTGCCACGTGAAAATAAATTTTAATAAAAGGCAAAAACCTCCAGTCCAGAAGTGCTGGAATGTTCTGCACAGCCACCTGCCTGTCCCCAGGCGATGGCCACGGGGCTGGGCAGGCAGGGCTGGGGCTGCCACGGAGCTTTTCATGCTCCTTTTCCTTTTTCATGTTCCTTCTCCTCTCTTCTCAACCAGATTTTCCCTGAGGCTCCCCAGCCCTGCTCTCTGTCCCTCATCTCCAGTTCAGAAGGGCCCCAATCCTCAGCTGAGCTCCAACCCTGACCACCCTCACGCCATTAATTAACACTGGAATTAACAAACCACAAATGCTCTGGAAATGCCCCTCGGGTGGCTCCCTAACTGCTGCAGTCCTGCTGTCCATCTGTCCATCCATCCCTCCCCTCCCTGCTCCACCAAATCCAAGATTTTGTCCAATGCAATCTCTTCAAGGGGTGACAGCACAGGCGCGGTTCAAAATCCGGGCGCAAAATAAAAAATATTAAAAAAAAAAATTTAAAAAATCCTCTTTTGTTTTTTTTTTGCTTCAGGAATCTCAAAGAATGTGACAGCAGCTTCTGTGTCCTTGTAATCCTGGGAATAACAGCAGCTCCCCCACAGGGGTGCACTGATAAATGGAATGATGCTCACTGGGATCAAGAGGGTTTTTAGCTCCGTTGATCAGTTTGGATTGGAGAGGCACAAAGCTGTGAAGCCGTCTCAATATTTCACTCACAATTACACCAATCCATCACGTCCCTGACTCGTTTTGCATGGGGAAGAGGGGAACATGCCATTTCTTCTTCTAAATTTAGTATAATGTTTGTTTATTTATTTAATCACACAATCTACACAAGTGCTGGAAGACTGTCCAGTGGGAAAAGTCATTAGTCAGAAGAGGAAAAAAAAATTTGAATTTTTTTTCTTCAGTTTGCTGCTTTCAAAATTGTGGAGATATTCAAAATTTTGAAGCTTTTGGTTGGCTCTGGTCGAAACCAGATCTGCAATTTAGCTGAACTGATTCCCCTGAATTAGCTCAGTATCAATAAAATGGAACGATTTTAATGGATTCATAAATACAAAGCCTTCCACTACTCAACTCTGAGTCAACAAGCCAACCATTATTATTTTTATTATTATTATTATTACTATGATTAGATAATCACTACATTAAATACTTCAACTGCATGCTGGAGAGCACAGACTACGAGTTAACCCTAATTCTGTTCTAAAAAAGAGCAGAGTGGCTACTCCAGAGTCAGTGTTGTTAGGAAATGGACTCTACCAGTTACTCCAATCCTAAAGCCCCTGAGAGGACAAAAGCACCCAAAAAAAATTAAAAGCTGAAAGTTCTGGCTGTTAGAGGAACACTCTAAAAACACAAAGAGAGAGCCAAAAGAAATGCAGAGAGCACTTACGTGGGTGAGGGATGCCTGCAGTGTATCCATGGATGGGACACAGACCAAAAACGAAATAAAAAGACGGGAGATACACACACACACACACACAAAAGAAAATATAAATGAAGAAATAAGTGATAAAATAAAAGATGTGTGGAGACAGAGAATATGGAGCTGGAAGATCACCATCCCAGGTGTGCCCTGCCCAGCAGGGATGGGCAGAAGGTGGCAAAGTGGAGCCTGGGCACAGCTCAGGGGGCTCCAGACATGCTCAGGGGGGCAGCCCTGGGTCCAGCAGAGGGTCTGGAGAGAGAATTGCAGCACAGGGCTGGGAACAACATCCAGGGCGGAATGCAGGAGGAAAGGGAAGGGAAGGAACCAGGGGAGAAGCAGCTCTGCTTTGGTCACATCTGCCCTGCCCACTCTGCTCTTTAATCGCTTTCCTCCTTCTCTCCTTCCCACCCTGAAGAGCTCCCTGGGATTTCGTTCTTTCCTGGAACAGAAGGACAATGCTGGGCCACAGCAGAACATGGAAAGGGCCCAGGCAGAGCAGAGAGGAGCCTGAGGAATCCATGGAATCCCCTCTGAGCTGCACAGGCATCTCAAAGCCGGAGAGAGCAACCAGCCCTCCCTTCACCTTCCATAACCCAAGGCCAGTCCTGTGCTGAACACCTTAAACTGGAGAACAAACCAGCCTTGTGACAGTGACAGCACACTCTCTGCGACCAAAACCCTTCTCAGCTGCTTTTTCCTCACTAAAATTCTCCTTTCACTGCCCCTTCTCTTCGGCAACACCAAGGTCAAACTGCAAACACCGACCGGGGCAAGTCACACAGCTCCTCTGCCAAGCCAAGGAGATTCTGAATTATCAACAAAACCCCAAAACCACCGAGGAAACAGAGGTTGCAGCGAGGTCTGTGAGAGAGAAAAGGTGAGATCCATGCATGGCAGAGACTCCAGGAGGGAGGAGCAGGGGGAGGCTGGGCTGGACTTACGGACTGGCTGTGTCTTGAACTCGGCGGGCAGGCTGAGCTCCCCCACGCCCTTGCCATTGACTGCTGACAGCCTCACTGCATAGGTGGTCTCAGGCTTCAGCCCCGTGATGGTCACTGTCCCCTCCACGTTGGCTGGGGGGGGGAAAAAAAAAAAAGGCAAAGGAAAGCTCAGGATTCAAAGAAAGAAAGAAGCAAACTTTGTTTTCCCCACAAAGGGAGAAGAGGGACAAATAAATGTGACTCTAGGTGGGATCACGCCGCTCCAGTGGGGAACTGAAATAAGAATTTCAGCTCCACATGGGATTGGTGGTGAGAGATTCAGCTCTGGAGTAGAACTCTCCTTTTCACAGCCCTCCCCAAATCAAAATTCTTTTGCTTTATTTGACTCCAAGATGGATTTTAAGCGGCGAGCACTGCTATAGATCACTTCAACAAGACAGGTTTGCTGCTGGAACAGCAGAGTTTATTTTCCAAGGGGGACCAAGGGGTGACAGACGAGGGTTCAAAAGCCTCCTGTGGGAAGCATCAAGCAAAAACAATTATTCCAAGCACAGGGTTCTTCACCTTGCTCAGACAGAGCTCTCAGCAAAGCCCAACCCTCGTTTCCAGTTGAAAATTCCAGACATCACTCACAGGAAATGTTTAAAAACTTATTTGGGGCCTCCAGCCTGAACCCTCCACCCTCCCTGGCTGCTCTCTAGAGGAAAGCCGATTTTATTTTCGGTGCTGGTGGGGAAGGAAGGGGGGTTTTTGTCACTCCTACCTTCCTTGGCATCGTAGAGCCGGGAGTGCCAGTCCCCCTCGCCCAGGGCCCTCCACTCCGCCTTGTACTTGAGGATGGGCACCCCGCCCGTGGCCTCGGGCTCGTCGAACTCCACCTGGGCACTGCTGGAATAGGGCTCCACCCTGCCGATGGAGGGCGAGGAGGGCGTGTCTGGGGACAAGGGACAGCAGCAGTGAGACACAGCAGCAGGGACAGGAGCTCTGGTGCCAGCTGGACACGTCCAACGGCTTTGTACAGGACAAGGCTAAGCCTGGGGCTTGGAGAGCGTGCAGGCAGCTTTTAAAGATGTTAATTAGCTCACAGATGTTAATTTTGTCTCCTTTCTAAGAGGCTGGAGCCTCCCAGGCCCTTCTCCAAGCAGGGCAGTGCAGCAGAAGTGTCCTGGGTGCTGCTCTGTCCCCAGTGTCCCTGCAGTGCAGAGCTCAGCCATTCCCAAACCCGCTCTGTGGCAGCCCTGGAGGCCCTGCAGGGGCTGGCACAGCTCTGGGGCTCAGATCCCGAATTCCAGCTGCTCCAAGAGGGCTTTGGCTGCTTTGGGGTGCACAGAGCAAAGATCTCAGCTCTGCCAAAGCGCTCCGGGAGCACAGAAAAGGACAAGCCCCTGGAGAAACAAGGGGACAGAGATGCTGAGCAGCTCCAGCCCAGCAGGAAATCTGTGAACAGCCTCTTGGAAATTGCTCTCCTGCATCACAAACCAGCCAAGCAGGGCCAGGGTGTCACCTGCTGTCACCTGCTCACCTGCCTGCACCAGGATGAACTCGGAGGACTCCTGCCCGATGCGGTTCACTGCTGTGCAGTTGTAGTTCCCAAAGTCATTCTCCGAGTCTGGGGTCACCTGTGGGAGGAAGGAAAGCTCAGGCTGGGATCACAAAACCCTTTTCACTCTGCCAAGGCACCCTGAATTTAGCTGGGGAGAAGCCACAATAAAATCCAGGTGTTTGTGCTCCCAGGGCTGTCCATGGGGGGAGAACTGCAGTGGGCAAAAGGCAGAGAGGCAAGAGGGGCTGTGTCTTCTGTTACCTGGTTTGCTTTATCTTCCATTTCCTGATTTTCTTTACCTTCCATTTCCCGATTTTCTTTATCTTCTACAACCTGATTTCCTGCTTTCCTTCTACAACCTGATTTCAATTCTGATTTCCTCAGAATTTATATGCCAGAAACACCACCCCAACTTCATTTCTACCGAGAGGACAAGACTGAATTCCTTCAGCATCAATGATTTGATGGCACCGAGCCCTCCTGGCTTCTCCTCACCTCCAGGTAACTTGCTGAGGGGGTGTTGTAGATCTTGATGTTGCTGTAGTTGGAGCTGGGCAGGAGCTGCCCATCCCGGAACCAGGAGATGACAGCACTGGGATAGGCAAACACCTCGCAGGTGATGTTCACTTGGTTTCCTTCCCAGGTGTACACGGCCACAGGGCCCTGCAGCTTGGGGGCATCTGAAAGACACATTTGGGGAGGCAATTGGAGCCAGCCAAGCTCCCAAAGCAGCCTCACTGTGAGAATCCCTTGGCTGGAGTCCACCTTAATGCAGGAATCTAATATTGGCAATGGGAAACTGTCCTCTCCTCCCGCGGGGTGGGGAACGGCTTCTGCTGAAGGGCACGAGGAGAAAACCCCTGCTCAGCCCCACAGCTGCTCCTGGGGGGTGTGGGAGGAGCAGACACAGCATGGACCTGGGAAATGGTGCCAGGAGAGTTGTTCTAGGGGAGGATTCTGATTCCCAACAAACAGGACTGCAGCAGATCTGTGGTGAGAAGCAAAGGGCATCCCAGCTGGAGACAGGCAGAGGGAACAGCCTGCAACATCTCAGATGGAGACTTCCATCAGCCTGAGATGTTTCCTCACCCTCAGCACACAGGAGGGAATGGGGAATAAACCAGGCCCATCCAAACCCCTAAAGCACTGACACTGGATCTCCAGGTAAACCAGCCCCAAACAAACCACTGACACTGCACCTCCAGACAAACCAGCCCCAAACCAACCCCTCCCAGGGCACTTACACTGCACCTCCAGGTACATGGCCTGCGAGTCCTGGCCGATGGTGTTGCTGGCCGTGCACACGTACTCGCCCGCGTCCGTGTACTGGATGTCCTTGAGCGTCAGCGAGGACACACGCGCGTGGCTGCGCACCACGATCCGCCCGTCCAGCGTCTGCACAGAGCACAGCACAGTCAGAGTGCAGGGGGGAAACGGGCTGCCACCCTGACCCTTCAGCCTTCTGATTGTTTTCGTATTTCTACCGGAGTTTCTCGCGGATTGTAAGATAAACAAAAGATGGATGTTTTGTAAACGACATTCTTTCTAAGGGGAAAAACAAATTGATGGGCTTCTAAGTTGACCACTGGGGTCAGAGAGGTGGTCCTCTCATCCCCTAATTCTTGATCAAGTCCCAAACCCTATTTAAACCCCAAATCATAATAAACTTCCTCTTTCTCTCCTCGCTTCTCAACCTGACGGGTGAGTGTAGTTCTTTTAGTGTCCTGATTGCAACAATGGGCCACTGAATACCAGAACCAACATGATTCTAACAGAAGCTGCTCATTGTTCACATTCCATGGCAGATATAGATTCTAGCTCCACTGTCCACCTGGGCACACATCTCTGGGTTGGCTGAGCTGCTTCTCCATGAGGCAGGCACACATCCTTCATGTAGATGAGAATTAACAAACATCTGAGTCCAACCACGAAACTGCATCTCCTGAGCATCAATCAGGGCTCCAACAGAAGAAAACAAACCCACAGGCACCAGCTCCACCTCACATCAACCCTGCACTGCTGGGGGGCATCACCTCACCTGAGGCCAGGTGAGAGCACAGAGGCAATTCCAAGAAATTCCCTGTGTCACACAGAGCCCATTGTGGTGGCTCAGAGCACTCAGGGGAAGGAGAAAACATGAAAAGAAGGACCAAAGTATCGGCTGCTACGTATCTGAGAACAAAGA
>VZDJ01000063.1:1710459-1737309 GCA_008694505.1 Cyanoderma ruficeps | reverse complement strand
AAACCTTCCCAACAGCTTCCAGTACTGGGTTTATCTCAGTGGCCCTGAAATGGGAAGGGAAGAACAGATCCAGAGCTCAGAGTTGAATCAGGCAAAAAGGAAGCTCAGAACTTTCATCTGAATGTGGCAAATGAAGAGAGGAAAGTGCAGTGAAAAGGGCAAGAAAACCTCCAGAGACAGCCCTGCCTCGAGAAAATTCCAGAACCATTTCCCACATGCAAGAGAGCGTGGGGATGCCACCGACAGAGAGAGACAAGGAATGTAAAATCCAAGGGGGTTGCCAAGGGGCTGCACCCACCCAGCCACCCCAGCCCGCGTGGTTTTCCTCTCCGGTTTGTCACCAAAGCTCCCCTAATCCATGAGAACACAAAGCCACGGACTCCCCTCTCCCTCCTGCTCCTTCTGCCTCAGCCTGGAAGCTTTAAAGCCCCAACTCCCTCCTCTCATTGCTGATTTTGCAGCACAAACACAAGGGAGTGAATCTGGCAGCCTCGTGGCTGTGCCTGCTGCTGCATCCTGCCACTCTCCAGGAGCATCTGTTTCCTTGGAAGGTACAGGGAAAGTGCTGATAAATGAGTAAAACCCTGAGGATTTCCAACAGCCAAGTGCACAAAAAACATCTCTGGCACCTCAGGTGTCAGATCTCTGGGCCTGGAGCTTCTCTCTGTGCTGAGTTGAAGACTCAGGCCCTGGGACTGGCAAAGTTTCTACAGATAAATGTCTTTTGTCACCTCAGTTAGTTCCAGTATCGGTCCATGGGCACCAGGCCAATTTCAAAGTACCTTCTGGTGACACATCAACAACTAGCTGTGGTTTTCTCCTCTCCCCTGCTGCAATCCCTGGCCAGTGCCATGAGCTCCAATCCATCCCTGTCCTGCTGGGAACAGTTATCCCATGGGCACGTGGTGCTGTGGGCATCATCTCCTAGAGCCTCACGTGAAACTGCTGCAGTACCCCACAGCCAAAATCTGCTTTTCCCTCACTGCCCTGGCTGCCTGCACTGCTCTGCTCTCCTTGTGCCTGACTTTCATCTCCCTCCAAACCCCAGCTCACTTCCAGCAGGATCCACGGGTGCCAGGACTGCAGATCTGGGGGAATATTCTCAATTCTTGTCTCTGTGACCTCAGCAGAAGAGCGTAAGGGACAAAACACCAGTGTAGGATCAGCACAGGTGAGTCCAGAAAAGGCGATTTTACACCCAAATGTCTCCTGCCTTTCTCCCCACTTCCTCAAGATCCAACACAAAGGAGTGCCAGGAAATCATGGTCAGTGATGATTTCATGGGCAATGCAGCTGGTTCTGAAGAGGAAACTCTGGTTTTTAATGCAAAAAGGCGTAAGGGAAGAAAAAGAGAGATCAGGAAAAGCACTCCAAGGAAGAGAAAAACATCTCCCCAAGAAAGCACATCACAAGGTTTCTCTCTCCCTGCCGCAGCCCCTCAGGGGCTCTGGCTGTTGGAGACAGGGCAGGCAGGAATTTGGGAGCCAGATGTTGACATCTGGAACCCTTCTCCTCAAATCTGCCTGACTGCAAGGATCTGGGCTAACAAAACGTTCCCTGGCGCTGGGGGGAGCAGCTCAGGTCCACGGGCAGTGAGTGAATCACCCCTCAGAACAGAGCAGGATGTTCCCTGGATTGCCAATTATTGCAGTTTACCCTCAGCTCCTGCAGGTGCTTTTCCCCAAATTCTGGCCATGCCCTGGGGCACAGCCACTGCCATCACAGCCGGGCAAGAGCTCAACAGCCCAGGGCCAAAGGAGGAGAGCAGAGACAAATAAAACACATTTATCCCCCTTCCCTGCACCTCCTGGAGCTCTCAGGCCTTTCCCAAACAAGCATCCAGGGTAATTCTGCACAGTCCTGTCTCCTCCTCACCCACATCCTCACAAACCCCCCGAAAATCCCCCAGCCCAGGCAGGAATCCCACTGAAGGAAGATGAGGGGTCTCTCCTTGCTCTGTGCAGTGTTTGATATTTGTATTTAACTGCAGCCCCAAATATCCCTGAGGCTGCACCCAGCTCCCAGTTCCCAGCTGGGCATCACCAGTTTGGGCAGTGACTGAGGGCACCCAGAGCTGCTGCCAGGCCTGACTTCACCTCCTCACCCGAAATTCCTTGGGTAAAAGTGAAATCCTCAACGCCAAACATTCCCTGACCTTCATCCCGCTGCTGGAAATCCACTGCTAAAAGCCCCCAGGCGACTTCAAAGCAATTTAAAAGCAATTTTAGAGAGATCTCCTGCACCCCGCTGGGGTGTTTTAAGACACAGAGGCAGTGAGAAATTTAGAGGCAGCAAACTTAATAGTATTAGTGCTCATATTAATCAAAAGCTGGGGAGAGAGAGCACAGAGGAAACTCTGGGGGCAGGGCGGGGACAGCTGTGACAGGAATTCGTGTCATCTCTTCTCCTGGAGAGATGCAACTCCTCAGATTCCAAATTCTTCAATGCAAACTGCTCTGGGTATCTGACGCCTCCACCTGCCACAGGCCAACAGATTGTTCTGAAGGAAGAGGGGGCAGGATCCCCCTCGGCCCCCCACGGAACACAGCTGGGTGGTGCTCGAGTTACAGCTTCACTTCGTCCAGTCTCTGGGATTTAGGATGGCTTAAAAATCATTTAAAAAAAAATTAAAAAAATCAGAGCCTCCACAAAGTTGATCCTAAAAATACAAATCCAAGTCACCCANTTATTATTATTATTATTATTATTATTATTATTATTATTATTATTATTATTATTATTATTATTATAGCACAGCACTGAATGTGAAATCCAATCAAACCCCATTTGCAGCGACCCCAGGCACTGCATTATCCCACCTCCCCCCTCGCTGACCCTTGAAGATCAAAGACAAATAAAAATAATTGAGCAATTTGGAGCATTTTCTGGAGAAATGCCCCTGGTGAAAAGGTTTCTCTGCATTGACTTGGAAATGGAACATGATGCAGTTGTGTCCTTTAAAGAGAAGGTCAAACCGAAGGAGTGCCATGAGCAAATAGGTGAGTTGGCTGGAGCAGAGGAGGCTCCCTTGGGGAAAAATTACTTTCCCAAAATACACTTTGGTGTTAATTCTCCCCTCTCTCAAAGAGAGGATGATTCACACTGGCAGCATAGGGAAAAAAAAAAATTGGTGAAAACAGCGTTTTACATTTGCTTTTCATTTTAATCGCCTTTTCCTTAATTTTTAAGTGACGGGCAGAGTTCCTCACTCCCAACACAGCTACTTTGCTCATCCATAAAAAATGCATCACTACATGCCAGGCAATTTCTACCTCTAGAAGCTGCTTCTTTTACGTGTTGGTATTTAACTGGGGCAGATTAATGCCGGTTTAGTCGGTTACTGCACTAAGAGATTTGTTAATCTGTGATGCTTAGAAGAGAAACCAAAAAAAAAAACAAAAAACCAACGACCTAAGGAGTTTGCTAAAGGTCTGGTAATCTGATACCTCTTGTTTCTCGGGCCGGGTCCACGAAGCCTGGAGAGAACAGATATAGAACACAACAAGAACAACAGGAGAAAAAAAAAAAAGCAATAAAAGTTTATCAAAGGTTGCTTTCAGGCACCAGTGTTTGCAGCGCTTTGAGCTGTGTGCACATGCAGGCTCCAAGCTGTAAATCTCCTGTTTGTGGGTGTGTGGGGAGGGGATCACAGCTTCCCTTGCCCAGCAATTTAGGTTGGCCTTCACCATTTCGTAATTGGTCTTTAAACGACTAAACAAAGGCTGATGGCACCTCAAGAGTGATTTATGACATGGCAGTGATCGTTTCCTTGGTCACAGCTCACCTTTCCTACACACCTGGTGCTCAGGGAGTGGCTGTGCCCACCGAATTGCAGAGTACAGAGCTGGTGCTCTGCCCCTGGTCTGTCTGCCACCCCACACCGATTAATTAACGCTGATTAATGTGCTCATCATGCATTTGGAGCCCCGGTTCCATGCAGGCTGTGCCGGGAGCAGCCCTAGAGCTGCACAGGAGCCCCCAGCTGTGCTCAGGGGTGGCAGCACCCGGGCCCTGCTGGGCTGGGGAAAGCCCCACAGCAGGGAAACGTGCCCAAACCTCACATTAAAGCCAAGATTTCCCACTCAGACAAAGCCACCAGCAGCATGGGCCACGTCGCCCGTGCTTCACAAACAGCCAGGTTGCTGCATGCCATTCCCCCCACCCTGTGATTTGTATTTCAGGTATCTCCTGGTCTCTGTTGTTTCAATCGATCCCCTTCGGCTCAGGAGTCAAAAATCACCTGGTGAGATGAGAGCCAGGATGGCATCGCTGGCACAGTGACACTGTGGGGACGTCACAGCACACACGAGCGACAGGGATGGAGATGGAGGCTCGGGGAATGAGAACCAAAAACAGAGCCCTGCTGCCACGGGGCTCCCGGGGGACACCGTGAGACTGAAATGCCAACAGAGGGGACACACAGCCTCGCTGACAATGCCTCTGCTGAAAGGAAATGGTGTGTTTGTGGCTGGAAGCCTGAGGTGCCCCTCACCAGCCCCTGCAGGGGTGGGGACACTTCCAGGACCTGGGCATGTCTAGGTGGATCCATCCTGCTGTGCACAGGGTGCTTGAAAGCTGAGCAGGCAGTCCAAGAATCCAGAATAATCCCTTTTTATGGCCAGGGAACTCCTTTGTGAGTGCCCTGCCACTCCTGCTGGCTGCTCTCTGTAGTGTCCCTTTTATCCCTTGGTGTCAACCCAAAGGAAGATGAAGAAGGAAAAACCCCCATTCCCAAACCCTCAGAGTTTGGTGTTTCTCTGCCCTGGGGAGGGTGGGCAAAGAGGCAGAGCCACATTCCCCATCCCAGAGAATTCCTGACTAACTCCTCCTCAGCAAGGCAGAGACAGAGCAGCTCCACCCAGCACCCAGCAGGGAGTCAGGGGGGGAATCCAAAGCCTCGTGCACCCTCAGATTCCTGAATCTTTAAAAACTCACCCATTTGCTTTGGCTGGAACAGCACAGAGCTGGGAGAGGCTGCTGGGCAGCAACAGAAACCCAGAGGGGCAGAGGAAGGATGGCCTGGGCTGCTCGTAGGACAGCACAGTGCAGTGATGGAATTCACCTCTCAGAGGGCTGGCAGACAAAAATCTGCATTTTCCCGCTTGAGGAGCAGGGAGCCTCGTGGGGCAGCCCTGGGGGAAAGGCCCAGTGGCAGCACACCGGTTAAACTGTGTTTTTTTGGGATGCAGGAGAGAGGAATCAGACCTGATCCCCTCCAGTGTTCTTTGACTCCTTGGGTGAGAAGATGCTGCCTGTGTTTTCTGTCCTCCGGGGAATGGGGAGAGCAGCTCCCAACAGATCCAGCTCTGGATAAAGGATCAAGGACCTGCAGAGTGTTTCCCTCCCACCCCCACGGGCTGAGCTCCTCTGCTGGGTGACAAACCCACGAATGTCCCCACAAATACCCCGTGGAAGGGTGGCTGACACCCCAAAATCTGCCAGGAGACACAGCTGAACTAAAACTTCCTTCTTCTTTGGGGCTTTGGGCAGGTTTTCCAGAATGTCATGGGAGTTAAGGCATCTCTAAAAATCTACACTGAGGGACAATTGCAAGAGCAAACAACACGAAGCAAGAGAGAAGCATCCAAGTACCTGGATAATAGAAATATTCAAAAGTAGACTGGATAATTCTTAAAATAGCATTGTTTGTCCTGCATCAAAGATCACCCACTTCCCTGTGCTGCCCCAGAAGAAGAAAGTGGAGAATGAGCTGAATAAATGCATTTGTAAGAGAATATTTAATGGAATTAAATATTCTAATAGAATCTGTAGTAGAATATTTGCAGAGATATTTGACCTCGGGATTTTCTGGACGACTGAAACGTTCACCTCAACTCAGAGCACAAGAGAGAGAATGGGAAAAGTACAAAACAAACCGAAAGAAAATGCACACACACACACACACAGAGAAAATAATCCAGCCCAGAAAGTGCATGGGATGTGATAAAAGAACATTTGCCCTGAAGGTTTGAAGCAGCACATTGAGCACGTGGCAGCACCTCAAACCTTGGCTGTTCCCCCATCTCAAAGTGTCAGAGCATGAACATTTCCCCTGCTATTGATCACCAGCCTGGGAGCAGCAAGCAGAGTCTCAAAAAGCAGCAAAAATCAGTTAGCAGTTTTGCCACGGAGCCCTTGATGGTTTCACTGGGCTGCACAGGGGGGGTTCTGCTACCACCTCATTCAGTTTTTAATTTCTCCTCCCTGCCCCAGCTCTGCCCACGGCTGTGATCCAAACTCCAGAGCCAGCAGCACTGGAGCCCTTGGCACCTCCCAGGGCTCCCCTAATAGAGACAAACCCAGGAATAAAAACCCTCAAATCCTGCCCAAACTGGTCCCCCAGTCAGGCTGCAGCTCCTGCAGGCACTGGAAACCTCTCCCTGAACATGGCAGGGATTCACAGCAGCCCTGGGATCCAAAAGATGCTAAGAAAGAACTGAAGCTGGAAAAACTTTGGCACCCTGATTAATAAAGTTACACATGAACGACGTGGGGAGGGGCTGACGTCATGGGGGCAATTAAAAAAGCTCATTTAGGAGCTGCAGTGCAGGACAGCAGCTGTGGGGACAAGTGACAGTGGACACCTCTGTTGCTCCAAGACTTTGAGAGTGTCACCTGCTGCCTCCACACTGAGCCAGAACCTCTGGCACGGCCAAGGCAGCTGAGCCCTGAAGCATCCTGTTATTAGGAGATTATTAATTAGCAACAACTCCTCGCTCCTACATCTGTCCAGGCCTTCTCTGGCTCCAAATTCTGCCTCCAGATCACTCATGAAACATCTCAGTCCAGCAGCACATCCTAACCTCGCCTCATTAAAGGAGCTGTCGCCAATAACAACACCAGCACTCTTCCTCAAGAAGAAAAAAAACAAACTGCTAATTATTTTTGCCTTTTAAGAACAGAATGGTACTGATGGGATCAACAGAACAGGTCGAGCACAAAAGGCAGCCAGGCTTTTGTGCCTCGGGGATGTGCAGTGCCAGAGGACAGCACGGAGGAGGAGGAGGAGGAAGAGGAGGGATGAACAGGCTCATTTTGGATCCACTGCATCCCGGAGAGGGGGAGCAGCCCTCACCTGCCACCTGCCCAGCTCTGGGATCAGGGGGCTCATTCCCACCTCCCACAGGCTTCCTGCAACTCTGAAGAGGGTTGAGGGTCTCTCCAATTGAATTCACCCCTGGTGAACACGGCAGGAGTTACCAAAGGCCCCCCCAGGGTGTCCCAAGCCGAGGTGGCCCTGCCCAGAAGGGCCCCCGTGGGTGGCACTGCCCCAGGTGTGACCCGTGCAGGGACAGCAGCAGCAGCTCCACATGCATCCACATGCAATTCCAGGCCAGGGACAGGCAGGGAGGAGCTGTGCTGAGCCCAGGACCCCGGGGGGCTTTGGGAAGGGCTTTGGGAAGGGCTGTACCTTCTCCTCGTTGCTGATGTTCCTGGTGGAGGTTCTCCAGGTGATGGAGGGGATGGGGTCCCCCGAGGCCTCGCAGGTCAGCGTGATCTGATCCTCCAGCTCCATGGCTGTCTTGTTCTCCACGTAGGTGATCTTAGGTTTGGCTGAGGAGGGGAAGGAAAAGGAACCTTGGCTCAGGGGGGGCTCAGGGTGAAGCTGCTCCGTCCCCAGCAGCGTTTGGGGCCAGCAGCCCTGGGGAGAGCTGGGACAATTTGCTGCCAGCTGGGGAAGGAGCAGAGGGACTTTTACCAGGGCACCTCCTGGCAGAAATAAAGACCTCAAAAACCTCTTCTGCTCCTTCTCACAGCTGAGGCTCCTAAGAGAGGACCCATTTCACAGTGAACAAATGCTCAGCCCCCGGGATTACCAGCTCCTTGTTCCACCTCCCTGCCCCAAATTAACCCTCTGCTAAGCTGCTTTGCTGGGTGGCTGCACACAAGGCAGGGAGAACTCCATATCCCTGGGCACTTCCAGCCTCCTGGGAGGCAGGAGAGCTCCTGATTCCCTCCTCCAAGCCTGAGGTCACTCGCACAGCGCTGGGGTGGAGCTCAGCTCCCTGCCCAGGTTGCAGCAAGCTCCACTCAAGTGCTAAAGCTCCTTTTGGTGGATCACGATTCAGCCTGGAGGGATATTTCCAGCAGGCTGTGGGTCTGATCCCACCAGCCCTGCCTGTGTTTGAGGAGTGTTCCAGAGAGGAGCTGGATGAGTTTCCCCTCAGCACACCCAGAGGTGCAGAGGCACAGCAGCCCCAGCAGGCCTTAACTGGGATAAACAGGATCCCTGTCCTGCTTTAGGGCAAATTTGGGAGGAAACCTCCCAACGGGGCCCCTCTGCGAGGCAAAGTGCCACCCCAGGACACTCCCCCTCAGTGTCACCAGCACCCAGCTGGGCTGTCAGGGGCTGGTTATTACCAAAGACTTTGAGGTGGATGGTGGCGTCGGCCTCGCCGGCCTTGTTCTCAGCGATGCAGATGTACTCGGCCTCGTCGCTCTTGTCCACCCTGTGGATCACCAGCTCGGAGCCATCGTAGTTGAAGCTGTATTTGTCCTCGTCCTCCACCTCCTCCACGGGCTCTCCATCCCTGGGGGCACAAAGCACACGGGGCCGTGCTGGCAGAAGCCACCCAGGGCTGGTTCAGGCCATTGCTCCTCGTGCTGAGAGGGACCAGCACCTTCTCCTCTCCCCAGGGGCTCCAGAGCTCACACTGAGACCTGATCCCAACCTTTCTGGCCCCAGGGCTCTTGGCAGCTGAACCTCTCAGCTCCTGGCACACCTCAGAGCTGAAACCCCACCAAAGGTGGCTCCTGGCCTGCCAAGGAACCGCCCCAAGCTGCCATCAGCTTTCCCCACATCAGTCTGTGCTCCTAACCCTCACCAAAGGCTGCGGAATTCCAAGGACAGTGTCCCTGGAGTGGGAGTCACTGCCTGACAGGGAAATGCAGGCAAGGACAGTGTCCCTGGAGCGGGAATCACTGCCTGGCAGGGAAATGCAGGACGCTGGGAGGGAACACAGCTGACCTGGCTGAACCATGGGGAGCACTGAAGGAATTCCTTGCCTTGCTCTGCTTTATTAAACTGTTCTTATCTCAACCAACAGGATTTTTACCCTCAGATTCTCCTCCCTGGGCGGGCTCTGTGCTCCCTTACCTAACCCAGAGCAGAAGGTGACTTCAGTCCCATGGTGAGGCAATTCTTGTGAGAAAAAACTAATTCCTCCCAGTTAGAGCATTCCCTTCCCTCCTGGAACCCTGGTTTTGAAGGCCTGGGGAGGAAAATCAACTTCTCCCAGTTAGAGCATTCCCTTCCCTCCAGCCTGGCTCTCCAGAGCCCAGCAGGACACAGCACACAGCCTCTTACTTTGTCCAGGTGACGGTGGGCTCAGGAAAGCCATCGGCATCGCAGGCCAGGGTGACAGACTGGCTGAGGTTGGCAGTGGCATTCACGGTGCTCTGCCGGGCACGCACCGAGGGAGGCACTGCAGGGGGAGAAAGGCACAGGTGAGCCGGGGAGGGCAGGAGGTGTGAGCCACAGGGCTCCCTGAGCATCTCTGGTGGCACCAAACCCCGTCACCGTCACCTGCGGGGTCCCACCAGCGAGCCTGAGGCACGTCCAAAGTGATCAGCACAGGGGAGGAAGGGCAGTGGGTGGGGGGACACAAAAACCCTCAGTGGGGTGGCCAGAAGCACTCGTGTGTGAGTGCCACCAAGCTCAGCTCCTCACTCTGTGCCTCAGTGCGTTTTTATCCTGTCAACACCTGAAATTTCCTGCCAAACCCTCCCTGCATTGCACGGACACTGGACACGCATTCCACGGACATTTCCACCGGACACAGCACGGGAAGAGGACGGGGTGAAGCTGAGGCCTGGGCTGAGGTGCTGCTCTGAGCCCCTCACCGTTGACGATGACCTGGATGTCCTTGAAGTTGATCTCCCCACGGGCCAGGATCCTCCCCTCACACCTGTAGGTGCCCTCATCCGTCTTCTTGATGCCCCGGATCTGCAGGTAGTTGTTGGACAGGACAATGAAGCGCACTGCAAGGGACACAAGGAACGGGAGATCACTCCAGCTGCTCCTCTCCTCGCCCCTGCTGGGCTCGGTGGGATAAAATCTCCCTCCCCACCACGAAATGGAGGTGCTGCTGTAGCTGCATCTGCTTCTGCCAAGGAGGAAACGCTTGTGGAGAGCAGCCCAGTGCTCCGGTGCTGTGCTGAGGGGGATGAACAGATAAATGTGCCCACAGACACGTTGATGTTGGGCAGTGAGCAATTTGGGACTCAAACCTGCTGGCCAAGAGCTCCAGCCTCACCACCTGTGTGCCAGGGCAGGGAAAACTGCTCAGCTGCAGTCGGGGCCTCTGCCAGCCCCTCTGACCATGGCAGTCTGCAGCATTTGGGAAGAAAAATTTCTTGCAAGGAGCTTTCAACCCTTTTTCCTCTTAAAGGCTGGAGGGTGTCCCAACATCCAGCTTTTCTGTCTGATGGCACTTCTTTGATTTGTGCTTTTTTTCCAGCACTCCTCAGCTGATTCTGGTGCCAAAGCCTGGTGGGCATTCCAGTGGGAACAGGACTGCCCTGCCCCTGGCAAAGCCCAGCACCTGGGATAACTAAATTCACACCCCACGGCCTCGAGCCAGGCACAGACTGCTCCTCCTGCCCCTTGTGACCACGGGGACTTTGTGTGGGAGGGAGATGGACATCTGACCCCAGCATGGACAAGAAGCAAGGCCTTACCATCCTTTTTTAGGATGACATCCCTGCCTTTGTGCTTCCAGATGATGGTGGGGGGCAGCGAGCTGACCACGTCACACACGATCACAGCGTCGTCCCCTTCCTTGAATTCCTGAGGGGTGGGAGCGTTCTTGAACATCAGCTTTTCTGGAAACAAGGAAAGGAGAAGGTCACTGCAGCTTTCTCAGCACACCTGCAGCTGTGCTCCAGCCTGAGGGGAGCAGGGAAACCCCCAAATCCCCAGAAATCTCCTTGTTCCCAGGGGAGGATAAAGGTCTGAGTGAACGCACTGCCCACAGCACCCCCATTTCCTGCCACTCTGAACAATGCCCACTGCAAGGTGTGAGCTGGCAGGGCTCTGCTGGAGCAGCTGAAGGCTCATGGCAAACCCTGGGACACGTGGGGCCCTCTTCACCCCACACTAGAGCTGTGAGTCACCCACAGCAGCTCCTCTCCTGTCCCCCCTGCCAGAAGCACCAGAATCTTCTCCTTCCACCCCTTGCTCTGCTGCCTTTCAGAAGGATTTCAGCCGTGGGGGTGCTGGAGATGCCCTGACCATCCNTCTCCTCTTCCCTTCCCTTCCCTTCCCCATTCCTTTCCATTTTCCATTCCTTTCCATTCCATTTTCCTTTCCCTTTCCCTTTCCCCTTCCTCCTTCCCCTTCCCACCTCTCCCTCAGACGGTAACCCAGCTCCCCCCTCAGTCCTGCCCCACAACCCCACACCGAAGCCCCTGGGGAGGTGATGCCTTACGGAAGATCTTGACGTTGACAGTGGCCTCGGAGTCTCCCTCCTCGGGGCTGCTGACCACGCACTTGTAGATGCCGGCGTCGTCGATGTTGGCGTTGTAGATGGTGAGGGTGGAGGAGAAGTCATCGTTGCGCACCACCGAGATGCGCTGCTGGTTCGGGGTCAGCCGCTCCCCGTTCGGGGAGAACCACGAGATGTCCTTGAACTTGGCCTCCCCTGCCACTGTGGGGGGAGAGGGTGGGACGGTGAGGCAGCTGCAGCACCCACAGACCCTCACAGATCACAAATTCATCCTTCTATTCATGGGCTCTGACTGACCCCACAGCAAAATAACAACACCCACAGACCACAAATTCATCCCACTGTTCATGGGCCCTGACTGACCCCACAGCAAAATATCAGCACCTACAAACCCTCACAGATCACAAATTCATCCTGCTGCTCACAGAACCTGACTGATCCCTCAGCAAAATATCAGCACCCACAGACCCTCAGAGACCACAAATTCATCCCACTGTTCATGGGCTCTGACTGACCCCACAGCAAAACACCAGCACAGCAGGGCGTGTTCCACTCTGAGCTAAATAAATAACCCCAGGGGCCTGTAGCCACCACGCACCTTGACATAAGAAGAACTTGGATTCTCCAACGCTGATCTCCCCCTGGCTTGGAACAATGTCCACTTGGAGAGAGGCTGGGAAGGGAACGAGCACAGTTAGACAAGGGCCGGGGTCTCCAGCAGAAAAACCTTTGCCATCCTTACATGGATCCCTTATTGAATTTCCAGTCCAGGATGACACCTGTCTTCTGATCTGAATTGCTGGTTTTAAACACCACAGGAAGGTTTTAAACAAGAGAGGAGGGTTTTAAACACAAGAGCAAGGTTTTGAACACCAGAAGAAAGTTTAAAACAAGAGAGGAAGGTTTCAAACAAGAAAGTTTTAAACACCAGAGGAATGTTTTATACCCCAGAGGAAGGTTTTAGACACCAGAGGAAGGTTTTAGACACCAGAGGAAGGACAGCACTCCTGCCCTCCCCACTCCCATTTCCCAGCAGCTCCTCCCAGGGCACATCCACGCAGAGCCAGTGCCCTTTTCCCCCACCACCATCCCTGCCTCCTTCTTCATTGCATAAATTATGACCCATTAGGCAGAAAATGTAATTGGATTCTGGCTCTCCTCCAGCTATAGCTTAATTCCACCGCAGATCCGTGGCCTAACAAGCCCGGGTCAAGTTGAATTTGAGGACGCCAAAATAGGTTTTCTTTGGAAAACACCCTCTGTGTTTTCATGCAGGGCATGAAAATCCGAAAATCTCTCTCCCAGAGCAGCTAATTTTACCTCCAGAGCACAGAGACATTATTTCAGCTGCCAAGCACACCTGGGGTTGTAAGGAACAAGCGCTGCTCCAGAAATGAAAACCCGGCTGCGTGAGCCAGCGGCAACATTCCTGAAAGTGCTGGGGAAACACACGGTTTGGGGGGTCAGGAACTAAGTGTGGAGCTCCCAGAGCTGAAGGAGCACTGCCTGCCCTCATTAGGAAAGCCCAGGATTAGCAGGATTTTCTGAGCACATCCCTTGGGCCAACAACCACCCTGACACGGCGCTTCTCTCCAGAAGAAGACTGGAAGCAATGATCAGAGTTGGGATAACCCCAGAGCAAGGTCCCTGCACCTTCCTGGTTCTCCCCTCTGGAATTCAGCAGGCTGATAAATGCTGCCATTCCAGCCCAAAGCACTGGGATACAGCCCCAAAACCCAGAACCAGGCAAGACTCAGCTGGAAGCAGAGCTTGGGAGCACTGAGCGCTCCAGTCCTGACCACGGCGACACACACAGGGCTGCTCATCCTGCAGGGACTGCAGAAATGGACATTAAAGCACCCCTGGACCTCCAGAGCAATGGAAAGGAGCTTGGAGCCCCAGCCCAAGGCAGGGCTTTCAGAGCAGCCCCCAGCTCTCTGTTTCTGCTCAGCACTGGGTGCTGCAGGAATGGCTGGGAGCTGATTGAGACCGACCAGAAATCCAGCCCCGTTCTCCCAGCACTCTGTAAATGCAGCCCTGAGAGCTGCTGGGAAGGCAGTGCCACAGGCTGGGGATGTTAATAATGCCTTTCATTCCATCCTCAGGTGGTTTCTGGAGCAGCCAGGAAGGAGAAGAAAAGCTCTGTGGAAAGCACTGAACTCTCCATCACCCCAAATTCAGTGTCTGGGCTCTACCTGGCAGCTTTTGTCAGCCCTGGCTGTGCCACATCAGCTGCACACAACAGGAGAAAAGCTCACAGCAAGGGAATATCTCCCTGAAATACAGCCAGAAGGGCCAGGCAGGAGATCTGAGCAGCAACACCCAGCTCTCAGATTTTCCTGGGTTTTTTTATTTTTTTCCAAGGGCTCGGCTCCTTCGGTGCGTTGAAATGCTGCTGGGTGGATTTTCAAGAGAATGAAACCTTGAAACCACCCCTGAAAAGGCAAATCTTTTAGAAAGGAGAGGAAAAAGGACATCCCTGGTTCTGCCTCATTCAGTCACTGCTCCCTCTGCTCCTCCAGCTGCAAAGTTACCATTAAATCCTGTCATTAGTGGAATAAGGAGCAGCATTTCGGCAAAGGTTGTGCAGAGGGGCAGCAATCCCTTCACTGAACACCAGCACAGCCCCTTCCCAGCACGAAGGAGGCACAGGGGGAGCCTCCTGGGATTGCTCCTAACTCCAGAAAGGCACTTTTCAAACCCAGGAATTGCCACCAGACGGGAACTGTGACCCCCAGGACAAACAAATACACTTCACAGCACCTGCAGCGTGTTCAGCCCAGGATGCTCTTGATCCCAAGAGCCAATTCCCTCCCTTTCCCACTGGGATTGGGAGCTCCCAGGGCCGATCCGGGCACAAACACACCCAGGGGAGTTACAAAGACACAAAACTGACAAATCCCAACATTTCTGTTCTGCCAGGGATGCCGAGGAGCAAAATTCTACCGGGACCTTTTTCCCCAGTCTCCCGTTCTGGGCTTCTCCTGGTGGTTCTTTGGAGGATTTTGGAGACTCTGGGGCTGCCCTGCTCTGCAAACACTTCTGAGGCTTTGCCTGCACATGAAATTAGGCACAAAAGAGCCCAGCTGTGTTTGTCCAGCAGCTCCAGCCACAGGAACTGCAGGTAACTTCTGGAATTCAGCTGCAGGAGAAGGAAGATCCCCCTGCGTGAGTCACTTGCAGCTCCTCTGTCCTCATCTCACACCGGGGAGAGCTCAGCCCCGGCTGTGTGAGCCGCCTCCAGCAGCGGCAGCAGGGTTTGCTGCCACTGTCACCTGCACAAACAGGTCCCCAGAACAAAGGGAACTCACAAACAATCGCTCCCCACTCCTCAGTTACTGCCCAGCCCGTGATCACGCTGACAAAGCCAGCGCTGCTGATTTTAATCGCTCTTTAATCGTTATTTTGGCTTTGCAGTTCAGGGAAATGGGGACTATTTTTTCCACTCTTCATTTAATAGACACTGCCGAGCCCATTTGTATTCTGCTTCCAACTTCGAGCAATAAAGGCCTTTTTAGCATCACATAATAACTGCATTAAAAGGCCTCTTCATAATCACACAATAACACTTTTTATAGCTCTGCCCTCCCCCATATCTTTTATCTGGTTATAAAGTTCCCCAGCCCCCAAAAAATGCTGAATAATTCCCCATTGATTAAAAAAAAAAAACCACAAAAAAAAACAACACAACAAAAAACCCCAACAAATTCGCTAATGCAACTTCCTGTTCATCTGTAGTTCAATATAATTAGTTTTGCATCTCAACAAAAGAAATGAGCTCAAATGAAGCCGGGATTTTGGTGACAGGCAGGGAGGCTGTCCCTGCTGGGCTGGGACTGAGGTTAAGGCAGGAATTTATTCACCTGAGCAATAGATAAAGTGCCACAGGCAGCACAGGCAAGTGAGGTGATTGTTGGCCACCCAAATTCCAAAGGTGACACACCAGAAGCAGGAACATGAGTGCTCACACCAAACACTGTGTATTTGGCACAGCAAAAATACACTAAATCACGGATTTACTGTGGGGTTCTATTCCTTCAGGTAAATGGGAGCTCATCCCCTCACATCCCTCCCTTCCTACAAAACCGCCGCTCCTTTACAGCCCCCAGCACCTCCCCACCGACCCCAAAAGGTCCCAGTTTGGGCCCTGGCAGTAAAGAAGGACTGAAATCCCTTTGTCCTCAGCTCAGTGCAGCACTGGGGTCAGCCCAGGCTCGAGTCCCCAGGGATGTGTCACCTCCACGCCCCACCAAGGGCTGAACTCAGCTCTGAGAGCTCCTCCTGCCCGGGACCCCTCTCACTGAGCCCAGCAGGGAATTCGGGTGGGCTTTGCCTCGGGGGGTGTCTCCATCCAGGAGCAGAACCCCTGTGCTCCTGCCGCAGCTAACCCAGGAAACCCTGCACCACCACAGCACGTGAGTGAAACCCCAAAATGAAAAATAAAAATCACAAATATTCGGGCAAACCGAGCCCGGCGTGGATGAATTCAGCCGTGACTGAACCCTTGGCTCCGTTCTCACAGGCTGTACCTTTAATTCTGTTCATTTCTAGCAGCCATTCACCAATTAAACTCAATTCCAGGAATAAAAACCATCGGGAAAGAAATATCTCCTGGATCTAATGGGCACGGCTCGTGGAGTAAGGGCGGGATTTGTAAAGCTTGTGAGAGAAGCAGATTATGGTGAAAGCCCTCAGGATTTAATACACAACAAAGGCTTAACAAGACAAAGACAAGGCTCCTGTACACGGTCACTTTATTAAAAATACGCTGACTGCTCAGGAGGAGGAGGCAGCAGCTGGGATTGATCCCAGCTGGGCTGCAGATCCAATTCCTCCCACCGTCGCCATGGCAACCACTCCCTAAATCTGCCAGGAACTGGAGGAGGGGACGGCTGGCTCCTTTGGGGAATATCAGCTCGTGAAGAGGCGGGGAGGGAACAGCACGGTGCCACGGCACAACAGCCCAGAAAGGCGAGCCCAGAGCCACCTTCAGGGCAGGAACAGCCCAAAATCGGGACACCAAAGCCCAGCTGGTGGGCCTGGATGTGAGGGATGCACGGAGAGAGCATCCCCTGCCCTGCAGTGTCCTGGATGTGAGGGATGCACGGAGAGAGCATCCCCTGCAGTGTCCTGGGTGTGAGGGATGCACGGAGGGAGCATCCCCTGCCCTGCAGTGTCCTGGATGTGAGGGATGCTCCTCACCCTGCCCCTGAACACTCCATGATGTGCCTGCAGGCACACAGGGAGCAGCATCCCCTGCCCTGCAATGTCCCAGCCTCGATTCCAAACCCAAATTCCAAAACCACAGGGAGGGGGCTTGGGGAAGGGCTCAGCTCTGGCACAGCACCCCCGAGCCAGTGGAGCTCTGGTGCTGGGCACAGCTCTTCCTCCAGCCACCCTTCTGTCTGTCCTGAACACTCCAAGGGATGAAAATCCCCTTTTCCAGCAGGACCCAGTGGATGCTGGGGCTGGGAGGAGGATAATTCACTCACTCCCCTAAGGAAACCAGGGGCTGTTTGCTTCCAAACCAGACACAATTCAAATTGTTCTGTAAAACAGCACAGCCTGGGCACTGAGGAACCTCTCTGCCCTCTGGGTCTCACCCAACACACCCTCCAAGGGACAGGGAGGGCTCTGCCACCCAAAATCCAGGTACACCCACCCATCCCTGCCCTCCTGCACATCCCTGGGGACTGTTTCACAGCGCCAGGGAAAGATGTGCTTGGGAAATCGGGGGCCCAGGCAGCTGTGGCAGCACGAGAACACAGGCAGGGGAATTCAGAGAGGTTTCTCCTCTGCTTCCTTTCAGTCAGGATTATTCTGCTGCTGCACAAAGCGACATGTCCAAGCTGATGCAGGGAATCTGTGCAGGGAGAAGGGAGTAATTCCAATTATGTCCACGCCGTGACCCCGTCCTTTCCACCCACAAGATCTGCTCACAAGCGCTTTTAATTTTTAAATGACCACAAGGCACACCAAAAAAAATACCATTAACACCTTTTCTTACAGAAATTTATGAGTCACACTAAAACTTCCCAGACACCTCGGTATTTTTACACGGAACACAATTTTATGCCTTTTGATGACATTGTTGATAAAAGCTTTTTATTGCTATGGATCATAAAACTAATAGTCCTATTTACCGCAGCAAATATTTTCATTTACCTGAGGCAGGGTAAGCCAGGATTCTTTATGGAGCCATTAAATCAGAGAATGGACAATTTTAATTAAAAGCCAAGCAAGACACAATCTTCTGCTGATAGACAAGTCTGGGTGGTGGGAAGAACCCGGAGAAGATGAGAAAAAAACAGGATTTGTAAAAGCTCAGGGTTCGAGGCTAATCTTGCAGCAGTTTGTCTTGGCAGTGATCTGAGCAGCACAAGCTGCATCCTTCAGGGGAGCACAGAATTCCTGCCTTTGTCAGGCAGGAGCAGCTCCAGGAGCTCCCTGGTTTTCCTCAAAGGAAGCAATCCCTGCTCCATTCCCCCTCAGCCCAGCAGTCAGCCCTAGGAGCACTCCCAGCCCCGGATCTGATCCTGCAGTGTTGAGAACAATTCTTCCCCAGCCCCTTTTTATGCCGTGGGTTAGTTCAGGGGACGTGTTTTTAGCATTGGCTAAAGCTGAAGGAGCTGCAAAGCCTGAAATTCAGTGTTTGCTGCACGGGAATTGAATTATGAACTCCAGGGGAGCATTCAGGGCAGGTTCACTCCAGGAAGGCACATCCCAGGTCCAGCACGTTCACCCCATCCCACATTGCAGAAAAACTCCTCCCTCTGCCCAGCACAGCTTCCTATGGAATTATCAGGAAGAGAATAAACCTCTCTCTTCTATTTCAGCTAAAAGGAAGAGGGGAGAACACATGGAATGCAGTTTTTATCTCTTTTCCCTGCTCCCAGAGAGGTCAGGCCGTGCAGAAGCCAAGCCCTGGTGCTCTCTGTTGCTGCTGCTGGAGCACCATCTGCTGTAAATGCACAAAGGTGGGCTTTGGCCTCACTGCTGAAGCAGCAGGTGGAAGTTTCTGAGGAGTGACAACAGGGCTTGGCTGAAGATGGAGGAGCCACCTTCAGGCACCCAGGCTGTGGTTTTGAGGAGTTCTGTACCAAAAAGGGACTTCTAAAGCTCATCCAGCTGCACCTGCCACTATCCCAAGCTGCTCCAAGCCCTGTCCAACCTGGCCTCGGACACACCCAGGGGCAGCCACAGCTTCTCTGGGCAACCCCACCCTCCCAGGGAAGGATTTATTCCCAATATCCCACCCAGCCATGCTCTCTGGCAGTGGGAAAACATCAAATATTCCACCTGCATTTCAGAGAGTTACAGCCTCTCCTGAATTGTGGCTCACCAAAGTGCTTTGGAGAGACTACTGTAGATTTTAGTAGTTTAAATTCATATCTGGAGCCGTCTTCTGCCAAGTGCAAAGTGTCAGAAATCAATAGTTTATTTAATGTGTCAATTAATCTTTCATGGCTGGTGGGACCTGGGAATTCTGTGGTAGCTGAGTATCACTGGATAGTTTAGAGTGAGCTGAAAATCACAGACTCAGCCTGGCTCCTCTGTGAGAAACTGCAATTTCCAATGCTGCCTTACAGCGAGATTAAACAGCCCCATTCTTCCTTGCTACGTGAGGTGAAGAAGAAAGCTCATTAATAAATTAATTGACATTAAAAACATGGGGAGGCTGCTTCACTAAAGAAAGCCACGTGGGGAAAGCGGAAGGCACAGAGAGGTGAAGGAACAAGTGCATGTGTCAGTATTTATAATTTTTATCAGTTTTTAGACCAGGGCTGATGAAGAAAACCACCTCAGCCCATGGCCAAAGCCCTGTCACGGGGCAGACCATGGAGACGTCCCTGGGAATTTGGGGACTGGCTAAAAACATCTGGAAACACCACTGGAATTTGTGGGTAACGTTTCAAGTGTGTGTTAACTGCAACACCTTTTGCAAGCCCCACACTGAGAGAACCTCCAGAGCATCACCAGGACTATCAGAGTCATTAACAGCATCCGCTGAATAAACCCCAAAATATTATTATGATGCAAACTGAAGGCAAAAGACTGGGAAGGATAACATGCTAATACACTGCCCTGTTTGCTCAGCAAGCATAGGAACCAAAAATCCCTTCAGGCAAGAGAGAACTGAGCTTGTTTACTGCTCTCTCCTGCTCAGCACTGTTTCAGCTCCCTGGCTGGCAGAATAAGGCCAAAGTAAAGGCAAAAAAAATCAGAGCCCCTCCTCATTCAGCCCTCCCCCAGTGCATGGAACAGGAGGAGTTTACACAACCCCAAATTTAGACATCATTCACAGCTCCAGAAGCTCAAAAATAGGTGATGCCAAGGAAGAAAGAAAAAGAATCTGAAGCCAGGCAGGGTATCCAAAGGCCTCCAGCATCAGCTGTGACTGACAGGATAAACACTCCCCAGACTGCCAGCAGCCAAGAAAAGGCTTCATCCACTCTCCTCTGGGAAGTCTCCTGGAAACCCAGCGAGAATTCAGCCCAGCAAACACAAGAAATTTAATCACTGCAACTCATAAGTTATGCAAGGCAGACAAAGAGCGTTTCAGCTGAGCATTTGTGCCCCAAAATTCAAGAGAACTGTCAGGAGTTCAGCTCTGAACCTCTCCTGGTGTGTACAAGTAAGACGCTTCTTGAAATAATTCACTCCTATTTGCAAGAATTTACTCCAAGACTTGCAGGAATTTACTCCAGTAAGCACCAAAAAGAAAACCTGCAGTGAACTCCAAACACAACTGGAATTTCACACCTCTCCACGTGCAGCAAAACACAGGATAAAGTTGAGGAAAAGGGAACCAGACTCCTGCCGGGTGCTTGAGGTGACATTGGTTTTGGATAAAAAACCCAATAAAATGAAGAAGGCACACACAGAGATTCATCATCTCCACACAGATCCAAACACACAGGGCACAAACGTGGCTCAGAGCTGGTCCCTTTATTCCTTCAGTGCCATATTCTGATTTCCATCTCCTCAGTGCTTTGGTCTCTCCGGGTTTGACTGAAGTCAGAGCAGTGGCCTCAGGCCCCACGTGCTCAGCATGTTTAATTTATGCTGCAGACAGAGAACACCCCATCAAAAAGAGGAGGAAAATAACGGGGGCCAGGCTGTAAATTCAGAGAGCACAGCCCAAGCCACAGCTCATCACTGCCACGACTGCCTTGCATTAAAGCCATAAAGGCTTTTAATCTGGGCTAAAACCACCTCGACTCCACCAAAGGGAATGACCAAGATGTAAGCACAAATCTGTAATCCCAGCCTGGGCAAGCCACACACATCAGCCCAGCACTTTGCTTTTCTCCCAGCTTTGCACTCTGCTGAACTCCCATTTTTTCTGTCTCTTCCACGATTTCTCCTCCCAGGAGGGAAATACCAGAACGATTTGGTCCAATTGTCGACAGGAAAAGCTGGAAATTAGTGGCACTACAATTAACCAGAAAGAGCCAATAAAATTGAGTGGTCACCGTGACTTTCAGAATATTGGGGCATAAATTAAAGGTCCAAGGCAGGATTTCTCTAATGAAGGTTTTTCTCCTTTAACTTTCACAAAGAATATCAACACCCAGCTTCTCATTTAGATGTACAAATGGCCAACACTGAGCACTGAATGTCAACACCCAGATCTTCATTTAAATGTACAAATGGTCAACACTGAGCACTGAATGCCAACACCCAGGTCTTCATTTAAATGTACAAATGGTCAACACTGAGCACTGAATGCCAACACCCAGGTCTTCATTTTAATGTACAAATGGTCAACTCTGAGCACTGAATGTCACACCTCCAGATCTTCATTTAAATGTACAAATGGCCAACACTGAGCACTGAATATGAACACCAAGGTCTTCATTTAAATACACAAATGGCCAACACTGAGCACTGAGTGTCACACCTCCAGATCTTCATTTAAATGTAAAAGTAGCCAACACTGAGCACTGAATGTCAACCCCCAGATCTCCATTTAGATGTACAAATGACCAACACTGAGCACTGAGTGTCACACCTCCAGATCTCCATTCAGATGTACAAATGACCATTGAGCACTGAATATCACACCACCGGCTCCTTATTTTAATGTACAAATGGCCAACACTGAGCACTGAATGCCAAGCCCAGCTCCTTATTCTGATGTACAAGTGGCCAACACTGAGCACTGAGTGTCACACCTCCAGATCTTCATTTAAATATACAAATAGCCAATACTGAGTACTGAATGTCAACACCCAGCTCCTTATTTTAATGTACAAATGGCCAGCATTGAGCACTGAATGTCACACTCCCAGCTCCTCATTTAGATGTGACCATTTAGAAATGACCATCACTGAGCACTGACTCCGCGTGTCTGGAGATTTTGGTGCCTGCTCTGCAGCCTCAGCCCCTTTTATTGAGATGTGCTCCCTAATTCCCAGGCACTGTCACTGGGGATTACCTGGAACTGCAGCTAAACCCTTCAGGGGAGGGGCTGCTCGGTTTAAAGAGCTTTTTGCAGCAGGCCCCTGCTCAGCGGCACCGGCAGGGCAGGGATGAGCCAGGGGCAGTACCTGGGCTCCAGCCACGGGCAGGAGCAGCTCTGGAAACAGAAGCAGGCAAGGTTAATCCCTGGGATAATGAATATCCAGGGGCAGACTGCACCGAACCCCTATTTGCTAATGGCTGGGAGTGTTCCACCAGGCCTGAGGATTTACAGCTCCTACAGCTGCCTCCTGGACGTGCATTTCCTGCATTCTACACGTGGATTTCCTGAATTCTGGCGATACCACCGCTCCCAGGCACAGCGGGGGGACTGCTGGGGTGTCCTGCAGGGCCAGGAGTTGGATTTGATCATCTTCCTGAATCCCTTCCAACTCAGGGGTGACTTTTGTTAAGGCTTCTGAGTCCCCAGATCTCGAGATGACTTTGAACACTGATGTGTTTGACCCGATGTTACCAACAGGGCTCTCTCCAGTGATCAGGTTGAGCACATTTTCCTGGTACTTACAAGGTTTTAATTGGAATTATGGTGTGAGAACTACTCACTGAAAGGGAACAGGAAGAGAAGGAGATGCTCAGTGATCTGTGAGGGCAAAGACCTTTAAAGCACCTGAGGATTCCTGCCGAATTCCTCCCCTCCCACAGCCCCTGCTCCTCTCCAGGGTGTGAAACGACAGCACAAGAACAGCAGCACTGTCCTGGAATACAGAAAACGGCCAGGAAAGGCAGCAGCAGTGACAGAAATGTCCTCTGAGAGTAGCAGGAGAAGAAAAAACGTTCCCGAAATGACAAACCCAAAGCCAGACACACAGCAGGGATCGATGCAGGGGCTGTGCTGAAAGGACAAACCCAAGTGTCACTGCACGGCCACAACCCCTGCACCGCCACAAACCCTCCTGGAACCACCAGCATTAATTGCTCTTTACTTTAAACCATCCCCAGGGAGCCCTGAGAGGCACAAGTGAATGTCCCAGATACAATATCCTGCTTTTATCTCCACCACCCAGAGCCAATATTCGTTCTTCCAGTTCCCCCACACAGCTGCCCGGCTCTGCCACTGCTATTTCTGCATCTCTGGGAGAGATTTCTCCTGCCACTAACAACTGCTTGCCCTGCTGGAATGAAGACCACAGTGGGGCTGGGAAGCTCTCTCCCAGCTGGAGGGGTTTATTTTTGTACTCCTGGATCCCACAATGAAATCCCATGAACGTGGCCCCTCCCCAGGAGGAAAAAGCAGCTCGGGGAGGCTGCAAGAAGCATGAGCACAATGCAGGCCAGAGAGGTAAAATAATCAACATTCCTCATCCCACAGTCACTGCATGGGAAGGATAAACTTGTCCACTCATCCCAAATTGCTTCTGTTCCGCTCGGGGCAGTCTGAAATGCAAACCCAACCCAGGGGTTTCCAAAGCAGGAGGCAGGAGCTGGCACTAACAGCAAATCCTCTCTGAATATCGGCCTCAGTTTGGGCATGGTGACCCCAAAAATGCCACAGCAGATTCCTGCGGAGCACTGGAAACAGATCCACACTGGCAATACCAGGGGAAAAAAAGGGGGAAAACCCAACCCAGCCCAGCCCAGCCAGGATTCAGCATTGCCTTCCTTGCTGGATCTGCCCGTTCACTCTTTGCTGGGATCAGAAATGTAGGAGAGGCCCTTTCTCTGCTCTCCAGATCCCACTCAGAGAGTTCCAGCATTTCTCGGTGCCACCCCACAACCCACCGAAATGCCTTCTAATTTCCTGACAGCAAAATTACCCCAGTTCCTCCAAATAAACACAACTTGGTCACCAACTCATCATTACCAAGGGCTGGGTTTGGGTTTGAAGCCTTTTCTTTCCTGTACCCGCAGGGCCAGCACTCAAAAAAAGCATCCCTGGAAGTGTCCAAGGCCAGGCTGGACAGGGCTTGGAGCAGCCTGGGACAGGGGAAGGTGTCCCAGGGATGGCACTGGGTGGGTTTTGGGGTCCCTTCCAGCCCAAATCCTTCATCAATCCCGTGATTTTCACCCCGGATCCGCAGACTGCCAGCTCCCAATCCTACAGGGCCTCAAATGGAAGGCACAAAGGGAAAGGGAAATCCTTGTATCCCCCAGAAAAACCAGGAACGTGGAGCAGGAGATGCAGTGATGTGCTGAGAGTTACAGATCCGTGTGTGCTGCTTCATTTTCACTCCACATGTCCCCATTATGATCTACAAGTGCCCCAAATTCCAAGTGGTTACTGAAGCCGAGTCTCTTTTCTTTTGAAATTATCCGTCGACCCATTAATCTTTTTGAATATTCCCTCATTTAGAATCTTTGCTCTTTCATCCCTAAGGAGAAAAGGCAGTGCAGGGAAATCCGTAAGGACCCCAACCACCAGCAAAGCAGAGAGCAAAGAGATTTCACACAAAGGAGGAAAAACCAGGAAATTTAAACCAGATGACGACACAAAACCTGCACAGAATCTTCTGTGCCACCTTGTATCGATGAAATAACACCAGATTATTAATCCAGCCGCCTTGAATTGATGAAATAACATCAAATGATTAATCCAGCCGCCTTGTATTGATAATATAAAACCAAATGATTAATCCAGCCACCTTGTATTGATAATGTAAAACCAAATTATTTATCCAGCCACCTTGTATTGATAATGTAATGCCAAATGATTTATCCAGCCACCTTGTATCGATAATGTAACGCCAAAGGATTTATCCAGCTGTGTGTGGGGCAGGGTGGGAGCCCAAAGTGCAGCCCCAGCAATGCCTGATCCCTGTGCTCCCAGCGCCCCTTCCCTTCCCCAGGCACAACAAAGGCAATAAAACAGCTCAATTCCAGCCGGGATTAAAGCAGGGACTCAGGTAGGGGAACAATCTGGCCCGGGAAGAGCAGCAAAGCGCTCTCCTCGGGATGTTAATGAATGCAGCATCATTAACACCAAATGGCTGCGGAGTTAAACACACCATCCCCGAAGCCAGCCAAGCAATTTAATGGTTGCATCAAACAACGAGGTCAACCCTTCCCCTGCCCCAGTTATTAAAATGGGAATTCTTGTTGTTATAGGATGGCATTAAAAGGAATTTACTGGCGCTTTTATGTTTTACATTCACTCGTGCAGTGCTACAGTTATTCAAAGTATTTGGCACGCCGGGTTTGCAGCCACAAAGGGCGTTTTGTTTCTGCTGGAGTGAAGGGCAAGACAGACAAGGACAGATAAAAATAAGAGGAAGAAAAGGAGACAGAAGATGACAGAGCAACGCAACTGCAGCGCCACATCCAAGGGAGCGCCGCGCTGAAAATTCGAGTGGAAAAAAACTTCTTAAAATAAAGGCAAGAGCCACAGAGCACAGCGAGCAGGAGGAGCTCACCGCCAAGGGTGATTTCAGCGCTTTTCAGCGAGTTTGTGCCGCACGCCAAGCATAATAAACGGGAGCAAACCAGAGAGACATTTCCAGCAGCCCCCTGCGCTGCCTCTGTCCGGGCCCACCACGCGTTTCACACCGAGACTCCGCAAAAAAACTGCATTTTCATCTTTTATTTCAGAGCTAATCTGGCTAAAGGCGGGATAAAGTATCAGCAAAGCGACGTCACACTCCGGGCTGGGAGCTGCATCCATCATAAACTCAATCACGATTAAAGGAAAGGAATCAATTCCTTTTTCCCCATCCCGGTTTTGGCTTTTATTTATTTTTTTTTCCCCCCCAAGCAGCACTTTTCCTTCTTGTTGAAGTCCTTATCCTGAGCTGAATTTTTATTTCCTGCAATAAAACAGCTCCCATGGACTGATCAGGGCAGACAGTCCCCAATTAACCGAGGTTTTAATGCAATCTCCATCCTATTCTCGCTGGGGACTGGGAGCAGCCCAGCTTTCCTCCTCCTCCTCCTCCACCACCTGCCAGGGAAAACGCAGATCCCACAGAAGGAAAGGGAAAAAAAATAAAAAGGAAACTCCAAACCCCAGCGGGCAGTCCTGACAGCCTCACTCTCCTCACAACAACACGGGCCAGAATATTTCAAGTGAGAAACGCTCCTGGGCTTTCCACAGAAACAAGGATTTGGGGAGAAATGCTGCGAGAGGAGGAGGAGGAGGAGGAGGTGGCAGCGGGGGTGGAAGAAGGCCCAGGTTGTGACACCCTACAAACCTCCTGCCAAATCCACCTAGGAAATCAGATTGATTTTTTTTTTTCCCCGGCAAGAAGCCCAACAGGATGCAATATGTGTTTTAGTTAACAAGTCTTAGAGAACGAGGCAAATCTTGTGCTGTGCTCGGTGGTTTTGGGCACCGTCTGCATCCAGGGTTTCTTCTGTGCTTAACCAGCGTCCTCACAAAAAATAACGGGTTTTTGTAGGGTTGTTTGCAGCAAAAGGAAAGAGAATTGAGCCTTGATTTAAACAACGTGAAACCACCTTGAAAACGCCGGGGATTTTATACAAATTTCTGGCTGCAAAGAGAAAAACCTGAATGTGTTCCGTGTGATTTCCACCAAGATCTTTGTCCAAAGTTACTGCAAAGTGCCGGGGGCTGCAGGTGCACCCCAAAAAATGCTTTGGGAGAAGGATGGAGCGGGTGGAGTGAGCTGCAGGTCCCTTGTCTGGGTGGATAAAGGACTAAAAACCAGCTCTGAAAATCTCCACCCTGGGAACAGCAACGGTTTGGGGAATGGAGCTCCAACAGCCTCAAACTGGGGATGAGAAATTCTCATTTCCTAAAAGTGCTGAGCAGCAAGTCGGGACAGCTGTCCCCAAGCCTCCCCACTCTGTCCCCTCCCCACCTAAGAAAATCTAAAAGAAATCTAGGTATTGGTTAATGCGGATAAATAAATAAATCTGTGCCCTTTCTTCACTGGATGAAAAGCCAGGGGATAAAAAACCCGAAAGAAAAAAAACCTGCAAGAGAGAAAGTAAAGGCAGCCAGCCCAGGGATGTTTGCAGAACTAAA
>VZDJ01000063.1:1683814-1708939 GCA_008694505.1 Cyanoderma ruficeps | reverse complement strand
ATATTATATATTATATATTATATATTATTATATATTATGTATTATACATTATACATTCTATATTATACATTACATATTATGTATTATATATTATATATTATACATTCCATATTATGTATTATATATTATATATTATAGATTACATATTACATATTGTATTATTTACAGACTCTCTGCTCCTTCCCATGCTGCAAAGGTGTGGAGCCCAGAACGGATCAAATCCTCCCCAAATTCGGTGCCAGCAAGTCCTGGGCCTGTGCGATGTGTGGGAATAAACCCGAGAAACCCTTGGGAAGGCCAAGGAATAAACACGAGCGTTGCCTTCCTGACTCAGCTGAACCCACTGGACAAACCATTAAACAAATTGGAGCCTCCAAACTAACGAACACCTGCCCTCAGCCCAGGAAAACAAGGCAGAAATCTCCATGCAAATAGCAGGCAGCTCCTGCAAACAAGGACTGGCACCATTCCAGAGCCAAAACTGGGCTGTCAGGACCCAGCAGAATTTTGGAACTCAGCTGGGGAGAGGCCTGGAACAAGTTTGTTATCACGCAATTAAAGCACTGCTAATTTCTTGTTGTGCAGCAAATGCCCCAACTCCTGCTCCTCGCAGGATGGATGGACGGACAGGGACAGGGAACAGGGATGGGGACCAGGCAGGCAGGAGCAGACACAAGTCCACGGGGAATGGATTATACATGGCTTAAATGGCCTAATCCACTTTGCTTTCAACAGGTCCCACATAAACAAGGCTCCAGTGCATGTTAAATAAAAGCCCCATGAAATTTTAATGAAAAGCAATATGCAGTTACAGAAACTAATCTGCTAAATGGAATCATTTCATAAGTGGCAAATTCTGCGAGGCAAAGAGGAGTCATGGAATAACCTTATCTAATGCCCAATATCTGAGAGCAGCGTGGAGATTGGGTTTAGGGGAAAGCAGCAGGAACAGGAGGGTTTTTTTTAGCCTGAATCACTGAAATTCTGAAGCTCCTCCGAACTGTGCCCCTGATATCCTGCTTTACCTCGAGCAGAGCTGCCCATCCTTGTGTTCCTCCAGTGATGCTCCAGCCTGACTTGTTATTTTAATATTTCCTTTAGGCTGGTGACAAGTCCAATAGGGCACCAGTCCTGGAGATTCCTGTGCCCCAAATCAGGGCAATTATGGGCAGGAACAGGAGCCATATTCCAGTGCCACGAACAATCCTGTCCCTCATCCCTGCCATGGCTGTGATCGTGGAGATGAACACACAGAAACCAAACCCCACTGCACCTCCGACAGCTCATCAATGGAAATAACATTTCCCTGCATCACACTCACCAGGCTTTTCTAAATCCTGTATTTTTAAGGCCTGGGGGACAGCACGATTAAAACCCAGCAGATGCAAGAATAGATTTTGCCACGAGGTAAAACAGGATTAGGGGAAAAAAAAAACAAACCCTCAGTCTTTCTTTTCAGGGCTCTGCTACTTCCTAAGGCTGGATCCAGCCCTGGTGCAAAGCAGCAGCACATAAACAGCATTTGTTGTCTGCAGAGCTTCCTTCCACACACATTTCGTTCCTCAACCCCTTGAAAAGGAATTAAAACCCAACCAAAGTGCTTTTCCAGGCAGCTGAGCTTTGGTTGGGGCTGATAAAGGGACAAGGGCCGTGGGTTAAGGACATGGAAATGGTGGAGAACAGATTTTCAGGGACCTCTGGCATGGGGGAACCCCACTGGCAGCTCAGCCCCACAGACACTGGGCTCGTTTGGGTTCTCCAAAAACAGCCAGGGAGTGATGGGATCACCTCTGTGTGCCTGAACACCAGCACAGCCCTGGGCAGGGAAATGCTCTGATCAGAACCCAACGGATCCACTCATCAATCACACAGCCCTGAGCAGGGAAATGCACTGACCAGAACCCAACTGATCCACTCATCAATCACACAGCCCTGAGCAGATAAATTTACTGATCAGAACCCAATGGATCCACTCATCAATCACACAGCCCTGAGTGAGCTCTGCCATCACCAACCCAGCTCATTTCTCCTCTTCACTGACTGGACCCAGCCCTCACAGCCCTGGAATTGCCCGTTTTTCCCAGATATAATGGGCATTATGCAGTACCAAACACACACTAAATCCACACCCTACCTGCCTTTCTTTAATCACCTCATGCAGATCAACCAGTAGGGAAAAAAATGATCACCAAGCAAGTTCAGATGCTGTTTATTGAAAATGTTCACATGCTCTGAAAAATCCCACGAGTCTTTCCCTGCAGGAAAGGAGAGGTTGGCTTCGTACTTTGGTATTATTCTGAAATCAAGGGGAAGACACGTTGTTCCCTGCCTCAATATCCACCCCAAAATTGAAATGCCACCACAAAACCCATTCACACATGCAGCCAGCCAAGCAGAAATATTGCAGGGATGAGAGAGAGAGAGAAATGAGAGGGAAAAAAAAAATAAAAAAGATAAATTAGATTAGTCTTTTGTTCACTGTGTCACATCAGATTCTCTCGAAACAACTTGAAAAAATGAATGTGTCAGGAAATTGGGGCTGCTTATCAACTCTGCAAACTGAAACACCAAAGCAACCAGACAAACTGTGTATTTCCCCCCTCTAATGTGCAAGATAATTGCCATAAATCATATGTTTCATTCCTTAATTATTTTGAAAAGGGAACAGATGAGAAAGAATGAAACACCAGGAAAAAACGAGCTGCAGTAAAAACGAAGAGGGAAGGGAAAAGGCTGTGCAGAAGTGATCCTGCAGGGGCACTGCTGATGGAACTGTGTTCCCTGAGCATTGATTAAAACCCAGTGCACCTTCCCCGAGCTCCCACCACACACGTTTTCTATCTGGGTGTGGAGCTGTGAAAACCTAAAGCAGCTTTGGGATCCTTTTCAGGCCGTTTTCTTATAATTCTTTCCCTTTTAAAATAAATAACATATATCTGTGTTTGTTTTCCAATGAGTCCCATTCAAGAATTCATTTCAAAAACGCAGATTTCTCACGAATTCATTTCAAGAAGCAGATTTCTCACGGAGAAATGGCACAGTCAAGGATCCAACACAGCCACCGGCTCCCGAAATACCCTCCCAAGGGTTTTCTGCAACACCAAAGCACTGAATATACATTCTATTATTTAAAAATGTTATGCAGCTCTTGGGAGTGACCAAAATAAGGGAGAGGCAATAAGATTTATAATCCGGAAAGAGGAAAACAAGGAAAGTTCAAACTGAAACACACGGAGAGGAAATACAAGGAAAACAAGGAAAATTTCAAGCTGAAAGTTTTGGGACAAGAAGCGATACAATTTATTTATTTCTCATATTGTCTCTGTAGGGAAACTCGCCATGAATCGGCCTCTTGTTCCTTCTGGGGCATCATCACAAGGCACCAAGTGCAGCCAAAATCCTGCCCCCAGCTCTGGGAGCTTCCACTGGAGAGGAACAAGGAGGAAATGGGGTTTGTCTTTGTGGGACACTGCCACCTTCATTAGAGCCACTAATTACAGCCCAGCAGCTCCACCAGCACTCCAAGGGTTCCTTTCCAAGCAGATGTGCAAAGAATCCCCAGGATTATGAACAGGAGAGGCTCCAGGCAGGCTTGGGAAGAGAATCCCAGTTGCTCCAGGAATAATCCAGGCTGCTCTTCCCAAAGGCTGAGCCTGGCAGGGGTGACAGCTCCCAGCGACAGCACCAGCAGTGGCAGCACTCCTTCAGTCCCTCCGTCTGAATTCCCAATCAAATCTCACCACAGAGGGAAGAAAACACCTTTGGCACGAGGCTGAATTAGGTGAGAGGAAAGAAACCGACTGGAAATGCGAGTGGCAGGGTAAGAAAGATGCTTTAAACACGGCACAGCCCCTGTGAGTGCTCCACACACACACACGGGGCACTATTTATAGCAATTAACAATCAATCAGCAACCCAAACACTGGAATTCTCGCCCTGAGAACAGGCACATTCTGTTCCCTGCACAGAACCCTGCCCTCCTTCACAGCTCAGTGCTCGTTTTGTGTGCACAATCCTCATTTTAAACCGCAAGTTGCACGTCTGGCCCTGGCAGACGCGAATTTCTTCCCGGGAGCAAGAAATCCCTCCCAGGATTGTCCCGTCCCAGCACAGAGAACAGGGAAATCTGCTCCCAGTGACACCAGCTTGTCTGAGGGCTCAGAAAAGGCCCTTGAGCAGGGGAAAAAGGGTGAAATCAGCTGTTTCTCCAATGACAGGAACCCTGGAAGCCGACTGTGACCCCAAAATGCTGCAGTGAGCCTTCCCCAAAGGGCAGGGAGATCCCCATCCCAGGGAGTCAGCAGCCTCCTCATTCCCTTCAGATATCCCAACTCCTGTCAGTTATTTCAGGGTGTGTTCCCAACACCCTCAACCACACAGCTTCCAAAAAAAAACCTCAAAATAAAATCTATAAGGACAAGATTTCCCACTCACGGAAAATTCTAGCAACATCACGTTATTGGGGGGCAAAAAATAAATCACAAATCAAATCCCAGCACTGCTAAAATCCTCCCCAGGACCAAAGATTCCCAGGGATTTAAGCTGCTCACATCCAATGGGAACAGCCTGGTGTGCCTGGTTTGGAGAAGTCTGAAACCAAGGACATCGAGTCAGGATTGTCTGCAGGAGAAGATAATTTAAATTAACTTTTAAAAAAAAATTTAAAAAATAATAAAAAAAATCAGGCAGCCGCTGCCAAGGGAAGCGTTGGCTCCAAGTTTTTCTGGAAGTGCTCTGTGGGCAGGCAGTGAAAGGCTCCTATAGAGCACTGCTGGCATCCCATAATTTCCTGTTCTCCCTCCCCTGCCTGCATGGGATGTTTCTCCCTGCACAAGGAACCCCAGTGCTGGAAAGAGGCATCTGTGCTGAGCAGCGTTTTCACCTTCATTTCACATCACCCGGCGCCTTTCTTAGCAATGACATTTTTGGTGGATTGGAGTTGGGCAGGAATTTGGAGTTGAGGTTCCCCAGGGAGAAAGGTTTTACTGAAATCCAGAGCCTGTAAAACAAACATTCTGGGCAAATTTTGACCCGTTTGAGGGGTAATCAGATCTCCATGGAGCTCTCCAGAAGCACCTGGAGGTGAAGAACTCGATGTAAAGATGGCAAGAACTCCCCTGAGCGACAGAGAACGGCACAGAGCAGAGAGAAACCGTCCTAAGGAGGGTGAAGGGGGTTATGAAGGGTGTTCAAAGCTGAGTCCAACAGGATATCCCAGGCCAAGGACAAGGGATTTAATGCACATTTCATTCCACATCAGCCTGTGCAGGTGGAGGCTCCAGGGAGCAGCCCAGGCTGATGCTCCGACACTGAGGAACCCGGGACGGGCTCTCGAAGATGCTCCCAGCTGGGATTTGGGTTTTTAAGAGCAGAAAATCCAGCATGGGTTGAACTGCCCTTCCTGGAATATCTCATTTTATCAGCCAGGACAAGACACCTGGAGCCAGCAGCACCTCTAGGTGCAGGACAAACCCCTGGGTGCAGGACACAGCTCTGGGTGCAGGACACAGCTCTGGGTGCAGGAAAAACCCCTGGGGTGCAAGACAAACCCTTGGGATCCAGGATAAAGCCTGGGTGCAGGACAAAGCCTGGGTGCAGGACAAACCCCTGGGTGCAGGACACAGCCCTGGGTGCAGGACAAACCCTTGGGTGCAGGACAAATTCCAGGATCCAGGACAAACCCTGGGGTGCAGGACAAACCCCTGGGTGCAGGACACAGCGCTGGGGTCCAGGACAAACCCCTGTGGTCCAGGACAAACCCTGGGGTGCAGGACACAGCCCCGAGATGCAGGACAAACCCTTGGGTGCAGGACAAACCCCTGGAATCCAGGACAAACCCCAGGACCCTGCAACACTCCTGGGGATGCTCAGGAAAGCTCATTTAGGGCCGAACCCACACAAAGAGATTTGGATTTTCTCCTCTCCTCCCTGCTAAGTGAAGGACTGCTCTGGCGAGCACATCAGTCAGGAGCACAGACACATCTCCTACAGAAAATAATCACTCCCAGCTCCCAGACTTTGTGTCTTGCACGCTGAGACCACCCAGTGAGGCTTGCAAGGGTTTTTTTTTAAAAAAAGAACAGTTACTCATTCTTCATCACTTTCCTCTGACTAACGCTTTTCATCTCACCTTCTGCACTTGAGCAACGCTCAGTTTGTGGAGCTCCAACACAGCAGCAGCAGCCAGGGCTGTTCTCCCCAGAGCTGTCACTGTTACACTGATTTATTTCCTTCAGCCACACCAGCCCGAGTGGCACTCCAGCAAATAAAATCATCCTGAAGGCGACTCAGGTCAAACCAAACCGCCCAGGAACCGCACACCACCGCACAGAAGCACCAACAAACATTCTCTGACACTGTGCAGCATGAGAATTCCCTTCAAACAACGGGATTAGCTGCTGGATTTGGCTGGATTGGATGCTCAGCACAGCTAATAATACCTTGCATGGGGCAGGGCGGCCAAAGCTGATCTGTGATTGTCGTGGCCATTATTCCCCGGATCTGATCTGGGCACTCGCTGACACACCCGGGAGGTGAGGAGCACAACAGGAACAACTTCAGGCTGCTCCTCCCCAAAAATACCTGAACAAGATCATTCACAGCTCGTAATAAATGTGTTGTGCCTTCTAGGAAAAAAATAATAAAAAAAAAAAAATAAAATCAAGGCTGTAAGAGGATAAAAGAGTTTAGGGTGTACAAAACCAGACTGTGAGGAGCCCCAGGAGCCCCCACATGGGACCAGCTGAGATCCACCTAATCCTGCTCCAGGTTTAAGCACAATTCCACTTGGAGATACCTGAAATAATCCCAGGTTCATTGCAGAAACAGCCAGAACCACGGCCCTGAACCAGACCTGACCCTCACATCTGGGACCAGATGTGCCCAGCGGGTTCACACACATTTCATGCAAGGAGGGGAAAAAAAGGATTCGGTGCCTAAGTCAGCGTGGCCAGGGAATCCAAACTGCAGGTGGGATCTGTCCGTGTGACAGAAGAAGATAAAAATCAAAGCTTGCTAATTGAATATTTGAAGGGAAAGATTAAAACGTTCTGTTATAAATTCCTCTTTACGGAAAGCAGAGCTGTGGGCACGGTTCTGCCTTCGAGCCTGCAGCTGCACAGATAAAAATACCCACAGTAACCCAAGATAATTTCAACTCTGGAGTAGCATCTACGTAATTCACGGCCAATCAACTCCTTCCTAAAATCAGCCCTGACTCATGAATGACGGCGGATTTCGGCTTTGAGAAACATTTTCTTCCCCCTGTGGGAAAAAACACGAAGTGTTGTTTGCTCATCCTTGTTCAAAAGTCTGCTGCCAGCATCGCATAATAAAGTGGAAACTTTGTATCACTAAAAGACAAATAATTAAATATGTATTTGGATTCCNAATATTTGTTTGGATTCCCCCCCCCCCCCTTTTTTTTTGTATCTACTGAAGCAAAAGCCAGACCCAAGGGACAATTCCCACAGAAACCAAGAAGAGAACTCCAAACAGCACAAGCCAGCAATTGTCTGTGGAGGGAACAATGGATCTTTCCACGGGGTGAGCTCATTAAAAAATGCACTTTGGAGCCTGCCTGGGACCCAGAGCTCACAGCCAAGGTGATTTTTGTTATCAGGCAGCACCTCCTGGGACACCCTCACCCCTGCCTTCATCACAACACACATAATGAGCTGCAATTACAGCCAGACACAATCCAAGAGAAAAAAAGAGGTTTAAAAACGGGTGAATACAGCCAGCGACCCGCGGGTTTTATGAGAATATTTGAGTAAAATCATCTTCTGTCACAGGCTGCTGAATTTATAAAGCCCCACACCAGACATTCCTCTTTTCCTGGCCGTTACACCCATGTTTTGCACCGCTCAAATTCTCCTTTTAATCACCTGCTCTATTTCCCCCACTCTCCCTCAAATTGCTGCAAACTGGGAAAAACAAAACCCGCAAAGTTTGGTAACAGATGGCGCCAGAAATGTGGGATCTCCTACATGCCTGCAAGCAGGAATTCAGTCACTTCTGTCATTTAGTGAACAGCAACAAAAAACCCTCGGAGAAGGTGACTCACTGGCATCCTGACACTGACTTACGGGGAAAAATAGAAATAAAAATGGATCTCGGAGCTTCGATCGGCCGCAGTTTTGGGGTATGTGAGGCAAATAATGAGCTTTTAGAGAAAGGAAGATATTTTAGTGTTATTTTACGCCAAGGCCTAACCCAGAGCGCTGGGATGGTGATTCTGTCATCCCATTATCCCATCCCCATCCTTCCCAATTCCTTCCTCCTCAGAAACACAAGGATCCACCACCTCTGCTTTTCTTGCTGTTTTTAAAGCACCTCACTTTGCAAAAATTCCCATTTCCTGCACGGAGACACCTCCTTCGCTGCACAAATCAGGAGGGAATTACCCAAACTCGCTGGGTGTCCACTTCATAAAACAGCCCAGGAAAACGTGGGCACGTTCTCTAAAAAAACCAGACAGAAACAGATGAATTTCATTCGGGCACAAGAACTTTTCCTTCAATCTCTCAGCTCTCTCCATCTACGCCAGAAGTTTTCTCCCCCTTAATTACACTTTGAATTAAGCTGGATTTTCCCCCTCTTCAACGAGGACAATTTTCCCCTTCATCCTCATTTATCTGCCGGCATTAAAAATTCTGCTGCTTTCCAAGCGCATCCCTGCTAAAAATCCTGACGATTCCAGCGATGGCATCCGGGAGCAATTTCCTGCCCGAGATTTACATCTCGTGTTCCCCCTCACGTCTTCCCCCCACTCCCACAGCCCGGGAAAACAAAGGAAGCGGCAAGGAAAGGCAGCTTGGAGCTGGAACAGTGATCCCATTGTCCTCCCAAGACATCAAAGTCCAGCAGGCAGCTGCTCCTCGTGGGCACCAGGACAGGGAACACGGGGGTCGGGCCTGGTTTTGGTGGATTGGCAATGGCGCCGCGATTTAAAAAGGGATTTTCTGATCCCGTCCTGGATCTGGCGGCTCATTCCCGTGGGGAATCACGGCACTGGCACCTCCCTCGCACAGGGATGAAATTTGGGGATCGTGGGTCCTGCTTAATCAGATTATTCAGAGATAATTTTCAGAGACGAAAATTACCACTCAGACGGTGAAAATACACTATAAAGTCTATTTATGTACTGATGGGGACTGATGGATACCCAGTGATTGATGTAAAACATGGGAATTCTCTGTTAAGTGCACGGATGTGAATTTCCCACTTCTCTACAGCCAACGTTCGTGCCATGGCTGGTTTTTTAATTGGAAAGGAAACCCAAACATTCCCCGGAGCTGCCGATGGAAATGTCCCAGTGAAGCAGGTCTGTGCTGGCAGTGCCCAGGGATCGGGAGATCCTCGGTGCCACCTCCACGGACACCGAATTTAACCCCGGACACGGAACAAAGCGCTCACGTTTTATTCCCTGACACGGAATAAAGTGCTGCCACACCTCCCACGGCAACTCTGGGCAAAGGCTGTCCCCTGGGGGCGGCCCGGGCCAGGTGTCCCCGGGGAATTCAGAGGATTTGGGTTAAGTGCCCATCTGGCCGACTCCTGCCATCCTTTTCATTCTGCGGGGTTGGAAAAGCTCCAGCTCGGGCCACCCAACACTCGCCGCTGTTTCTGTTCAATCCGCGTGTTTTAGGAACCTCAGATCACCGAACCTCTGTTCAATCCGTGTGTTTTAGGAACCTCAGATCACCGAACCTCTGTTCAATCCGTGTGTTTTAGGAACCTCTGACCACTGAACCTCTGTTCAATCCGCGTGTTTTAGGAACCTCAGATCACCGAACCTCTGTTCAATCCGTGTGTTTTAGGAACCTCTGATCGCAGCCTGCAGAGCACAGGGCACACACCCTTTAAAAGAGGGGTTTTAATCGCCCAAAGCAGCGAAATCCTAATTCCCAAGTGCTCCGATCCGCGCTCCAGTCCTCGCCCCTTTCTTATCTTTGCAGGCTGAGAACTCCCTGCTGTGAAACTCACGAAAGGCAAAAACCCCCCACCTAAACAAAGAAACAAGTTAATTAATTGCCCACTTGAAAAAAAACCCACACAAACAAAGGCAAACTACAACACAAACATGTCACTGCTGCAAAGGGCACGTTCACCGCTCGCTGATCCTCAGCCATTTATTCACCTGCTCGGCTTTTAATTAGCTGTTTTTAGCCTTAACATCTCCTCTTTCTTCACCGAGAGGTGTTTTTTTTCTACAGTAAAAAATGCAAATGTGGGATGGGAACCAAGCAGAAGTCGCAGAGCTCCTTGAGCTTCTGAGCTGTTATTTTATTCCCATTTCCTCCATCCATTTACCGTGTTCAGAGTGGACGGGTTGGGGAGTTTTCATCCCTCTCAACAGCAGGAGTAGGAACACCACACAAGTTCCCTTCCAACAACAAGGAATGACTTCATTGTTGTTTTCCTAAGCACGCAAAAAGAACCAAGGGGGGAAGGACATATGCAAAGGCTGCTCCCACAATCCTTTCCCTTGCAAATTCACAGGCAGAGTGCTTTCCATCTGCTTTACAAGAATGTCAGATAATAAATTACTATTCCACCTTCTGTGCTGGAAAACAGAGCGGAAAACAGCGCCTGGAGTCCCCACCCAGCCCTGAGTGATTCCGCACAAACCCAACAGCCCTGGCCACGCTCCACTAAATCCCTTTTTGGGACAAATTTCCAATCAGATCTGTGGGATCGCAAGGGACAGCAGGCACCCGGTCCCCATCCACCCCTGGGGACAGCCAGGCTGCTCCCAAGCACTGCACGGGATCAATTTATTAATAATCCATTTATCCAGGAATACCAAGACTTCAACACGCAGCAAACAAGAGACAAACGTTCAGAAAAAGAAGAGGAAAAAAAATGGCAACGGGAAAAAGTAATGAAATCATGTAGGTAGGAATTAATAATGTATAAATCCCAGAATTAAATGCGATAGGTATAAATAATGGAGTTAGGAATGGCATTAGGAATGAATTCAAAGCCAGGACACGTCACTCAATGCTTCCTCACCAAGGGTTAAATTCATAAATTTATGTAAAAATTCATGGTGTCAAAAGGAAAAAAAAAAAAGAAGAGATTTGGAAAAACCCAAGTCTGCCAATGTCACAGGAAGGAGCCCCACAGACTGCAGTGAGTGAGCTGTGCCTGAGAAACATCACTAATTATCAGCTGCAGGCCAAACTAACAACTGAACCTCCAGCTGGAAGGAAGGGAAAAACACTGAGAAACCCCAAAGCAGACAGAGAACACCAGTCCTGGTTCTGTGGTACTGAAACCACAAATGGCTGAAGGCAGATCTCCAACCACACAAAATTGCATTTCAGGTCCCTTCCCTGCATTGCTGCAGTGCCTGGGCTGCTGCACCCCTGCAACGGCCCCGTGCAGCTTCTGGAGAGGGGAAACATGAATTCCTCAGGGAAACGTGCAGAGCTGCAGAAATCCCACACACACAGCCCCAAAGAGGAACCACCAGCAGCTCCAAAATGCAGAATTCTGGAGCTCTTGCTGTGTTTATCTCAGGCTCCTGAAAGGCCTCATCCCTCCAGCCACAGGCCAGGCAGAGAACAGATCCCTCCAATGGAGAAAAGGGAGGCTGATCCCCTTGAGAAACCATTTCAATCCCAAATCCCTCGAAAAAGGAAGGCAAGGGAACAGGCAGGCTTTGCTTTCAGGAGAGCTCTCTGCAGGAACAACTCCTCTCGTGAGGCACCAGATTAAAACACCCACGAGTGCTGAAGTCAAGCGAGGCCAAACTGCAGCACTGCTCAGCTCCCCCTCAGCCGGGAGGGAAAAGGAGATTAGAGGAGGAAAACAAGGCGGGACCCAGCCTTGCTTCAGGTTTATCCTTGTGGAACATCCCTAAATGCTGAGCAGAACTTCTCCCGGCCCACATCAGGTTCTTGAGGCCTTCAAGGGCAGCTTTGGTGGCACAGGGGGAAAAAAAAAGAAGAGATGGAATTACAGATTCCTGGGAGAAAGTCTCTCTGCTCTTTCCACCCTGAACAACAGGACGCAGAAGGTCCTTGGGGGAATTTGGGTACCAGATTTCCCAGAAGAACTCTCAGGGCTATTTCTGCCCCTGGAGCTGGAATAATTAATTATTCGCTCACACCCAGCGCCCACCACACTGAAATCACTTTGGTGTTAAGCAGAACTGGTACTGTGGGATTGTAACCCACCAGGAACACTCTTTTCTTAGCAAAAAGATAAGAATTTCTATTTATCCTGGATTCTGTGATGGTTTAAGACACAATTATGGCAAACCCAGCTGCCTGCACCAACACTGGCCCAGCTCCTTCCTTCAGCAACAGAGGATGTTCACACAAAGAGGATAAGAAAAACCAGGTATTTATTTAGAGATAAATAAATATCACTTCCCAGGGTTAAATATTTAAAAGACAGGCTCATGATTGGCCTAGCCCACCCAAAACTACACTTCAGAGGCAGGAGGTCATGAAGGAAACTGTCAGTGCACCCGGCAGACAAACAGATAAATACTGAGCGTCCTCATCACCTCCTTTATGGTTCCTGCTCAAAAAATAAAAGTCTCCCACTGCATTTGATGGGTTTTTTATCAACAGCACAATAAATCAGTGCCATCTAGTGGAGTCCAAAATGTTAACCTGGACCACAGCTCCCGGATCTTACCTGCCTTGAATTTACAACCTCTCCAAGAACCTTCCCTGCAGTGCAGGCAGCTGATCCATCACACGGACAGCCCTGCACCTCAGCTCCCCTCACCTTCCACCAACCTGCAGGACCAACACCTGGAGCCCAAAACGCACCCCCAGCATCAGCAGGAACTCACCTGCAGAGCTCCTGGGGACGTGCAGCCAGCAGCTCTGCAGTCACACCAAACGTGGGCCAAAAATCAGCAGAAATGTTCAGCACAAGGAGGGAAATGACTGCGTTGATTTATTGGGATTTTCCAGCCGTTTAGGAACTAATAATGCATGGGGATGTTTAACACGGTGCTGCCACCACATTTCATTAAAAACACCCCAATTAGCACTGTGGGATTCTGTGTTTCTCTGCTTCAGCCCCTCTACAAGGGCACCGAGATCATTTCACTGCTCCAGGAAGGTCAAATTTGTCCAAAGGTAAGGGGAGCACACGGCACAGGTTCAGTCAAAGCCCCCTCCTTTGTGGTGGTGAAATTCCAGGCTTTTAGACAAGCACAAAACGTGATTATTTCCCCTTCCATTGTTAAAACACCATTTCTGGGGTTTGGGATTACAGGGAGTGCATCTCAAGCCCTAATGCAGTGCTCAAACACCACTATTAACAAGAACCCCAAAATGTGAGCTGTGAGGGAATTAACTGGCAACAGAATTGACCAACAAGATGTGGACTACCAAGATCCCACCCCAAATTCCAAACTAATTCCTATTAATGCTTCCACCTGTCCAAGGAGAGAACTGCACAGCCCCTGTCCGGAACAAAAATCACCTTTTCCTTCCCCAAAGCTGCTGCTGGGGGCTCCCACTTTAGCAACGGGCAGGAATTCGACGATGACCACAATCATTCCCAGCACTGCTGCTCCGGGGAAGAATCCTGGTTCCCCTTCCCAACGCTCCCACTTCAGCTCCAACGTGGGAACCTTGTGAAATTGCCATCGAGCGTGGAGATGCAGATACTCCGAGAGGCTCCTGCATCTGACGCAATGCCAGGCTGGGATATTTTTAGTTCTAATCCATTTAAAGTGCTAAATTCCAAGGGAATCAGCAGCGTTGCTTTCACTCACCACCCTGACCAAATTCCTCTGGCCCCGCTACTCCTGCAATCTTCAAGGAAAAGGAGATAAGAGAACCCCTTCACCTGATAAGGAAAATACCTTTATCTTTTGTTTCTTTCATGCTTGGAGGTGCTGCTGCGTGTGCCTCTAAATAATAAATCACACACAATAAATCTTCTGGACACAGAGGACACTGCAGGAATCCATCAATAATGCAGGCCCTGAACGCCCCAAACCGAGTGTGGGATTCGCTATTTTTATCTCCAGGCTGCTTTGGATGGACCAATTTAAGGTTGATGAAAAAAACAACTCCTGGGAATACACAGAAGCTTTGGAACAGGACACTGATCACCCTCCAGACCTGCCAGAGTGACTGCAGCTACAAACCAGAGCCCTGAAATGCAGCCCCTGAAAAAAAATTCCGGGCTAAACACAACAGAAATGGTCCATAATGGCTTTGTGCTTTCCTTTAAATCTACATCCAGCCTCATAAAGCAAGAATTCTACACAGAAAAACGGCTTCTTTCAACCAAAACAATGGGGATTTCCAAATTTGGGGTTTCCAGCTGCAGGTAACTGGCACATTCAGCCTCTTCTTTGGGGATTAACAGGTAAAAAGTAACTTAAACAGGGACAGGTTATCAAAAACTGAAGCACACTTATTAAAAAGAAAAAAAAAAGCTTTAAATTATTGGTATTAGATAGCACTAATAGAGATTGGCCTAAAGGACAGCCTTTAGTTCTCTCAGCTCCCACAAGTTATTATTTTCACATTAAAATAAGGCAAAGCCACAACCTTCTGCATAAACCATTTATTTCTACTATTGTTTTCTCAGCAAACACCAAGCGCTGCCATTGATAAAAGCAGAAATACCTGAAGGGTGTTTGCCCAGAACACACAAAAAAAATCCAAGGCAAACACACTCCAGGGACTGCTCCAAGGGCACCTTTTCACCTCGAATATTCGATGAACCCTCAGTAAATTAATGGGAAAAGCTGCTCCAGAAAATGAATGTTCTAAAGAAGAGCCCAATCAAAGGGTTTGAAGTGCGATTTTTCTTCTGGAAGGAAGAGTGAATGAAAAAAAAAAATATCCCAGGACTGGGTTTGCTCAATGCTCTGCTGATGATGTTTGAGGTTTGCTGGTTGCAAGCGAAGGAGAATTTTGTTCTTGCAGCAGAACCGAAGTGTGAAACGGCACAAAACGCTGACAGATTGGTAAAAACCCTCCCAGAACTCCCCTTCAGCAGAGCTGGGAGCAGCCAGCAAGGAAAAGAGCACTGCTGATATGAAATTTGCTGTGTTTTCTCCCTGCCCACCCACAGCAAGGCATTAATGAGCAGCGGGTCACATTAATTGCAGTGTGAGCAGCAAGGCAGGGCCTGGGTGGGAAAAAAAAAAACCCCAACGTTTTCTGTTTCAATTAAAACCTGTTTTTTTTTCTCACCAGGTGTAAGGAAGATCAGCAGAAATTTATTTAGAGAGAAATGGCCGTTGTGTAGATTTACACTGATCTTGACTCAAGAATCAATGAATTTTTCAGTGGGATCCCTCAGGACCTGTGAGAAGGTGAGAAAAATTCCTCCCTGGATATTCCCCAGGACTGGATAAAAGCAGGATTTACCTCCTCGTGCCTCATTCTGTGCAAACCAAACTGCACACCAGCAGCACCACAAAAAAACCACAATTTTTTTAATTTTTTTTGCCAGGAATAAAAGCATCCTACCAACAGAAATACCCATTTCTGGACCAAAAAATGGCATTTATTCTATTAAACAGAAATATTTCACAGTATTTCTTGCTCTGGAGCTGACAGTCGTGCTAGCCTGAAGTGGGAAATTAAAGCCACAAACAATCACTGCAGCACAGCGTTATTTTTGTCCACGAAGCACAAACTACTCCAAGTTCACTTGTATTTCATGAAATATTCATTTTTACAGAGAAATGGAGAAAAATTAAGAGAGCAAAATGGCCAAAGCCCACCCCCGAATAAAACACACTGGCAAAGCCAGAAGGGAATCAAGACGAAATTAAATCTCTGATGCTGTAGCTCTCCTTACAGAAAAAAAAAATAAAAATAAAAAAAGCTGTTCCAGGCTGTCTACAAGAAATAAATTCAGAATAAATTCAGCCGTTTTATTCCCTTCATTCCCAACACACACCCCCCCAGGCAGCAGGAATAAAGGCTGAGAGCCTTCCCAGAGATGATGGGGAGATTAAAGAGCAGCAGGATTTAGGGAGTGTGCAGTAATTCCCCGTGTCTGCTGCCCGACTTTGGGATTATCTGCTGCAAACACAACTGCAGCACACTCCCAGCTCTGTTCCTTTGGCTCCTGCAGGCTCACCAGACCTGAGGAAGCTCCTTGGCCAAGCAGCTGTTGGTGGAATTTTGCTGAAATGCCAGGCACAAGCGCCTTTCTCTCAGTAAAATTCCAAATTAACTCCCCAAACGTTGCAATTAGCCAATAACGAGTGGGTGGTTTTGCTCACGGGATCCCGGACTGTACAAAATCTGGGATGCACGTTAAAAAGTTTAAAAGGAAGTTTTAAAAAATGGTTCTTTTGAGGGTTTCGAAGCACACCCAGGTGGGCTCAGTGCTTCATGGAATCAGCGCCACAGCTTGAACACAATGAATAGAAATTATATAAAAATAATATATGAGGGCAGCTGTCACTAAAGGGAAAACCAACATTGGTTGTATTTATTGCATTTCCTGTTTCACTTCACCTCCAAACACTGCAATGGGCTTCAGATGGAATGATGAGGGAAATAAATGGGAATTGGCTGGCATGGATGGTCTGGGGGTTTCCTTCGGACTGCAGTGACACAGGCAAAGCTCCGCTGCACCATGAAAATCCACCCATTTCTACCCCAAAACAGCCACACAGAAACCCAACAATTCTCACTAAAATACAGCAAAATCAACATTTAGCAGGAAAACGCTCTCCCCGTCTTGCTGCCTTCACAGCATCACCAAATTACACAAAAAAATCTTCATGTTCCCTACAAAAAACACCCTGAAAACACCATTTGGAACACGGAGCCCAACAATAAACACACCGAAAGCTCCACTGCAGTGATTTATTTCCACAAAGACCTTTCCATGTGAAAACCAACCTCAGCCCAGCCTGAACATCATCACTCAGGGCTGCTCTGGTGGGTTTTTAGCTCCTTGGATACCTGTTTGGAAACTGCTGCTTTACATAACTCCACTCCTCAAAGTCACACTAACAGGGAACTCTCTCTGCCAGTTCTCTCGCAGAACAAAACAAGCAAGTGTAAGAAAATGTGCCCAAGGAGTTGATAAAAGGAGGAAAAGCAGAAGCAAAGAGACACCAAGGACTTGAGCAAACAGCTCAATAATATTGATCAAACACAAACACAGGATAACATCTCTGGATTTGGGGAGCACGGCGATGTGGGCCGTCTCAAAAGCAGTTTTTTCCTGCCAACAAAAGTTTTTCTTCAGCACAAGCAGGATTAGTTTTAAGACCACGAGCTGGTGGCAATTCACAGCCACAACTTGCAGCCCAATTCTCCTCCTCATGGTAAGGAAACACAATTCCCACTGTCCTGTACTAGAATATTTCTATGTAAATCTGGATCTGCCTCATTGAAACGAAACACAATTCCCACTGTCCTGTACTAGAAATCTCTATGTAAATCTGGATCTACCTCATTGTAAGGAAGCACAATTCCAATATTCTGCACTAGAACATCTCTATGTAAATCTGGATCTACCTCATTGTAACAAAATTCCCACTGTTCTGTACTAGAACATCTCTATTATTCTATTCTGTAAATCTGGATCTACCTCATTGTAAGGAAACACAATTCCCACTGCCCTGTACTAGAACATCTCTATGAAAATCTGGATCTACCTCATTGAAACGAAACACAATTCCCACTGTCCTGTGCTAGAATATCTCTATGAAAATCTGGAACTGCCTCATTGTAATGAAAAACAATTCCCACTGCCCTGTACTAGAACATTTCTGTGTAAATCTGGATCTACCTCACTGTAAGGAAGCACAGTTCCAATATTCTGCACTAGAACATTTCTATGTAAATCTGGATCTACCTCATTGTAACAAAACACAATTCCCACTGTTTTGTACTAGAACATCTCTATGTAAATCTGGATCTATCTCATTGACATTTCCATGTAAATCTGGATCTTCCTCATTGTAAGGAAACACAATTTCAATGTTCTGCACTAGAACATCTCTATGTAAATCTGGATCTACCTCATTGTAACAAAACACAGTTCCCACTGCCCTGTACTTGAACATCTCTATTATTCTATTCTGTAAATCTGGATCTACCTCATTGTAAGGAAACACAATTCCCACTGTTCTGCACTAGAACATCTCTGTTATTCTATTCTGTAAATCTGGATCTACCTCATTGTAAGGAAACACAATTCCCACTGCCCTGTACTAGAACATTTCTATGTAAATCTGCATCTATCTAGACAGAGCTATAGATATAGATATATGTTTTACCTGCCCATTTTCTCCTTCAGAACACCAGCCTGTCACCCACTGAAACATCTCTGCTGCCCACTGAAGTCCACGTTTCAATATCTGGGGCTGTTTTTCTGACTGAGCAGCGAGGAGAACTGGCTCACACTTTCTCTGGAGTTCAGAGCTCTGCACCAGTGCAGTGCAGAAGCTGGAAAACATAAAATTCAAGCAGAAGGCTTGAGCAGAGCTCAGAGCCCACGAGGAGCAGAGCTGGGCTCTCCTTCCCCAAACACCACCCGGATTCTGCTGCTCTCAGCCCCAGCCACTTGAATGGAATAAAAAAAAAAAACCCTTTTGGAGCAGCAACAATCCCGGGGCTCGCACAATGCAAATCAGAGCTCCTTTGAGAGGGTGATTAATATGCAAGGACAGGCCGGGCTCGGAAGAACCACGGCCGAGCATCCCCCGGCCCCGAGCTGCCCTCAATTACCGCCCGTGTTTATTTCCCACCCCCCATTCCGCAATGATGCCCCACACGCATCAAAGGCCGATTTGCCGATGTTGTGCAAACACGGCCGAGCCGGAGGGCTGCTGCTCCTCCTTCGGAACCCCCGGCCTGGAATATCCCACCTAGGAAGGCAAAAACGGGATTTCAATGTGTGAACGCTCCACAGGCATCAATCTTCCCTGTAAAAAGAGCCACGTTTGGGGCTGGCTGCAAAGAGCCAAGATTTTGAAATAAATGTTTAGGGTGGGGTTTTTTTTTTCCATAAAACGAGGACATTTACAACCCTACAGTTGGATTTCAGGGACAATTAACTGAATTCTGCAGGAGTATCTTGCAGTTGCAGTAACATTTGAAGTATTTTTTTATACAGTTGCCTTTGGGACAAGAGATATTAAACATCTGGAGAAGCCCATTCAAATTTGGAGGCAACAATCTTCTGTTTCCGTCGTCTAAAATCTTTATCACTTTATTTCATCATTTATCACTTGCTCAACTCCACAGCTCAGCCTCCTCTGGAAAGGATCTGGAATTTCAAGCACTGATTCAGACCAAACTCTGCCCAAAACGTGCCCTGAATATGTCACCTGGCTCATTTCTCCCTCTGACCCTTTATTTCACACAATTCCCCATTTCTGTACACACATTTACACACTCTCACTCATTGGGAGTTGTATTTCAAGTTAATCAATCGTGCTAAATTATAATTAACCACAAACCAGCAACCAACAACCAACACTCTTGTTTATCATAAAGGTTCAAGGGTGATAAATATCACGACTATAAACGAAGAAGGGAAAAGTAAAATAAATATTCAAATAAGCTTCTATTGTAACTATTTTTTTATAAGAGTAGAGATAGGAAAATCACAGAATAATTGGGATATTTTGAGATTATCCCATCCAGGAGGGGAAGGCAGGAGGTCACCAGGGGGAGGTGGCCAGGAGTGTTCTGAAGGTCCATGGATGGAGAATTCACAATCTCTCCACTCAACCTGTCCCAGGATTCATCCAACAAAAAATAAATTAAAAAAAAAAGATGGATTTTGGTGCGTTTTCATACATTCACAGAGGATTTGCTGTATTCCGGTTTGTTCTGTGGCTGTTCTGGGCATCCCTGGGGAGATCCTGGTTGTCTTCACTCCTTCCCAGCGGGAATTTCTCCACATCCACAGCCCTCGAGTCTTCTCTCTCCAGTCTCAGCTGCTTCTCACACCAAAGATGCTCCTCCAGTCCCTCCTCCAGACTCTCTGCAGTAATTCCACATTTTTTTTTTGGCACTGGGGAGCCCAGAATTGGGCCCTGCACTCCCAGTGAGGAGCAAGTGGATTTTCAGAAAATTAACCCGACTTGGCTGGTTTTAATAACAAATTGTGGAAAGGACCTACCCTGATTTACCCAATGGCTGTAACACTCTTAAAAACTCAGCTGTAAAGAAAACGTAAATGTTTTTGTTCAAGACATGATGAGATTGACAATTCTGGAACAACTGACAATTCTGGAACAATTAAAGCAGTCAAGAGTTTCTTGAAATGGATTTTGTCCTGGCCAGTAACGCCCTGGTGAAGTGATGGACGCTTGTTTTAACCCAAAATAAATCAAGCGTGCTCCCCATTTTAAGAAATCGACCATTTCAATGGATTTCCCAAATATTTTTCCACATTTTTTAAACTCAGGTTGTACTGAAGCAGCCAGCTCCCGTTTTCCCAACTGCATCTGTCCTGTCACAAGATCTGGGATGAAAATAGAGGATGGATCAGCCCCACCACGTATCCCATCACTGCCTGCAGCCCAAACTGAATTTCCTTGCATCACACATGGGGCTGCATCCCTGCACGGCCCAGCGCAGCAGGACTGGCTGTGGGATCAGGGCCTGTCACTCCCTGGGCTTTGTCCCCTCTGAAAATTCCGTTTTTCAGCCTGAATTTCCCTGGGGACACTCAGGCTCTGACAGATCTCTGGTCCCTCCATCACCCGGGCAGGGCAGGAGCACAGAACCCACCACGAGCAGGGACAGAGCCGAAAAATCCCCCACATTCCCCACCCCCAGCCCTGGTCCTGCAGAGGGAAGTGGAGACATTCATCTTCAGGCACAAGCATCTCATTTTTCCCCTTGTTCAGACCCAACACGGCTCCATGATTCTGCTGCAAACACCGGATCTCCATCCCAACCATCGCTGGCTTTTAGGAATTCAGAGAACTCCCGCTGCCCTTAAGCACAGCCCTGAGTGACTCTACCCCACAGCTGCTGCTGCTGCTTCTTCAGAGGAATCTTAAAGCAATTTGCACTTGCTTTGCAGGATAAACCTCCCATTGTGTGCCGTTCCCCCAAAATCAGCTTTTCCGGCAGCTGCCTGCAGATCTGGAGCTCTCAGGGCTGAGGCTCTTGATGTCCCACATTTGTCCCAGTCAGAATTTAGCTGAAGCACCTCCAGTACACAAATCCTCGGCTCAAAAGCAACCTCAGAAGCCAAAGCTGTGACAGGGTCCCAAAAAAATGCTCGGAGGAAGTTTTCAGGTGTTTTAAACCATGTCAGCACCTCCCCTGGACACCCCAAGGTGTCCTGGCACAAGGATTTTCATGGAATCACTGAGCCACTGAGGTTGGAAAAGCCCTCCAAGGACACGGAGTCCAAGCTGTGACCAATCCCCACCTCACCCAGCAATTCCATGGACACTCAGGGATGGGGAATCCAAACCTCCCAGGGCAGCCCTGCATGATGTTTAACCCTTTCCATGAAGAAATTCCTCCTGAAACTGCTTCTGGTGGAACCAGAGAATCATTAAGGTTGGAAAAGACCTTTAAGATCATCGAGTCTCGTTGACCCTGCACCATCACCGTGTTCAGCACCCAACCCTGTCCTCAAGTGTCAGATTTTCTGGGCACTTCCAGGGATGGTGAGTCCATCCCGTGTCTGTCATTTATCCTGGGAAGGTCTGGATGGGAAGGTCTGGAATCCTCAGGCATCGCTGACTGTACGGAGAGGGATTATCTGCCTTACCACCAATATAGTGGAAACTACTGGGGGGGTTTAAATCATACATTTATTTTAATCTGAATTTTATCCTTGTTTTTTCTCTCTCTCTTTTTCTCCATTCCACGCACTCTGCACACCCAAAACCCCCCGGGAAAAAGCTCCTTGCGGCGGCTGCCGGAGCCAAAATCCCGAAGGCAGGAGGAGCAGGCGCTGCCATTTGGCTCTCACGGTCACTTCAAAAGGCATCGCTCCTAATGAGCAGCTGCATTTCCCCACCAGGAACTCCATAATGGCCCCGCTGCCAAACCCTGCTCATTTCCATCCCCGTGCACAGCCAGCCCTTTGCTCCATGCTAATGTGTTTTCCTAAACAAAAGGAGCCACAGCCAGCCCAGAGCTGACCTCCGAATTTGCTCCTGTGATTTGGANGAGGGGGAATGAAAAGCGACACATTAATTCCTAAAAAAAAAAACCCCACATGCGCAAAGGAACCAGCCAGGAGAGAGAGGAGCTGCTGGGAGCCGTAGTTCCCTGCCAGACACACCCTCAGCCCAGTTATTCCCATTCTCCCTGTTGATAAACACCAAAGGGATTGGTGTTTACCCAATCCAATTGGTGTTTATGTTATTGTTTAACAACAATTCTGGTTCCTCGCCGTTTTCAAAGTTGGGTATTTACCAGTGAGAGTCGCTTGGCTTGTTTCAGGTCACGTTTCACAGCCCTGGGAAAGGGACGGGATTGGGAAATGAACAAAGGAAGCAAAGTGCACCTGAAAAACGCATCAGGTCAGAGCTTTGAACCTTCCTGGGAATTCCCTGCATAAAAGCCACTAGACAATTCCAAAGCAAACAGTTTCTCCCAGGGGCAGTTCACAACACCCATCTTAAGTGGAATACACTGCGAACCCCATGTTTCCAAAACTCACCGAAAAAAATCCCCAAATTGTGCCTTTTTTTATATCACCAGGTGTGTTAAACAATGAGAAAAAGCGCAGGATGGCCTTTTAAACGAGGAAATAAACTGTGCTTTGTCTCCTCCCCGAGCTACCCCTCTGCTCCTCGCAGACTGATGGCAGCAGATGCAGGATCCCCTCCTCCTCCTCCTCCTCCTCCTTCTTCTCCTCCTCCTCCTCCCCCAGCAATTGGTTCTGCTTCCCTGGCAGCCCGTGCAGGAAATCCATGGCATCGCCCTCCCAGCCCCAAACAAACGGGAAAAGCCATAAAAAACCCCCCCATGGCAATCCCCATCCACCAGAAACCATCGCCTGCACCCAACGACGGAGCAGCCTATCCTTAAAATACATTTCTGGAGAGGAGCCAAGGAAAGTGAAGGCACTTTCAGCCTGGAGAGCAGCCACAACGTTTAACACTTAAAAACCGGGTGTTGGTGAAGCTCCTCTTCTATTAAATGTCCTTAGAAAAACCTCTGACGAAACCCACACGCCAAAAACCCAAAACTAAAAAAAAACCAAAACAACCCAACCCAAGAGTCAAGCGGGGGATTTTCAAGTTCATGTGTCAAGGGGATAAAGTTGATACAAATTCCTCTCTATTCTTTAGGAAATCACAGTCCTCAGGATGTACATGAAAGGAGAGGAGCCATCTGCTCTGTCTATAAATCAGCTTCTAAATTATCAGAGAATGTTTTAATTTTACAGCAGGCTAAATCTCGTCACTATCACGGGCCACGGGGATACGCACGAGATGTGGAATTATTCTAAAAGACACGGTTTGTGTCTTTTAGTCCCCACAACTGTGCTCACACAACACTTTCCTCAGGGATTCCTCACTGGTAAATGTCTCCTGCCTCTCATATTTAAGCTTAAGGGGTTTTTTTTTAGCAGCACAATCATAAAAATAAATAAAAATAAATTTAAAAAAAACATAAAACACCCTCTTGCACTGACATCTCCACAGCTTTCAAAGCGGAATTCCTTTTCCCCCATCACAGACTGGTGAGTTCAGCTGGGGGAAAAAAAAAAGAAGGTACAAGACCAGAGCATCGTTTAGGGTGGAAAGCAGAGCTGGATGTGCTTGGTGCTGCTTTCACCATAAACACTGCTGCTGCTTTGTTCTGGCTTTTTAATATTTTATTTGGTTTTTGTGTTCTCCATTTTATGCTGATTTCACAGTTCCAGCTGTGCAGCTCCCTAGGCAGCCTCCATATTCATAATTATTATTATTGGATAAACATGTATTTGAGTGGGGCAACAGATGATACGCGGATAATTTTTCTTTTGCTTACTCCCATTTATTTCCCTTGGAAATAAAATGAATAAAAAAAAAACCCCAAACCCAAAGGGACGGGGTTTATTGCGCCCTCCCCCAGGCGAGGAAGGCGGTGTGGATGTGTCAGGGAGGCGATGGCGGTGCAGTCGCAGGGATCAGTCTGGCAGCTCGGCACGGGGGGAGAGCAGGAATGTGCAGCCACGGGGACGGGAGGGTGTGGCCGGGCCAGATGCGGAGCTGGAAATGGGGAAAAGCTGCTGGGAAAGGGGAGCACAACCCTTCCTCTATCGCACGGACCCTCTAATAATCACTGCTTGCTTATTTGATTTGATTTTATTTTAATTAAAACGAGGCTGAAGAGCAGCGCTTTGCCGCGGCAGAGGCGGCTGAGGGTCGGGGTGGGTGCTGCGCTGACGTTAAACAGGTGGCTCGGGTTTGGCAGCAGCCCTGGGGACATTGGTGGCACCGGACAGCGACTGTCACCACGGGAGGAGAGACAGCCCCAGCAGCGGTAATTCCTTAAGGAGATAAAACCCCTCAGCGTGGGGAGGGGCGGTGGGTACAGAGCCAGGGATGGAACGCGGCAAGGACACACCGACAGCTGCGGGGACCGCGGGGACACGGACACAGCGCCGGGAAGCAGACACGGAACCCGGAGAGACAGCGGCTGTCGCCAACCGCGGTGACAACTGCGAGGCGGCGATGGCACGGACAGCCCGGGCGGTGCTTGGGGCCGGGATGCTCCCCAGGGACGGGGGGACAAGGGGCTGAGCAGCACAGGACGGGACACGGAGCCAACCCTGCGAGCCAGCGCGGCTCGGGGAGCGCTCCCCGGGGAGCGCCGGCACGAACAGCGCCGGGGAGGGAGGGACGGACGGACTGACGGACGGGTGGAGAGCACACGGATGATCCCGGAGGAGGGATGGCCGGCACAGGGCTCCATCCCGGAGCAGGGATGGCCGGCACAGGGATGCAGCTCGCAGGAGGGATGCTGGCTGGGGCGGGGCCGGGGCAGGTGTGGCCGCTCCATCCTGCCGCTCTCAGCCCACCTGCCGCTCCCCAAGCCGGGCGGTGGCGACCCGGGCGGCCACCGGCGGCTACCGAGCGGCCACGGCGGGGCCACCGCTCCACCGCTCGCGCCCGGGGCCGCTCCACAACGGCAGCGCCCCGCGCCCCTCCTTTTTCTCTCTTTTTTTTTTTTTCCCCTC
>VZDJ01000063.1:1617966-1661653 GCA_008694505.1 Cyanoderma ruficeps | reverse complement strand
TTTTTAAATTTAATTTTGTTTTGTTTTCCTTCTAACACGTCAGAAGTGAGAGTGGCAGCACAGCTGGCTGGTCACCTTGCAGTGGCATTGCTGCCTCTGCCCTCCCTGCAGCTCCAGGTGCCTCACAGTCCCAGTGAATGCCTTCCCTGTCTGGATGAAGCAGTGCTTTGAGGCTGGGGCAGACAAATTGGTCCCTGGGGAGGACAGTGATGTGTGGCAGGGCTGGTTTGCATCATCCAAGCAGCAGCATCCAAACAGCCGGGCCAGCCCATCCCCAGGCCGTGGGGAGAGGAGCCTGAGCCTGGGGACAGGGATCCACCTGGCACCTGGCATCATTAAACCACTGCTGGGGCTTTTCTCGGTGTTTTGTGGGATTTAAAACATCTCCCATTTCAAATCAGGTCAGGCTCAGATGGCTCTGAACACGCCACAGCCCTAGCAGAGAGTTCAGGCAACAGGGGAAGGTGTTTGCATCACTGAGAACCTTTTAAAATTGCAAAGCTGCCTAAAAGATTCCTTAAATACTTGAAGGGCAGCATTAAAGCAAATATCCTTTCCCTGCTGGCTTTGGTGGGATGGGCCCAGTGTCCCAGGGTCATGTTCCTGCAGTCTGGCATTCCCAGATCCACAGCAAATACATCCCTGGGGAAGGATGAAAGGTGTCCAGCCATAACCAGGTGCTCAAAAGCAGCACAGTCTGATCCAAACCCCCACAGGGTCTTGGTTAGGAAGAAATCTCAGATTTCATTTGGTACAATCAGGACCAGCCGTGAGGACTGTGCCTGAAGGAACAAGAGGAAGGATGCCCTGGGTTTGCTCCCAGGGTGGCAGTGCTGAAGGTCCCGGCCCCTGTGGGGGCCCTGGGTTTGGCTGTGAGTCCTCTCTGAGAGCTCAGGCTGGGGCTGATGTGCCACCAGAACGTCCTGGGCTCTGCCCAGCTTAATTCTGCTCTGTGATTGTGAGGGTGGGAGTTTGATGAACAGAAGGAAGGTGCAGGATTCCTGTTTTGTTCAGTGTGTGGTGCCTTCCCCAGCTGCTGTCTGGGCTCTTTGGATACGGAAGGAACCCCTCAGCAGATCCACAAGCTGTGAAAACCTGAATTCCCTCCTTCTGCCACCCCTCCCACCTGCCAGAACCCACAGCTCTGAGCTCTCCTAAACAACATCGCTGCTTCCTCCTCCTTTTGCTTCCTGTGAAAATCCACACGCCTGCCTTGCTGGATGATCACCAGGACATGCGATCCAAACCCCTCCTGCTCCACAGATGGAGAGGGAAACCTGCAGCCAGGAGAGGGCTGGGGATGGCTCAGCTCCCCACAGCCCCTGGGGATGGTTTTTTGCACCGAGGCTGCAGAGTTGGTGCCTTCCCTGCTCCATGGCCAGAATATCAACCCAGCTCCTCTTGCCTGGGCCCAGGGGAGAGCTCCCTGACAAGGCACCTTGTGCTTCTGTCCCTTTGATAAATGAGGGACCGTGTCCAGAGCAGCTTCTTGATATTTCTTTGCGGGCCTAAAGCACCCGACACGTTCCTTTTTTAATATCTGGGCTGAACTCTGCAGCTTGGACAGCCCCAGTCAGAACATTTCCCTGTTCATCACTCAGTTTGCTCCATCTGGGAGTGCCATCCATGGGCTGCTGCCTGCTCAGTTCCTGGCTCATATTGCTCACTTTATCACCGGTGACAACCCTGGGGATGCAGCAAAGGAATTCAGAGGTTCTGGACAAAGGTCTGAGCCCGGTGGTTCACAGCTGGTGGTTTGTTTATTGGGATAACCAAGGCTGCAGTTTTAGCTCAGTGCTTCTGATTTCCTGTCCAAAAGTGGGAGAGAAATGCTCCTAATAGCTCTCAGCCACAGAGCCAGGGCAGAATTCAGGTTGCCTGAACATGCTGAGGGATATCCCAAGTGAGGATCGTGGTGGTCCCCTCCACATCCTCTGCACCGGAGGGTTTTTAACCCCGGAGCATCTGTCACAAGCACCTGTTCTCCCCTTTCCCCGAGCCCAGCTTTGGAAAGAATGCAGCTGGAATTGGAATGGCTTGGCCATTTGCTCCCGCTGGGCTGGCTGGAGAGCTCAGTGAAACCAGGAGCCACTCACACACAACAAAACCCCTCTTTATCCCCCGAGGGATGTGTGCCAGCTCATCCTCCCAGGCCAGGAACTCCACGTGATTCACCCACAATTTCTGCAAAACAAAGGCAGGACCCAACTCCTGGCTGCAAATCAGGAGCTGGGAAACTTCCCACAAATCCTGCAAGCCTTTGCAAGGGCTTGTCCTCAGGTGTGAGGGCTTCAGGATGGGATCTGCTCCCTCCACTCCAAAGAAACATCCAACATCACCAGCGAGGGCTCTGGATCCCGGCTGCTCCCATGGGAAACACAGGATTTATGGAGCTGCTCCTTGCAGGCACTTTGCTTCCTGGCTGATCCTGGAATCAGCTGCCTGAGCTCTGGGCTGACTCAGCTCCGTGATTCATTTTTCATTGATGAATTATGAGGAATTGAAAACAGAGCCTCGGCAGCGGCGTGGCAAAAGAAATATCCTTTAGAATGAAAAAGTGAGGATGGAGGTGAGCGGGGCGTGAGGTGTGAGGCAGAATCTGTCTCCTGCCGTTGCAGGCGCTGTTTATTCCCAGGTTTTCCCTGCAGCTGGACTGGATGGAGAGGGAAGCACAAGTCCTGGCAGGGCTGGTGTGGCAGAGCCGTCTGTGCTGGTGCAATCCCCACTCAGCCTCCTGTGAAAATGGGAGCCTTGGAGCTCCTCTCCCTGGGCTGGCAGGGATGCTGAGGAGGGAAATGCTGAGGAGGGAAATGCTGAGGAGGGAAATGCTCCTTCCCAGAGCTGGAAATTTCCAGCTGACAGTGAGTCTCACCTGCCTGGGCTGGGGCACAGCTGCTGCTCTGAAATTTTAACTCTTGGAAGAATAATCTGCTCTTTTAGTGTTTGTTCTTCTTCCTCTCCCTCTTTAAATACCCTGAATAAAAGCAAATTCATGGGTCAAGCACTGATGGAAGACGTGAGACCATCCCTGCAATCCCTGTCCCAGTTCTCACCCTTCACTTTTAACACTTCTACCCCAGCCTGATCCTTCTCCTTGCAGCCCTGTTCCCGTGTCTTTTCCCCCCTGGAGGTTCCCTAATGCTGTGTTTAGCAGAGGAAAAGGGGGGAATTTCCAGCTGGGGCAGGTGGGATGAGCTGCAGCAGAGCTGGGATGATTTATTCTGACCAAACAGCAGCAGCCACAGTAACTACCAGCTCTGTGCTGCTGGAGGGTTCTGCACCCATCACTTTTATCAGCTTGGGAACGTGCTCCAGGCTAATCACACTTGGGTTCCACTCCTGGCAGCCTCCTGTGCCAGGGGGACACAGAGAGCTGATTCCCAGTGCCCTGGAAGCTGATCCTGCTGTGGGACACACTGGGAATTCACTCCTGGGCCAGGAGCTTTGGGGATCAGGCTGAGACCTTTATATGAACATTTCCACGCAGTGCCGGAGGGGAAAATCCTCCTTTTCCCAATCTCAAGCCTTGCCCATGGTGAAGGTGTCGTTCAAACTGCCAAGAGGGAGCTGCAGGTCAGGAAAAGGGGGGCTCTGATCCTCAATCCCATTTTTTTGAGCTCGAGACACAGCTTTTCCAAGCCAAGCCTTGTCTCCTTGCCAAGCCGGCTGTTAAATATCACAGAAATGTTCGGAGCAAACAACATATTTATCCTTTCAGAGCAAATGATGGGTTTGTTTCCAAGCAAGCCCCCGTTCTGCCATGATTTATTCCTGCAGCCTGCACCTCTCATTCCCTTTTAAAAAACTCACTGAATGCAGGTGATGGATTTTGGACATGATTGATTTTGACCTGCCTGGGTCTGAGCTAAATGAATCAACACTGGCAATTCCTGTGCCTGTGCCTGAGGAGCAGCCCAGTGGATCAGGGCATCCTTCTTCCAATTGAAATGTTCCAGCAGTGGCCCTTGTTTTCCAGCTCAGGAATCATCTCCACCACACCAGACTGCAGCTGGGAAATGGTGGGAGTCTCACCGAGCAAAACCAGGGCTGTTTTATGCCCTTTGGACTCAGCTTTCACTTGTTTTTAGGGACTTTAATCCAGGCTGAAAAAGAAATTTAGGTGGGTTGATAGTGGCAACTTGTTGAAGCAACACCAATGTTTCCCATTAATATTTCTCATTAGTATTTCCTGTTAATATTTCCAATTTGTATTTCCCATTTCTATTTCCATCTCAGCTTTCTGGTGAGGAATCCTCTCGTCTTGCAACACTTTCCCCCTTCACTTTTCAGCCCACAGAGGCTCAATTAAACGACTCAACTCGCTGCTGCTTCCCCGAGCTCAGATCCTCGGGGGTTTTGTCTCCTGGCACGCTGCACCTCGGGAATGCCCAGGTGTGCCTGGGGTTTATGTTCATCGCACAGTTACAAGCGCAGGGTTCCCAAAAACGACGGATTTAGGAGGAAAACAGCTCCTGGAGCCAACCACTGGAGGGAGCCGCTGGAAGGAGGCTGGTCTTGGGCAATTTAACCCAGTTAAAATGTGATTTAAACCGCCTTGGGGGCCCAGGGGCTCCTGCCTGCGGACAGAGCTGAGGAGGGATGGAAATGGTGGAGAGGGAAGGTGCCTCCATTCTCCAGACCTGCTGAGCCTCTCGTAATCCATTGAAAACTCTGGAATATTTTGTCAGAAGGTGTGCAAACACCCTGGTGTGGGGGTGAGGCCAAGGCTGGAGGAAATCCCCGCACTGGGAGCAGCAATAAACCCCTGGCCAGCATCCCCCGAGCTTTCTCTGCCCGGGCTCAGCCTCTCCTCACGCAGGGAATGCTCCAGTCCCTTCAGCTCCTGCTCTCCCAGGCTGCTCCAAGCCCCAATTCCAGCCTGCCCTTGGGCACTTCCAGGGACCCAGGGACAGCCACAGCTTCTCTGGAGAATAAAGGATCCCCAGTGATTGTGTTTCATCCCGAGGGATTTGTGTTTCACCCCGGGGAAAGGGAGGCTTTCAGCAGCGCCCCTGAATTTTGTGCTCTGCCCTTTCCCAGTCAGGGAATTTTGTATTCCTGGGGAGGTTCCCGATTCCTGTTCCAGCCCCATCAGATGTTCACATGTAAATGCGGGTCAGGAGCACAAACGCTGCTGTAACCTCCCCTCGCTCCTCTGCTGCCCTGGAACCGACCCAGCCTCGGCTTTTATTTTGTCAAACCAACCCCCAGCGGCACAAAGGTTTCAAAGGCAGCCCTCTTTTGGCCTCCCCTGTCTCCACTGGTAGCAGATGGAAATTCCTCTTGCCCCCCTCTCCTGGGGCTGGATCGGAGCCCCCGCAGGGATTCGGAATCTTTTAACACCCTCCATAAATAAACCGGGCCTGCAGCAGAACAAAGCAGCCGGCTGGGGTCGGGACAAGGGCCCAGCTGGCGACTCTGGGCCCGGGAGGGGCTGCCCGGCCTGTCCCCACAGCAGGGACATGCTCAGGGACACACTCAGGGATACAGGGACACACTCAGGGACACCCACAGGGACACACATGGGGACACCTGGCCCAGGAAGGGCTGCCTGGCCTGTCCCCACAGCAGGGACATACTCAGGGACACACTCAGGGACACACTCAGGGATACACTCAGGGATACACTCAGGGACACACTGAGGGACACCAGGCCCGGGAGGGGCTGCCTGGCCTGGGTGTCACTGTGGGGACACTCTCAGGGACACACCCAGGGACACACACCAGGACATCGGCCTCAATTCATTCCCAGAGGGGCTGCCCCTCATCTGGCTCCTTCCTGCAGCACTTGATGAGCTCTCAGAGCTGATCTGATCTAATTAAATTATCTCCTAATGAGGTCTGGGCTCTGTATGGGTGTTAGGAAAGGGTGGCTGGTGAGGCCAGGGGGGTTTAGGGAAAAAGAGGAGAGGANAAGGAAGGAAGGAAGGAAGGTCCTTCTCCACCAAACCATCTGCAGGGCTGGGTGTTCACAGGCAGATGAAAGAGCAGAGCAGTGCTGAAGGGGAAATGAAACTGAAATCAGCTGGGACTGGAGCACAGTGCTATGTTTAGCCTCGCCAGGCACGGAAAAATATTTATTTCCAGCCTCAGGGATCGAAGAGGGGCACGTAATTAAGCAGCATCAGTGATGAAGGCCACGCTTTTGATGCCTTTGTGACCCCAGGGAGCAGCTGCAGGAGCAGAGCTGGGGACACTGGAGCAGCACCAGCGACACCCGTCAGGGTTTTTGGGGACTTTGTGTGCAGGCACAGTGCTGGGAGGATCCCAGTTTGGGACTGGGGGGATCATTCTGGGGGTGAATGTCCATCCAGGCCAGGCCTTGGGATAAATCTCCCCTCTGTTTTTGTTGGGTGTGGGGATGAGTTTGGGCTGGAGCTGCTGGGAGGTCAGGACAGGGAGGAGGAGCAGGGACAGGAGGTGGGAAAGCCCAGTGGGAACAGGGGAGTCGGGCTGGGACAGCAGTGCCACCCCCAGAGCCAGCAGTGCCAGGAGCTGGCTGCGTTCCTGGGAATGGCCCTTGGGGCTGTGCTGCCAGGAATGCTCTGGAAATCCCTTTTCTTCCAGTTCTGGGCATCTCCTTGAGCTTCCTCTGTTGCTCTGCTGCTGAAACATCCCCAAAAAATCCATCAGTGCCCGTTTCTCTCCTTTCCCTCTGTCCTGGAGCTTTTCCAGGCTGCTCTGCCCGAGGTCTGAGCACCTCCAGCAGCACCAGGGGCTGGATTCACCCATTTCCAGCCCCTCTCTCAGACCTCCAGGCAGGATTTGAAGGGAATAAAAGCAGAGATTGCAGCAGGAGCTGTCTGAAGAGGCTCCAAGCGGCCAGGCTGGTGGTTTGTGTGATTCCTGTTGCATTCCCAGCAGGAATGTCCTCGTGGCTTTCGGGAAGGTTCTCCCAGCCCTTCACCTGGCTCAGATTGTGCCCAAAGTGTGGCACAGCCAGCCCAGGACACCTGGGGAACCCAATCCTGAAATCCAGGATAAAGCTCCTGCACCTTTGGGATGTGGCTGTGCAGGACTCCAGCTCTGCCTTTGGCATCGCCCACCTCTGGCAGCACAATTAAACCGTTTCATGAACAGGGGGAAAAAAGGGCAGAGAATGACAAAAAAAAAGCTTTCCTGTAATGAAAACTCCGGTGGAATCCTCCCTCCTGAGAGCTGCTCCCTGCCAGGCTGTGCCAGTTTCAATGGGGAAAACAAGTCCCTCCTGTTGGATCAGCACATTTGTCCTTAAAATGCTGCATTTCCAAATTTCTTGCTTAAAGATTTGGATGGGGAACAACCCACAGGAGGTGCCAGCTTGTTTTTTTTGTGTGTGTATGTGCGTGTGTCTGCCTCTCCATGTGCACTCCTGGTGACCTATAAATAATTGATAATAATAAATCTGCATATGCAGAGCTGCAGGCAGAGTGTCTCTCGTGCCTGTGCCCACACAAAGAGCCGGGCAGAGGCTTTTAGAGCAGAAATAACTCCAATTTCCTGCCCTGTCTGAGTCATGAAATCACAGCACAGACTTTTAGCAGATTTAAAGTCCCAACATTTTAACTGTGCAGGGCCAGGTTTTGGGTGAGGAGTTGCACGGCCCTGTTCAGCAGAGGGGTGAAGAGAAAAAGGGGTTTTGTCTCATTTTTCCCCTCTCCAAGCTGCCTCTGCCTCTCATTCCCACATTATTTTCCCCCTTTCCAAACTGCACCGTCAGGAAAAACTGTCCCAATAAACGACACATTGTGTGCACCCTCATTTTGGGCTTTGCAGACAGTGGCAGAGTGGCATTTCACAAAAACCTGAAGTTTTCAAGCCTTGGTACATTCATTTTTTATATTTTTTTTCTTTGCAAGGGGTTTTATTTCCCATTACAAACGGAGCATTCATGCGTTGACAGAAGTTATGCCGGGGTTCCTGCACTCAGGAATCCACACGGATTTACTGGTTTACTCCTCTTTTCCCTCACGCAGCTCTGATTTTCTCCAAGCAGTTTCCAGATTGCGCCTCGACACGAGGATAAAATAAAAAAGTTGATTAATTGTGAGAGGTGGCTCATGATTAACTCTAGAGGCAGAGGGGAGTTTTTGATTTCCAAAGGGCACGTTCATTTCGGAGTTTGAAAGCCATCACACATCCAAGGGGCCTCCCGAGAGAAAGCCAAATTCACCATCCAGCACTTTTAATTCCCCTTGAATTTGTGGTCCCAGGAAAGCACAAGGGGCTCACTCAGCTCATGAGAGAATATGAATTTTCTCGTGGAGGAATTTCTAGCAACAGGTCACCAAATAAAATAAATATTTTATTTATTTTTAATTTTAAATATTTGTTTTTAAATAATTTTTTCCCCCCAAGGTTCCCCTATCAGCGTGTGGCTGCTCAAGCTTCCCTGGCCATTTTACTGTTTCTCCTCCTGTTTGTGGGTTTCTGTTCCATTTCCTCCTCCCCTCCTGGTTTTAAAATGCCCTTTGGAGAGTTCTGTTAGTGTTCAACTCTATTTATTCCTCCAACTGACAAACCAGGCAGGAAAACTTCCACTTCATGGTCCAGCACGAGCTCTGTGGAAATTGTGTTGCCTTGAGATGGTTCTTTTTAAGGAAAGATGTTTTATTTTATATTTTAATTGACCAGGTGGGGTTTAAAGTTTACTGCATCCAAATCTCAGCTTTCCACAGATTTAATCTTGTGTTAAAATCCCGTTTTTATCCAGTCGTGGCACATTTTTGAGGGCGATTTATCCAAATGTGGAGCAGAATTTCCTCCCTCCACACTTCCCTGACATCTCTTGTGATTAAACACCAAATATTTGAGAACAACTCAACTCCCGGTTGGATCTGCACAGAGAGTCCACTCTGAACCCAGAGCTGCCAACTGCAATTTTCTGGCTGGGGGGCAAGCGGGCAGCTTTTAGTTATGTGTTAAATTCAGTCTGAAAATGAACATTTCTGGTCCCAAAATCAGCAGGGGGAGGCCGGGCAGGGGCTGCTCCCAAAGCCCCACCAGGTTTGGGGAACGGGGATGCTCCAGCACGGAGCTGCTCTGCAGAACAACATCCACACTCCAGAGTTCTCGTGTCATTTGTGACAACAATGGCCCAGATCTGTATCTCAGAAAAGCCAAAATTGACTCGTTTTCCTCCAGAGCAGGAGGGAAGTGTGGCCCAGCTCCAAAGGAATCAGCGGAGCTGAGAGCGTTGACACCCAGCAAAAGGACGTGGCCATATGTGGATCTGCAGGAATATTCTGACTTTCTGGTTTTTTGGCTAATTGGCAGGGTTTGTGCTCAAAAGGCAGCTGAAAAAGGAGCTGAGTTTGTGCTGCCCTGTGCAGGGGGGGATGAGGAGAGGGAGGAGGGAGCTCAGGGATGGGATCTTTGGGAGAGGAAAAGCAGGAATTCACTTTTAGGGCGGCAGATTTCCCTTTCCAACATCTTGTCCTTTAAATTCCAGCCCATTTCTTTACAGACCTTCCGTTTCTCTGGGTATTTGTTGGTTTGGGGTTTTAAAAATTTGTTTAGAGAAAAGGAAAACGGGGATTCTTAAAGAAGCAAGGTGGGAAAACCTGAGCCCAACCCCATTCTCTGTCCCCACAGGCTGCTGAGGGAGAGGAGGTTCAGAAAAATGGGAATAAAACTGAGCCTGGAAAGGGAGGGAAGGTGTTTTAGGATGAGGTTTTATTTTCTCTGATTGGATTGGCCATAAATTAAATTTTTGCCCGTGACAGCAACTGGGGAGGGATCTCCCCCAGCCGGGGGAGGTGGGCAAATATTGAGTTTGGGTTTGTTTGTGGGGAGCCTGGGATGAATCCCCACACAAACCCAGCTCTTTATCGAGAAAAAAAAAAAAAACCCTTCTCCCTTTAGGAGTCCCTGCTGCAGAGCCAATATTTGATTTTAATTTGCTGTGTACAGGCCCTTGTAAAACAAACAGGGCTGCTTGTTCATTCCAGCAGGGAATGAAATTCCATCAGGAGCAGAGCACGCTGATTTTGGGGGACGGTCACCGTGATACCTCCTGGAAAACACCTCAGTCGTTGATCTCAGCTGGTGATTTCCCCTGCCCCAGTCACTGGGGCTGGGCCCAGCACACAATTTCCCCATAAAACTGATTTTTTTCACATCAACCTCATCTCCATCCCACGCAGAGGGGTTCAGCATCCAAAGCCTTTCACGCTGTTCCCCTCAGCACTGCAACAAGGGAGCATTTCCCTCTCCTTGCTTCCCCTGGATTGCCCCCTGGAAGGGAACTGCAGACCCTCTGGAATGTTTGATTGTGCAGAATCAATGCCAAAACTTCACAGGTTGTATTAAAACACCCATTTTCAAAAAGCCTTTTCAAGCAGAAGCTTCGAACGGTGCAGAATTTGGGCCCTGTGAATGACCAGCATCCGGGATAACGTTATTCCTGAGATTTCCATCTCAGCTCTTCCACAGTTTCTTGTCTCTGAAACAACCCCTGAATTTGCTCTTACGAGGATCAGGAGCCCAGGTTGGATGCAGCTTTTTCATTTCTTCTCCAGACCCCCCTTGCAGTTGCTGATCTTCGTCTGCAGCTTCCAAGGCAGATGTTTTCAAAGCCAGAGAGGGTCACCAGAGGGAAAATCCAGCTGTGTCCTGCTGGACTCGGTGTCTTCCCTCTGTCATCCCCACTTCCCTCCCTGCTCCCTCAGGGAGAGGAATCCAATTCTGTTTGCTTTGATCAGACAAATGTTTCTCCCCCAGCTGCTCCATTAGGGGCCTCTTTAGAGCCCTAATTAAGAGTTCTGCCACTTAAATCAAGTCCAACGCCCCGCAGAGAGCTGAGTAATGGGACCCAGCTCCCCACAGCAGTTTGGTTGTTTTCTGCATAAAGGGAAATAAATTGACATTCCTGCAAGTCCCCAGTCCGCTGGGTTTTCCAGCAGCGGCTTCCAATGAAAATTTCTCTCCCAGAAAAACAGAGGGAAGGGAGACACGTTGGGATGAGACCCTTGAAGGAGGGAAATCCTCATTTCCAGCCAGAAGGTGTGACCTAGGAAAACCCTCTGTGCTCCCTAAAATCCCTGTTCAAAACCTCAACTCCATCTGTATTCCAGACCTTCCTTTGGCTGCTCCTGCAGCAGGGGTGGCAGTGATCAAGACGAGGAGGGGATCCTGCATCCCTCCTGCAGAAAATTGGGATCAAACCCGGCCCCGGGGGCAGCCAGTCCCGCCTGCCGGGCTCTGCAGGAGCGACCCCATTTCCACAGCCCAAATCCACCTTCTAATCCCTCTCCTTTCTGTGGGAGAAAGGCCTTGAAACACCAGGATCCTGTAGGACATCACCTGGAAGCTCACCTGGCGAGCTGAGCTCAGCTTTGCCCTACAACAGACCCAGGAAAAAACCAGCAGAACTCCAGGTTGTGGCAACATTCTGCTCCCGGGCAGGAACAGCTTGGCAGGAGGGTTTTAAAACCAGCCTGTTGCCGGAGAGGTTAAACCCAAACGTTCCTCAAATCCTCGGGTAGAAATCGTGCTGCTCCTCTAAATTAATGGTGCTGCTCCTCCAAATTGTGCTGCTGCTCCTGGAAATTCTGCTGCTGCTCCAAATGCTCCGTCTGGCTCGGGGCTGAGGTGTGAACGGCGCCATCCCAAGGCAGCCTGACCCCTGCGGGTGCCAAACGCAGCCATTCCCCTCCTCAGATGTGCTCACAGCTTGTCAGCAGAGAGGAAAACATTCCTCCCCTTTCGCAGGAGACTTTCACAAGCTGCTCCCGAGTTATTTTTTGCTCGCTGTGCCGCCCAGGAGCTGCATGGAAGTGGAGCAGGGGAAGCCTCTCCCTGCAAAAACACAGACTGGGAATCGTTTTCCGCGCTCCCTCCTCTCTCTTTGGCGGGATAATTTGCTTGTTTCTCCCTCATGTGAATCCTTCCGGATTCAAAATCTCAGGCTGGACCTCCAGCAGCCCTTGGAAAGCTGGTCCAGCCACATCTCCCTGCAAAAACAGACTGGGAATTGTTTTCCATGCTCCCTCCTCCCTTTTCGGTAGGATAATTTTCTTGTTCCTCCCTCATGTGAATCCTGTGGGATTCAGAATCTCAGGCTGGACCTGAGACGTCCTGGAAGCCCTTGGAAAGCTGGTCCAGCCACATCTCGCTGCAAAAACACAAAGCAAACTCCAATAAAGTTCCTTTTTCCTGAATGAATGGCCATGAAATGGGTGTGACCGGGCTGTAGGAATCCCTCTGTCGCATTTTGTGTATGAAATAAAAGTGAAAATAAAAGAGCTTAGCCAACACCCCAAGTCCTCCACCTTGCTCTATATATATTACTATATTCTAAACCCTTAAACTCTGAGTTTTGCACCCTGTGATATCACACACTTCTGTCCAAACCCCACACCCACAATCCCAGCGCTGTCACTCAATTTTGGGAGCCTTTTCCACGGCCTCAGGACAATGCAGTGTTTGCTGGGGGGTCAGTGCCTGTTAACACAGAAATCCTCAGTGCCCCGAGTTCCGATAATTCCAGATCTATTAACTCTGAACATCCCCCAGCACATCAGCTGGACTGGCCCTTGCGGCAGCGCAGCCGCTCCCAGCTCTGGCCATAAATCAGCCCCGATCGATGGGCAGGAATTATCCCCCAACGTCAGATTTCATCACACACGACTCCAGCGATTACTGGGCTGTCCTGTGGCGTGAGGAATCACCAGAATTAATGTTCTCCCCCTGCTCGAGCGAGATGTTTATGGGGCAGCATCACCCAGCCTGTATTTCTTGCTTCAAACCCTGCGTTAGTTTCTTTGCTCTCCCAGCCAGCCAATCGTTTTTTTAATATGCTGGTGTATCAAAACCACTGAAACTTTATGGGATTTTCTTTTCTTTTTATTTTTAGCTATTGTTTTACAGCCTCCTTCTCCAGCAAGCTTTTAGTGTTCCCTGCATGGAAGTGTTCTGCCCCTCCAGATTTGTCTGGGGGCTGACCTTGGGCACAGGCTGTGTCACCAGGGCTGTGAATTTGGGGACAAATTCCTGTCCCCCTGCTGCAGAGCTGTCAGTTCAGCACGGCCTGGTGTGGATCAGCCAGGCAATCCGGGCTGCTGGCCTCCCAAATGGGACTCAGAGGAGGTTTTCCTAAACATTGAATGGCTGGAGCTGAGCTGACGGAGCAAGCGAAGGGTTCAAGCTGTGATTTGCTATTGCAAATATTTATCAGTGTCATCAAACTCCTCTGGCAACGAGTCTGTGGGGTAGTGAAGCCCTGTGGAAGAGCCTCCAGACATCCCAGGCTCTGTTCCTCGCTCTCCTGACTCCACTGCAGCTCCAGGGGGGGAATATTTTATGCAGCTGCCACGAGCAGACGCCGTTTTCCACCTCTGAAGGCTTTTTGAAAGATCTGCTTTCAGCCTTATCCTGGATTTTCGTGCAAGTCCCAGGCAGATTTCAGAGCTATTTTGATGCCTGAAGATGCAATCTTTGTGACCTTGGTGCCTTATAAACAACATCCCATCCTCACCTGCCTGTGGTACCAAAATCTCCCCCTTAATCTCTTGGCTTCCCAGCCGTCAAATATTTCTCCTTTTTTATTTTTGCATCTTGGGAGCTCCAGACATTAATTTGTTCACACAAACGGTGTGAGACACAGGGAGGAAAACATCATTCGTAGGAGAGGATAGCAAAGAAATTTTAAGCAAGAAATGTTTTTTTTTGATGCAGTTACCTTCAGATGGGAGGGGAAGGAGGTGGGGGAGGCTGATTTCTCCCTTTCTTTAGAAAGGCAGCAATTAAAACCTTTACATTCTCATGCATGAAGGGAGTGAAAAAAGTTCCTAAAAATCCACCACAGCGATCTCCAGGCTGTCAAAACGTCTCAGATGATTGTGACGTTGAGAAAACAAATCCCCATTTTGAGGCGACCTCCTGAAGGGAGGCCCTGGAAGTGCTCTGCACACATCACAACAGGATGTTTTGACACCGAAGGCACTTTCACCCCCGTGGTGAGGACGGGGAATGTTGTCAGGATTGACACAAATTCCTACAACACCCCAAGTCCAGCAGGCAGGGGAGAGTTTAGAGTGAAAAGGGGAAATCCTCAGCATGTCCCATGTCAGGAGGGCAGCTGAGGATGCGGCAGCTCCTGGGGTGCTGTGACCCCACCAACCCGCCGGAGTTAATGAATGTCTGCCCCAGATGGACAGACCCCAGTTTTGCAGTCAGATATGTTTGGTGTATTTGCATATCAGGGGTTAATTATTGTCCAATTACGGCTTCAGGTAATGAAGTCACGTTCCCCTGGTTTGTTTTTCCCTCGGATTCACTTTCGTTCATCCTTTTGGGCCCGAGGCTGTGGTGATGACCTCAGTCCCCAGAAGGATTTTTAGCCTGACCAAAACATGAAGAAAGCTGACGAGCCCTCTGTACAGAGTTCAGAGTTCACAGTTCTACCCTGGTGCAGCTCAGAATCTAAAAAATATCAAAGCTAAAACCTGAAGGCATCACCCAAACCCAGTGCCCAGCTGCTGCTGCCACAGAGCTCGGGCTGTGGGGACTGTCCCCTTGGCAGGGAGGTCACAGCTCCCCAAATCCACGTGAGCGGGGCTGAGGCAGAGCAGGGCTGGCACTGCCTGACCCCTGCCCATCCTCCTGCTCCTGATCAATCCCCTGCAGCCCCCGGCAGCCCCGGGGCCGGGGAGGGATCGATGGGGGAGTGTGACACAATGGAAAATCCTGTCCTGTGCCAGCCCAGGCTGGGAGCCACAGCACAGCTCTGCCTCTGCTGCTGCGCTGTCGCGATAGGACACACCAAATAAAGATGCTGGACTCCAGTCAGGAGGCCGCAGAAATCAGAAAGCTTTTATTTACAATTCATTCAGCCCTTTTATAACACACTGAGTTAAAAATTCACATTACTGGTCCATAGGGCTGACACCTCTCCCGTTGTAACAGAAACAGCAAACAGCGCCTGCTGTCATGGGAAAGGAACATTGTTTACACAAGGTTGTTTTGGGAAAAAGAAAAACTGCTAAAAAGTTTCCCTTGAGAGGAACTAGCACTTCTCAGGCTCAAAAAATACCAAGTCCAGGCTGCACAGCCACACCTGGGCTGCTGCTGCTGCCCAAAAAAGGGACCGGGCAGAGCTGGCTCAGCCTCTGTAGCTCCCGGGTGGTCACTGAGGGCATCGCTCCCACCGTGCTGCTGCCGCCTCTGGCTTTGGCACACACCTGCAGAGAGGAGCCCACTTGTTGTGTCTTTAGGTGGGTTTTCCATTCCTCTCCCTGCCCTGGGAGCATCGTCTGGTTCTCATCAATTCTGTGTAAAAAAATAAAAAAATCCATTTTCTTCTGTTTGGAAGTAAAAAAAAAAACCAAAAAACAAACCCAAAGCAAAGCCCAAAGCAGTGATGTTATAAAGAGCAGTGCCAGCATTTCCTGAGCTGGACTGCAGCACCATGAGGGGTGCTGGGGTGAGCTCTGCACCCTGGAATTTGGCTGCTCAGTCTGAGCTCACGTCTGCCTGCAGAGCTGGCTGTGAATGAGCTCGGGCTGGTCAGGAACTCGGCCCAGCTGGAGAACTTTGCCCTGAAATTGCCCCTTTTCTCAGCTTTTGTCATTCCTGTGCCACACAAAACCAGAGCAGCACGGTCCCTGCCCTCCAGCACAGAGCTCCCAGCGTGGCCTGTCAGCTCAGGGGGGAGAATTCCTCGTGGAAAGGGATAAAACTGACTCCGGGGCTCCACACCAAACCCTGAGCTGACTTTCTACTTCATCCCCCCGTTTTTCCACCCACTCTTTCCTCCTCCTCCTCCTCCTCCTCCTGTCACATTTGGTTTACATTTGGTTGTTACAGAAACCCCCAAGTTTTGCAAATGTAAGAACAATTTTTCCTCCAGAGTATCGAGTTTCCCCTGGCAACTGCCTCAGCTCCTGGATTCAAAAATGTTATTTTCTTGACCTATAAATAGGAGAGAAAGGGGCCAGCTGTAGTGCAGATGAAACGTGTCCTGCATGGTCTGGGATTCTCTCCCAAATCCTGGCAGCTGGAATAGACTTTTGCTTCTCTCCTCCCTTTTCCACCTTGTCTCTTTTTTTTTCATGAAATCTGATAGAACCACGTGAGGATCTCCAGGAACCTGCACTCCTGCTCTGCCAGACCCGGTGTTTAATGTCACCAATGATTCCCTCCAGCTCAGCAGGCCTCCCTGTCATCCCAGCAGAGCAGAAATCCAAGGAACAGCTTTTTCCAGTCACTCCTCTCAGCGTGAGGTTTTATCCCCCCGTGAGCATCACCCAATAAAGGGAAATTCTGGGACTGCGTCTCCCTCTCAAACAGATGCTGTGTGGGCTACGAACAATCCTCTAAAAAAAAATAAAAATAAAAACTTCTTGTTTTTATAGAATTTAATAAAAGCCAGACTTGCTGTTCTGACTGAGGTGCAGTGGGGTTGTGTTCTGGAGAAGGGAATAAGACAAAACTGAGCCTAAATAAGAACGCCAGGATCTGAGGGAAGTGTTCTGGAGAACAGTTAATAACGATAATTTCTGAATCTGCAGCACTTCGGAAAGAATTGTGTGGAGTTTGCACCCAAATCAGACATTTTTCTCATCACTTCCAGCAATTCCTGAGGTAAAACTCATCCTGTAAGGGCTGGGCAAAGCCAGAGCTCAGCAGAGAGGCTCCTCTGGCAGGATCTGAGTTCCAGAATGTCAAACAAGGAAGGGATTGAGCCCTCAGGAATGATCTGGGACCTGCTGCTCGCCCCACACCCTCCCTGGGACGGCCACACTGGAGCTCTGGGATTTCCCTGGGATGGATTTATCCACAGGGACAGCCCAGGATGGGTTTATCCACAGCCCAGGATGGGTTTATCCAAAAGGGGAGCCCAGGATGGGTTTATCCACAGGAGGAGCTCACGATGGGTTTATCCACAGCCCAGGATGGTTTTATCCACAGCCCAAGATGGGTTTATCCACAAGGGAAGCCCAGGATGGGTTTATCCACAGGAGGAGCCCAGGATGGATTTATCCACAGGGAGAGTCCAGCTCGAGGAGAGTTCTGATCCCTGAGCAAAGGGATGGAGGCAAGTCCAGCAAAGCAAAGGATCCCCGCTGGGTCCAGCCTGGAATTCCCTCTGAGCTCTGCCTGGGATGATCCTGGCACGTCCTGGCACAGGAAAAAAGGGACACAGGAGCTTGGTTGGGCTTGATCCCAGCTGGAAGCAGGGCTGGGACAAACCTGGGCTGGCTCTGCAGGGAGGGCTGAGGCAGTGCCAGCTCCTGCAGGGCGTGGAGCACGGCCAGGAATCAAGGATTTCCTCCTTCCCCGCAGAAGGACACACAGCAGCACGGTCCCACAGGTTTGTCAGAGCCAGTCTGATCCCAAAGGAACGGGAATTCTGCACGCTGATCCCAAATTCAGCAGGAACTGCTCCTGGTCCTAGCAGCAAGCACGGGGTAATAAAAGGAGATTAAGGCAAAGTCCTTAAGGGATCGTGCTGAAGATTATTTCTCTGAACCAATTAAGCATACAAATTAATTTCCTGAGGGGATGATGTTTTATTAGAAAACAGCTTTTTGCAGAGACCCTGGAGTTTGCTTTGCTTGTGACTGTTGTGTTTCTTCTCCCCCGAATTTGTTGTGGATGCTGCCACCACGGCGGGGGGAACATTTGCTTAGTCAGGCCGAGCTTTTCTGGGCTCCTCGGTGATTTTGCTGGGAGCAGACAAATCCTAAATCAGCTGAAAAGGAGGATTCACAACCAAAACCTCACAACTGCCCCCTAATGCAGGAGCAATGAGGTTGTGTGTCCGTTCTGGATCAATACCTGACCCCACCACAGGCACCAGAACTCCCTAAACGCTTGGCAAGGTGCATCGATGCACCCTAAAGCTGCCCTTTGTTCTTTTGGCCCCAAAATGTTGCCCTGAGCAGCTGGAAATGATCTCCTGTAAATACTGTAAGAAGCAGGAATCCTAATAATCCTAATTTATGTTTGGGTTTTTTTGGTTTTTTTTTTTCTTTTCCTCTCCCCATCACCACAAATAGAAAATTATTCTTTGCATCACAGGTGGGCCCTTTCCAAAGGATCTGAGCTACCCAAAGATCCCCTAAAAGGTTAAACTCGGTATTAAGAGCTCAGGCTGAGCCCTTAAAGGAAAGGGAAAGAAATTCCCTGTTTCCTGGCTCCCTAATTCCATATATAGGGCGGCGTGGGACGAGTGCAGCTTCGGTTTAAGGGATGGTATTTAGGCAGAAGGAGCTTTTGGAGGGATTTCTGTGGATGAGGGACTCCAGCAGGGCCTTTCTGGGAAGCTTTTCCCCCGTGGGGCCGAGCTCCTCTGCAGCCTGATGTGTTCCAGATGAGCAGGAACTCAGACTGGGAGCTCCAACTGGAAAGTCACCAAGGAAAAGAAAGAGGGGGACAAAAATAAAAAATGTTCTTTTGCTTGTAGCCTAAACCTGGTGTTTTCCTGCGAACTGCACGGAACGAGGGGCAGATGAGGAGGCCCTGCAGCCCTGCTGAAAGGCCAGTCGGGGAGGGATGGATGTGTCTCCAGGAACAACAGCCAAGGTCTCCGCTGGGGCAGACTGGGAAGGAGATCTGGCACCTTTTCAGACCACAAGTTTATTTTTATGAGCTGTCCCGCACGGGTCAGCAGTGTGCCTGCAGCCTGGGACAGCACGGGGAGAAGCTGCTGCTGTTTCCAAGGACTTCTGGATAAAAGTCTCGTTTCTGCTTCCTGCACACCAATCTCTGTCTGCTCATCAGCTCAGTCACTTGCTCTGCTGAATAAAGCTTTTCTCTCAATAAAACTTTTCCATTCTGCTGGCTTTTTTGGGCAGAGGAAACCTTGGAAAGGAATGCAACAGATGTAGGAGTTGAATTTTGTTCTAAAGGTCAGCGACTTCTCCCTCTAAAAATTTATTACTGGACTCAGCAGTTACTTTAAAATCACTGAGCTCTGCATTGGCAAAGGGTTCAGTCTTAACCCTCTGGAATCCGAAAATGATTTATTTATGGCTTTGTGCAAGAGGCAAAACCCTCAGTGAGAGGCAAAACCCTCAGTGAGTTTCCAGCAGAGCCATGAGGGGCCGGGCCTGGTGTGAGGAACACAAACTGAGCTCCGTGTGCCCTGGTGGGCCCCGGGCCCTGGGGGCTGCGGGGGTGACGCTGTTTTACACCACAACGACGCAGATTTTGAGATTCAGAAGGCGGAAAGTGACTCCTTTATTTTTGGGATGTGTCTCCCTTTTATACTATTTCACACAGACCAATGTGATTGGTGACACAAAGGCAAAACCTCTTCACTCACATTGGGGTTGAATTCTGTATTTCCAATGCCCACCTCACCCAATTCACAAAAATCTCTAGTGGTGCCCCCACGGACACAAAACTCCCCTGCTCCATCAGTTTGTTGGGTTCTGTTCTTCATCTCCTGCTCCTCCAGCAGCAGGAACTCAGGGTTATGTGGCCAAAACACATTTTTTTGGTTCCTCCCAGCTCGTCCCTGGTCATTTTGATTTTCCATACCCCCTCTCCCTGCTGCGTTTCCCTGTCCCACCCACGAGCTCATCCCTTCACTCTGGGATGAAGAGTGAACTGAACTGGAAATCTGTCGTTTATCTCCCCCAGCAGAGCCCTTGTAAAGATTCCAATAGATCTGTAAGCCCCGGAGTTTATTGGGATGGATGGGCCCATAACTGAGGGATTATCTTAGCAGGAGCTGCTCGGGGAATATGGATGGGTTTGTGTGCAGGGGAATGCTGAGATCCATCATAGGATTGGGCTGCAGAGAGCAGAGAGAGAGTTGATGGATCTGTGCCATTGGAAAGGCATTTTAAACAGTTCCCTTCCATCCCCAGTGCCAGGGGGCTGGAAATCCCCAGGGAAGGGTTTTCCTGCCTCGGGCAGGTGAGGGCTGCCAGGGAATCCTTTCCTCTTTTTCCTCTATCAGGCACCTGCTGTTTGCAGGGAGAGGATTCAGGCACAAAATTGGTCCAAAAGTGCCTCAGTTCGAGTCCCCACTTTGTGCTTCAGCTTCATCCATCCTGGCCTTGGGCATTTCCAGGGCTGGGGTGGCCACAGCTCCTCTGGGCAGGGCCTCTCCACCCTCACAGGGAGGAATTCCTCCCCAGGATCCCACCCAAAGCTCCTCTCTGTCAGTTTGAAACCATTCCCCTCGTCCTGGATTGTAAAAACTCCACGTTCCTTGTGGGAAATCCACTCAGGTACCAGCAGGTGTTATTCCCCCCTGTGCTGTTCATCCTCTGGAGCTTTTAAATGCTCTGCTCTCCATTGATTATGGCCAGGACATTTTTACCCTAAAATTTTACCTCTTCAGCCTCATCAGTGACAAAATCTCAGCCTTTCCAAACCCACCTCAACCTGTGGGATGAAAACACGCCCAGAAACTCTTGCACAAGGTTGGGTTTGGAACGAGTTCCATCCACTCTTCCTCCTCCCATCTCCTGGAAAAGCCAGCTTAATTGCCTGGAATCCCACCAGAAATCATGTTTTAAATCAGGAAATTAGAAAAAGTGTCAGGGCCTCAATGCCTGGAGAATTCCCCAAAAATCCCCCAGGCTGAAATTCCCACCCGGGGATCAGAGAGCTGTGAACCACGGGAAGGATGATGGAGCTTGGCAATGCAGCATCTCCTGGGGAAAACAGGTGGGAAAAAAAATAAAAATCATCATTCCCGTGACATATCCAGAGCAGCCCCGTTGGAGGCGATCTAAAAAGGAACACCTTGCCATCCTGCATTAACATCCCAGCAAAAAAAAAAATAACAGCTCTGCCTCGCACTGCCTGGCACTTGATTTTAATAGGCCCAGAGCACATAAAAGCTGAGACAGACGGGTTTAAATCAGTCAGACAGAAACCTCTGCCAGCCCTTCCCTCAGCCCTACAGGAGCTCCTTTATGAGCTCATATTTTATTGACGAAGCTGACTTTGGTAAAAGCGCCCTGGCACGGGCTGGTTATAAATGTGCATCGTCTGCTCCGTCTAATCCATTAACTCATTAAAATAATTGTCTTAATTTGATTGTTAAAGTGATTAATAGGGCAAGAGTTAAAGGAAATTAATACTCCAAATTGAAGCATAACTGCAGCCGAAAAAATAACTCGGCGGGATTGATGTGGTAACAAGGTGCAGGCTCGTGCTTAATGAGCCTTGGGGAGTTAAATATAGAAAGGAGAGACAGGGAGAAAATTCCTCTGTGCAGCCTGGCTGGGATGGTTTGGGATCCAGAGCCCAGAGCTCTGTCCAGGGTTTGCCCCAGCAATTCTAATTCTAATATTGGCACATCAGAGAACGGGAAGATTTAACATTGCTGGGAGGCCCCATAAATAAAGAAGGGTTGGTGCCCAGCGACGCAGGTCCGACCAGTGTGGTTACCACTACGTTCTCCTTTATTTCATCTAAAATGGCAACTTATACATATTTCTAGATAGTTTACAAGTTCAGTAGTTTTTCCATTGGCACACAGCATGCAAGAGAATGTAAACACACATTGTCTAACTTCTTCTTAAAGTGGCTACCACCTGTCTATTATTAACTCTACTTATTAACCTTTAAAACCCCATCACCTTTCCCCAACACCTTAATCACTAATTTTAACTGTGCCACAGGTTCTGTAGACTAATTTTAACTGCGTCACAGGCCTCAAGGCCTCAGCCAGGCCTCAGCCAGGGTAGTTCAAAGAATCACTCTAAATAAAGGTCATGTCCTCCTTCCCTAAGGAATTCCGTAACATAACATCAGCTCCTGGTTGATTTTTAGGAGGTGTGGGAGTGCCCAGACAAAGCCCCGTGGCTGCAGGATCACTGGATATCCCATAATCTGTAAATTCTTGGGGAATAAACACTCAGCTCCAAGAGTCTGGGGCAGAAAGGAGAAGCTCTCTCTGCATCTCCCACAGTTTGTTTCAGTTCTGTTCACACTCATTCTTGCTTTTCAGCCCCAGCTTTATCCAAATCCATTTTTTTTTCCTTTCATGGTTTTCCACTTGGGAATGGATTTTTTTTTTAATCATTTTTTTTTCCCCCTGCCTGGAGCAGAGGGAGGAAATGCCACGCTGTAAAGTGCCAGCTGAAATTATCCGTGCAAACACTGCTGGGCTCAGGAGTCTCCTGGTGGCATTTTCCTCCCTGGGTGAAGAGAGTTGGTTTTGCTGGGCTCAAACGGAAACTCAAAGCTCCCGGTTTGATGAGGGCGGGCACAAGGCAGCTCTTGCTTTCCACCTGTTTCTGCTCTGATTTCCCCTCTTTTCCATAATTTTTGGGGAGTTTTTGGTTTGGATTAATCAATCCTAGAGATTAAAACGCTCCACTTTGGCGTGGCGGGGCTGCTCTGGTGGCAGCTTTGGCGTTTAGCAGAGGAAATCTTAAATTTCTCTCAATTCTCTGCTGAACCTGCCACTGGTGGGCACTTAAAGCTGTGGAAAAATACCCAAACAACCCCAAAAGCTGTAATAAATTGCAAATTTATTTTACAGATAAATAAATCTGTAAAATTTACAAAATAAGTGGTTTTTTTTAATTAAAAACCTGTAATAAATTGTATTTATTCCACTACAGGCAGAATGCACACGTTTCCTGTCAGTCCTCTTGCTATCCAAGGTACAAAAAAGCAGAAAAACAGGGGCAACGAAATAAATCTTGGGTTAAACGAATGTTTGGGAAGATTGCTCCACACAGATAAGGCCTAACGGGGTGGACCAAGGGTTTGCAGCCCTGGGCAAGTGGAGCAGAAAATCTTGCAAAGCTCCCAGGCTGCAAACACCTGGGAACCCTGGAGCAACTGGAGATTTTATAGCTCAGCTTGGACAAGCCCCTTTGAACAAGAAAATTGGATAAGAAAGGGGGAAAAAAGCTGAGAGTAAAAGAAAAGCAGCAAAGCATGGGCAAGAGTGAGCGAGGCAAGGAGGGAAAACAACTCAATTTATCCTTGGAGTGGGCAGCAAGAGGCCCTTGCCATAAGCTTTATATATATATATATATATATTTAATGTTTTTCCTCTCTGCGCTCCTTGATTCTCTCTGACAACCAAATCTGCCTTCCCAGATGTGCAGTGAGTAACAGAGGGAGGGAAGGAAGGCTCTGAGCTGAACTGCAGGTTCCAAAAGCAGCTGAGGTTTTCACCAGACCCCAGGTTTCTCCAGGACCACGCGAAGGAGGTGCAGGCACAGCCCAAATGGAGTTCAAACCTCTGAGAAAACACAATTTGGCTCCATCCCCTGCTGGAATAGTCTGCACTGAGTGTTCTAAAGCTGAAGGGCAGGGATTTATCTCTATTTTTCTTTTATTTTCCCTGAAGGTTTGAGCCGAGTTCCAGCGGGTATTTCTGGAGCACACGGAGCTGGGAACTGCTCTCACTTGGAGTCGGGTGTTTTGTTGTAGCTGTGAAGGGAGAGAGGAAACCCACAGAACACTCAGGCAGCAGCCAGAGTCACAGAATTAATCAGCAAATGAGGTGTTTATTGCCCCAGTGGAAGGGGAAGGCAGACTGAGGGCTGCAGCAAGAATAACTCGTCTCTTTTTTTTTGAGGCAGAGTGAGGCTGCAGAACTTCCCTGATTTCCTCTGTCGGAAGTGTCTGGGGCAGCTCTCAGGGAGCCACGTGGCAAAACTGCTCCTGAGAACAAATCGATGCTTGCAGGAGCCACCAGGAGCTGTCAGGGCTGAAACCTCGAGTTCCTGAGAGCAGACAGAACGTTGCACGGGGCTGGTAATTCAATTCATGGCTTTAGTTTAACTCCCCCAGTGCTGCTGCTGCTGCTGGGCTGGTGGAAAAATCCAGATTTCAGAGGCACCAGCAAAGATTTTGGGTGTGTTTGACCCCACTCCGTGCCCTCCCCTTCCAAGGGACTGGTGGATCTGAAGCTCCAAAGATATCCTGGAGTGTTTTTGTGTGCAGAGCCAAAAGGACAGAGCTGGAGTTTAACAAAGTTTAACCAAGTTCCTAAACTGGAGAAATTGTAACCACCCCCTTGGGATCCTGCAGCCATCAGCAGCTCCCACCAGCCCCTGGGGGAGATGGAAAATGAGAAAATGTGTTTTCTTCTGCTTCTGGATGCTCAGCAGAACTTCCTTGGACTTGCCAAGGGGATTTTGTTTAATTCCTGGAAGTGTTTAGAGAGCCTTTACAATCCCAGGCTGGGATGTTTCAGCACTCCCCTGGAACGGGCTCTCCAGGAAAGGAAAACCTGGAGAAGCAGCTCTGTAATAACTTCCTCCCAAAGGCACTTCCAACACCCTAATCCTGCCCTGATGTCCGTGCTTTGTTTCTAAAAAGGCAGAAAAAGCAGGGCTGGCTCAGGGGAGCTGCCAAACCCCGGCATGGAAATTTTCCCATCCCTGGAAGTGTCCAAGGCCAGGCTGAATGGGGTTTGGGATGGTGGAAGGAGTCCCTGCCCTTGGCCAGAAAGAAAAGAGAGGAATTCCTGCCCAGGGGAGTGGGATTCTCCCCTGACTTTTTGATCTGTGTCCGTTTGACTCTGGGCTGGAGCAGCAGAGGTGTTTATTAACTCACAGGATCCTGTTTCTCAGGGGCCCCTGATGGAAAATAAACCTTCCAGCTCGTTGGGAGCGGGAGTTCAGTAACGCCGAGGGTTTTGCACTGGAGATAACCAAGTTCATTCCAGGGAGGGGTTTCAGAGTCCCGGGAGGCTCTGGAGCAGCCAGAGGGAAGCAGTGCAGCAGCTCTGCCCAGCCAGAGCCCTTCAAAGAAACAGATTCATCCCAATAGCCAAAAATGGGAATTACTTCTGCTTATTTTAAGAGCAAATCCTCACTCAAATGTCATCTTCTTCAAGTGTCACCCAGAGGGACGGTGGCACAGACAATAACCCGTCTCTGGTTTGGATTAGCCTCGCACGTCTTTTTCCTGAAGGTGGAATTTGCTGTGGCACTGGGGCTTGGCCGTGAGTCTGTCACTGCTCCCTGTGTCACAGCTCCTGGTGACAGCAGTGACACCCAGGGAGGGATGGCAGGGCTGGGCAGGGGCTGGCAGGCACCAGGGTGGTTGTGGATCATCCTCCTGCCAGGAATGATGGGCACGGATGGGGACAAACATCTCCAGCAGTTCCCATCCCCTGGGACAAACCCTGCTCTGCTTTCCGACCCCAGCTCAGTCCTGCAGGGCGCTCCTGCCCCGCCTGGATTTCCTCTGGCTCAGAGCTGAGCCTGCAACTTCAGGGGGAAATTTTCCACAGAGGATGGAGAAAGGTTGGGAGGATGGTGCAGCCAGCTCCCAAATCCCAGAATCCCTGAATCCCAGAATCCCAGAATCACAGAATCACTGTCAGAGAGTCACAAAATCACTGAATCACAGAATCACTGAATCACTGAATCACTCAATCACAGAATCACAGAATCCCAGAATCACACAGTCACAGAATCACAGAATCACCAGGTTGGAAGAAACCTTCATCGAGTCCAACCCAGCCCTGACACCTCAACTAACCCCTGGCACCGAGTGCCACATCCAGTCTTTCCCTAAACACATCCAGGGATGGTGACTGCACCACCTCCCTGAGCAGATCATTCCAGAACTTTATCACTCTTTCAGTGAAAAACTTCTTCCTGATATCCAACCTGCATTTCCCTTCACACAGCCCGAGGCTCTGGAATCCTCTCAGTTCCTGACCCTGCAGTAAAACCTGCAGCTCTCGGGGCGCTAAACCAGGGCTGGGGCGGAGCAGGGCTCACAGAGCAGCCCCAAGGCGTGCCCTGGCAGCCTGGCTCTGCTCCCAGGCCATCCTGCAAGCCCCAGAGGGGACAAGGAGGGCCCAGATTGTCCCTCAGTGCTCCAGGAAGAGCTGTGTCATCAGTAAGTCCATCAGGGAGCTCTCGGGCATAACTGGGTTAGGTGGGACCTTATCTCCCCTGGAAGCTGCAGCAGCAGCAGCAGAGTGCTCGGGGAGATTTGATTAAGGGCTGACGTCAGCCCATTTGCCAGGAAAAACTGGGAATTTGGGGATTTAAACTCGCTGTTCCTGGCTGGAACAATCAGATGGGCCCAGTTGTGCCCCTGTCTCTGTGAGTTTCCCCTGATTTCTGTGCCCCCTCTCCATCCTTTGCCCCCTTTCTGGTGTGGGTGACGTTTTTGAAATCAAAATTCAGGTTTTCCCCCCTGGCAGCTCCTGCTGCTGGGGTTTTCCGTGCAGGAAAACTGTTTCATCCCTGGGTGATGGGATCCAGCATCCTCCAGCAGCAGGTGGAGGTTCTGGATCTGTCACCTGGCATTACATAAAAAAAAAAAAATAACATTTGCCTGAGGTTTCTGTGGTTTTAAACACCCTGTAATCCAAAGGCCAGCTCACTGCCAAAGATAAGAGTTTTAGCATTTCCCAGACAGGTCTGTGACATCCCAGGGAACACCAGACAAGGCAATTTGTTAATCTGCCAGCGCTGGCATTAAATATCCCCCTTTGTGTGCTGACAAGGCATTAGCAACAAGTCAGACCTGGGGACTGTTTTTCCTCCTGAAACGCTGAAAATTTTGTGTATAATTCGTTTCCTCGCCGAAATGGGAACTTAAGGGCGCATGAAAAGCATAAAATGGAATTTGTGGGAAGTGCCTGAACCCTTCAAGACATTTTTTGTGCCCACTCCAAGCCCACTTTGGGTCTAAAACAACCTCAGAGGGAACAACTTCAAAGCTGGGGAAGGGTCAGCTGGGAATCTCTGGGAGTTGGAGCAGGAACTTGGGGGTTTTTTTGCTCTTTTTCCCCCCTTGTTTGCCCCCAGGTTGTGTTTGCAGAGCTGACAGCAGCTCCTGGAAGCTCTGGAAAAGGGGAGAAGCCTGGCTGTGCCTTTTGGATGCCTTTGATGTTTCCATCAGCTCCCACAGGTGATTATGGGCTGGGGAGGAGCAGGGAATGATGCACTGGAGAAGCTCCTGGTGGAAATAAAGCTCTTCCCAAAAGCTTTCTGCTCCTCTGGCACTGCCTGAGAACTTCCTGGATGGTTTGAGACCAGGGGGACATTTACAGGGACATTTACAAACACTGCTCTGCCCCTGCTTTTGGCAGCTGGAGGGGGAAAATGATGTGGGAAAGGTTTGGGAATCGGAGGATTTATTTGCTCTGCTCTGGAAGTGACGTTCAGAAAGGTGAATATCTGAGAGGTGGGGTCTGCACACTCCTGAGCACCAGCTCAGCACAAAAACAATCCCTTGTTCTTCCTGGGATGCTTCTGGATTTTCAGCCCACTTGGAATTCCCCTGGATTTTCAGCCCAGCTGGATTTTATTCCAAGGAACATTATTTTATTCCACCTTGCACGATGACACCGCTGCCCTCACAGGCAAACCCAGCTGGACCAAAACTCTCCTCCTGTCTCAACCCTTCAGCCACAAATGCGTGTGTTTATCATTCCCATGTGCAAATCCCAGAAGGAAAACCTCGTTTTCCAGGTGTTTGGGAAGGTTAAATGTCTCTTCTCCATTATCAGGATTATTTTTTTCCCCCTGTAAGGCTTTGAAATGAAGGGCTGAAATGGAGAAGGAAAGGTGGCAGAGATAAATTTCAGAGGGGAGCAGGATTTGTGATGCTGATCTGCTACAGGAAGGTGCCATCAAATCCCTGCCCTTTCTATTTGCAGGCAACACTGGCTTTTTTTTTATTTTTTTACTCTTTAAATATCACTTCAAGAACATCTCAGCTGTGCCCTGCCTGCAGCCAGCAGGGCCCCTGGAAAGGGGAGAACTCTGGGCACTAAAGGAAAAGGATCTCTTGCTTCTTTTTGTCCTTACCTTGCCGTGTTATTTATTATCAGCTGCTTGCAGGTACACACGCAGCCTCCCCCTGGGGCTGCAGAGACTGAGATGAGTTCACTCAGCTGCTGCTGTCTCTGATGCACTCTAAAATTAGACTTTGTCTCCCTGGATGATGCTTGGATGCAAAGGAGCATCGAGGATTTCTCTCTCTCTCTCTTTATAATCTACATTTAGAGGGTGGGAGCTGCTCGGGGTTTTTTGACAGAAATGGGAGGAAAAATGGGGGGGAAAAACCGGTGCCAGATTCATCACCAGCAGGTTTGGGGCCAGCCCTGCTCTCAGGTGCTAAATCAGGGAGGCAGTGGAGCAGCTCCCATTCACTGCCAGCCAGCTCAGCCACCGCCAGGGACAGAAAAACAACAAACAGGGGGATTAGGGAAAGGCTGAGCACGGGAGGAGCAGGAAAAGGCGCTGGGCAGGGAAGATAAATGGGGCAGCAGCAGGAATTGCTGTGGAGGGAGCACAGATGGACACAGGGGAGGTTTCCCAGCCAGGCTCTCAAATTCTGCTTCGTCTCCATCAGCTCTGGACAAGCCCTGACTTGGCTCAGCCCCTCTGGTTGTGCAAAGCACCCCCTTGGAGAATAAAGCTGAATTCACCTGTCGTTTGTCACTGTGCACAGAGAGGTCCGTCCCCCCTGCCCCTCACCCCCAATTTCCTTGCAGAAAGCTTGGGAGGTAATTAACTTGAAACAATTTAAAGTTAATTTTAAAATTAAAATGAAATACAATGAAATGAAATGAAATAAAGTAAAAACAACTGCACCAGGTGCAAATTCCTTTTGGTTTGGCTGCAGAATGAGCAGGTTGGGCCCTCGGTGAGTGCCGGGGGAGCTGAGGCCTTTCCCCAGCCCTGCCTGTTCCACTTAATGCCTGTTCCCAACAAGGTTAGTCCATTACAGGAAACCGGAGTTAGAGGCCCTTTTGTTTACTGTGTTACACAAATTCAATTTGTCAGAGAGCCGGGTTTATGAATTAGGAATGAGGGACGTTAGCAAAATTAAATGATAAGGCCTTGGCCGGTGTTCGCTGCCGCTGAGATGGGGCTGATAAACAGGAGCAGCCAGGCAGGGCTTGGTGAGCTAAAACAAAGGCACAGTGTAAATATATAAAATAATCCGTACTGGGTGTGAATCTCTTGTATCTCCTTCTTCCCTGCCTTTGTGGTGCAGAAAACTGGGCAGGAAGGATTAAAAAAATCAGGATTTATCCTTTGGTGGATGTTGTTTGCAGCCTCCTCGCATCCCTGGCTCGTTTGGCCTTGGTTTTGGGGCAGCTCTGCAGCTCCAGGCTGGATTTTGGGAGCACAGCTATCCCATGGCAAGGCCTGACCCTCATCTTCTGTTCCAGGGGAATCTCAGCAGGGCTCTGAGATGCTGCACCTTCGCTGGGAGGGCCCCCAGCAGGGAGGGACACAGGGAAATGGGTGGGTGTGAAACAGGAGGAGGAATTCCCCACTCCAGGAGGGGCGGGGAAGGATTTCCAGGCGGGGTTGGGGGCTCGGGTGGGCGCTGGTGATTCCCAGGCTGTCCCCAGGGCACGGCAGGGGCTGCACGCTCTGCCTGGGGCTGTTCCAGGAGAAAAGCTGGGCCGAACATCCCCATGGCAGGGCTGAGATCTCCTTTTCCAGCAGCAGGTCGAGTCCCCTCCTGGCTGAGTGTGGGCTTGATGTTTCTGGGTCTGAGAGATTTCAGCCCGCTGGCAGCTGCTGACTTTTCCCAAGGAAAAAATTCCTCAGGAAAGCTTCTTCTCCAAACAATCCTGGCAAACAACTCTCCTTTCTCAGAACAACCTTTCTCCAGGTGGTGTTTTGCTGTTTCTCTGGTTTAACCAGTGGGATCAGACAGGTGTCGTTCCTATTCCCCAACCATGTTCAGTCTGTGTGGGAACACCTTATAAAAGGTAGAATTAGACAATATATAAAAAATTAGACAATTATAAAAAGTAAGAATTAGACAATAAAGCCTTTTTTCTCTGCTCTTTGCCTTCTGAGATATTTGGAGTCTTTCTTTGGTGTCTTTCGTGCTCTCCAGGAGCACAGGCAGGGCTGAGCAATGTTCTGTTTGGCTTTCTGAGAGGGACGAATGCAAAGTGCAGAGGAATTTTCATGTCCCTCACTGCTGTACCTGCTTTGGAGTTGATCTTTCACAAGTCACTGCTCTGCTGACACCGAAATTTATGGAGCTGGAGGCACCTGGCTCTTGAAGGATTGCTCCCTGGGAGAGAAAAATGGTTTGCTTCGCATGGTTTGGCCTCGCTTGGGGAAAATAAACTTTGGATTTTTCTTGCTGAGCTCCGTTCCTGACTGTTTTCATCACAAAAAAAAGGACAAAACTCGCCCTCAGTACTGGGGGAATGGAACAAACCAAGGGGAGAATCATTACAAGAGACACAGCAAATTATTCAGCTGCTGTGACATGGCTGGAGGGGGAAGAGGAAAGTTCCTGGGCTGGCTGGAGTTGGAAACCTCCTGCCTGTCATCCTGCAGGGAAAAGCATCAGGTGTTCCATGTCAGTTGTCACATTTCATCCTTTCCAGGAGAAAAACAGCTCTGCAAATGTAATAAGAATACTAAATAAATGTAGTAATAATAATAATAATNNAATAATAATAATTCAGTGATAATTTCCATTTACTGACAGCGACACCTGAACCAAAAGGAGTTTCTCTCTCCCGTTTCCTTCTTGCCCTAAAGAGGAGGTGAAAATTTTAGGGGAAAATCCACCTTTGCACCTGAATGTCCGTGGATTGATCTCCCAGAGGTGCTGCTAATCAAGTGTTATCTCAGTTAATACAATCTTAGTTCAACCTTCCCTCCAACATCCCTCTCCAAGTCCATAGAAATCCATTTCCCAGAGAACCCCAAGCAGAGCAAAGGCTTCTTTCATCAGTTGTTGGACAAAATCTGAGTCAAGCAGCCCTGGCCCTGAAAGTCTTGGTGTCTAAGCAGGCAGATAATAAGAAATTTAATGCTGGGAGACAGGAGACAGCTCTGAAAGGTTATAGGAGTGGGCACCCAACCCAGAGCAGCAGCACGGGGACCTCAGAATCCTCCCTGCCCAGAGGGTCCAGGAGGAATTGCTGGGGGGTGGAAATTGATCCTTTTGTCTTTGCAAAGCACAAATACCTGAACTGGAGAAGCCTCATCCCGAGTTTTACCACGTTTTTGTTCCTGTGATGCCTCGTGCAGCTCTCAGTTGTTTCCTGCGCCATGGGTTTTGAGGAGGAAAAGATCTTTGCATGATTTTCTGTAAAGGGGGCAAAGGAGATAAACCTTTACTCCAGGATAGAACCTTTACCCCAGGACAAAACCTTTACCCCAGGATAAAACCTTTACTCCAGGATAAAACCTTTACTCCAGGATAAAACCCCCTTTTGGAGCAGAATCACCTCAGGTTCCTCAGGTTCTCCCGAGGTGAGCCAAGCAATTTTACCTTGCTTGGGTGATGCTGGAATAAGCTCATTAAGGGAGCAGTTATTAATAGCTCTGTCTCTGGCTGGAAATCAGGGATGTGTTCAGAGGGGAAACTCCTGGAGATGAGCGGGGGGAGCAGCTCCCATTCACAGGAATAAAACACTTCCCTGCTTGATAAACTGCACGGCAAAGAGGGCTGGAGCAGGGTGGGTGCTGTAATAAATCAGGTTTTTGTCCAGAAAAGCCAATTCTTTATTCACAGAGCTCATATTTATAGGAAATGTCAGCGGGTACTGTGTTAAAGCTAACTGGGCAGCAATGCAGAGACACTCAGGTCATTGGTCAGCAAGGGTTATTGTATATTTCTATCAAATTTTCTCTCCCTAGATATGTTTATGTATTTCCTTCAGTGATTCTCGTGGCACACGTCCATTGTTCATGCAGGTGCAGACTTATTTTTCTCTCTGAGGATAGGTTGTTGTGTTCATCCTTGTAATTTTTCTTTATGGGAATTTATCAGCTACTTCTAACTTAGCTAAAGTAGCAAGGCCTAAACCAGATTTTTATAAAGCTTTTCTTTGATAATATCCCTACCTGCAACATCTGGGAACTGGGAAGTGACTGGTTGGACTGGAGGGGATACAGGATTTCCCTGGCAGGCCTGCAGGTTTTATTTTTTTATTTTTATTCTATTCATCAGTGATTTCAAAGTGATTCCCTGACACCTTGTTCTGAGAGTGACACACTGAAAATCTGGATTTTTCCAAAGAGCCCAAGACTTCAGCAAAACTCCTGATTCCTGAATATTCCAGGGGCAAAACCCAGAGCATTTTGCTGTGCAGGGGATTTTTCATGGAAGTCTCTCTGTAAATCACACCAGCCTCTTTAGTCTAGCCAGAAATCCTTCGGAAAATATATATTAAATATCTTCCAAAGCTTTTTTTTTTATTTTTGGTAATGATTATCTTTAAAATAATACATTGCCCCCGCTCTAAAATGGAATCAAGCGCAGGGATGTTGAGGATGGAGCAGAGTTATTTTCACTTAGGAACCAACATCAAACAACCTTAACAACGCAGCTCCAGACACATAATGAAAATTAAAACCAAGGAACATGCAGATCTAATTACATTTTTAAATAGCGAGGCGTCGAGAGGAAGGCAGAGCAGAAGTGATTTACAGTTTTTCCTGGTGGTGACCCTGCAGTAAAAGCAGAGCTATCCCCTGAGGATTCCTGAATCACTGAATATTCTGCTTTTCTCCCCAGGCTCTTTTCTATTATGTTTCCTCTACAGAAGGGTATTTATGAGAGAGGAGAGAGGAGCGGGGCCTGGAAAAAAAAAACAGCAAGAAAAATGAAATGATCTGTGCAATTCCCAAACTGCTTCCTGTGATAAAGCAAGCACGTTATCAGCAGAAAAGCAGGCCAGGCCCTGCCCTGTGTCCTGCAGGGATGGCATTCACTGTTTGTGGGAAAAGGCTTCACCATTGCCCAGCAGGCACCAGCAGGAATTTGGGGTTTTGCTGTGGCAGGTTTGGGAATTGGGGTGATCCCGACACACCCAGCTCAGAGGAGCCGAGGAATATTGAGCAGAAATCGGGTTAAAGCAAGAAAAGCTCTTCTCAGGATTTGAATTTCCCGTTCCAGATCCCGCCCTTGGATTCTGCTCCGTAACAGCTCCAGGACATCTCTCCAGGAGCCACTAATTTATTGATGCTCAAGGTGTTCTGCCTCTCACGCCCACACCCGACCATCTGCCATCCCCAGCAAGGCACAGCATCCTGCAGCCCCCAGAAATAAAGATGTTTGTCCAGAAAACGGGAATGAAAGCAATCCCATCGCTGGGATGGCTCAGGGAAATCTCAGGGTTTATCCTGGGAGCTGCTGCCCCAGCCTGGGCCACGCTTCCCCGGGACAGGAAGGGTCTGGAGCCTCACATTTGTTCCATTCTCTGCTCAGAGTTCCCACGCACGGAGTTCCCCCTCCAGGGAGAGCAGAGAGAGGTCACAGAGGAGCAGGGAAAGAGCTTTTCTGTGCCAGCCAAGGCAGCAAACACTCCCAGGCAGTTGCTATTCATCCCTTCACCCTGGGCACTCCGGGGCTGGAGAATTTCCCTGCCACAGCTCAGCTCTGAGGACAGGGGGTGGCTCTGGCACATTTTGAGGCGATTTTCAGGGACACAAAAGCTTTTGGAAACACAACAATTCCAGTGCAATCTAATAAAATAAAAATAAAAATCCAGTGCAAAGCTGAGGGAAGGAGCCTGGTGTGCAGAAGCTGTTCCCAGGTGTTTCTCTAGAAGCTCAGCTGGCCCAGGGCAGAGCAGGAGGTGTTTGGTGCTGGCAGCAGCAGAGATGTTCTGGTGCAGCTCTGCCACGAGCCCCTCATGCACAGAACACCTCCCCTGACTGAGGAGATGTTAGCTCATTACCTCAGCCTAATTTAGGGGCCTTGATAAAGTCACTGATGAGAAACAGTGACTGAAATTGCCCTGAATCGCTCTCTGGAGCCCCCACAGACAGCTCAGCCCCACCCTGGCCTTTGCTCTGTGCCTCAGTGTCCAGCCCGGGTGTCACAGCCCGTCCTGAGGTGACACCCATGTCACCCCTGCCCCGGGCTGGGCTCTCTGCAGACACACTGCAGGATCACAGAATCATTAAGTCTGGAAAACACCTCCGAGATCATTCTTTTCTCCTTTAATTCAGGCTTTTTTTTCCCCCTTTTTGGCAAGATGAATAGAGCGAGGATTGCGTGGCTGACAGATCATTACTTTGCTCACCTCCAATTAAAACCTCCAGAAAGGAAGATTTAGGAACCTGGGAAAAGAGCAGGTTTTGCAATCAAGACATTGCAGAGCTGGCACAGAACACAAACCACTGACACCAGCCTTGGACTCGTTCCTGATGTGGAAACAAGAGCTGGCTCTAATTTAAGGTGTTGCAAAAGCCAAAAGGAGAAGGGAAAGGAAAAGCCCCGTGTAGATTTGTCCTGGGTGTCAGAATTCATCTGGATTCTCCAGCAAAGGCCCCTCCAGCAGAGCCACCTCCCATCGTAAGGGACAACCCAGCCCCCAAATCCTGCCAGGCCTCATGATTAAACCATGAGGCAGCTGATTTATCTTTTTAATTGGGCTTTTTCATTATCTCCCAGCTCTGTATGCAAATCGCCGACTTCCTGCCCACCCTTCGCCCGCCTTGGCCAGACAATTCTCAGTCCCCAGGTTTTCCTGGGCTCCTGGTGGCAGCAGAGCAGGACCCAAGGGCAGCTGGGTGCTCACATCCCCAGCTGGGCTTGGATGCTCCTTTTCCTCCCTGGATCTCCCTGGGGGACTTCAGCTGGACAATAATTCCACCCTGATCCCTCCGCCCGCAGCAGCTCAGCTCAGGAAGTTTGCCCTGATGATTTTTTTCCATCTGGAGCTCAGCACCAGGGGTGGAATGAAGCTCGGAGGTTCCTCCTCAGGGGATTCTTCCTACCCCAGAACCTCCTCCCCTGCCTTCTGTGTCCTTTTCTTGCAAGGATTGGTGCTGGCAGATATTTTCCTTCCCAGGTGCAGGGCTTTGAGCAAGCGCCAAGGGCAGCCAGAACACCCTGAGGAGTGACAGCATCCACAATTCTCCCTCTCTGGCTGTGTTTTGGTCTCTGGGTGTATTTTGGGCATTTTTTACCAGGGTTCGGCCAGCTCAGCCCATTTTAGGGCTGCTCCAACTGTGGATCCCTCAGCAGAGGGACGGGAGATAAGGAAACCAAACCTGGGCTCTGACAGACATTGAATTCATCTGCAGATTTGCTGCTCACCCATTTGGGTGCCCTTCCAGCCTGCTCTGATTTGGCTGTGTGGCTCAAAGCCCTTGAAAAGGGACTGAGAAATGGAGTCAGGGGAGCTGCTGGTGCCTGGCAGGGCTGCAGGGCACAGCTCCCACTGTCAGGGGACAGAAGGACTGGGAGATGATGGGAATTGCTCCGTTCCCTGTGCAGAGCTTTTCCAGGTACTGGGAGATGATGGGAATTGCCCTGTTCCCTGTGCAGAGCTTTTCCAGGTTCTGGGAGATGGGAATTGCCCTGTTCCCTGTGCAGAGCTTTTCCAGGTTCTGGGAGATGATGGGAATTGCTCTGTTCCCTGTGCAGAGCTTTTCCAGGTTCTGGGAGATGGTGGGAATTGCCCTGTTCCCTGTGCAGAGCTTTTCCAGGTTCTGGGAGATGATGGGAATTGCCCCATTCCCTGTGCAGAGCTCCTCCAGGTTCTGGGAGATGGTGGGAATTGCCCTGTTCTCTGTCCAGAGCTCCTCCTCGGCCTTTGCTGGCTCCAGATGTCACCAGAGATTAGGACCAGGCTTTTGGAGCTGGGCTTGGGTCTTGTCCTTCCCTGTTAAGCTCCTGATGGGGAAGGGAATGTTATTTACAAGCTGATTTCCCACCTCACCCCCCGCCCCGTTTTTTTTTTTGTTTTTTTTTTTGTCCATGTGCACATTTTGAGAGCAAACCCAACCAACCCTGTAAGGTGACCCAGAGCACCCAGGAGGGCCGAGAGGGCTCTTGTCCCCTGGGTCAGGCCCTGCAGCCCCTGACAGGGGACATTAAATGGCTCTGAAAGGGCTTTTCAGGGCGGCTCTGGGAAAGGCCAGGCTCTGCTGCCCTGCACTAATTCCTCCCCACATTGTTTCCTTAACCCTGAGCCGAGCCCCAGCCCTGCCCCACTGACAGACACGGTCCCATTCCCTGCGGGTCCCGGGACCTGCCACTGGAGCCAGGGGAAGCTGCCCCAAGGGCCGGGGAGGCAAAAGATGATTAAAGCTGAAGGCCAGGCCTGGGCTAATGACACAGAGGATCAGGGGGTAAGAAAACTCGGTAAGAGGCACTGGGAGAGGGATGCCGGGCAGCTGTCACCGCAGCCACTGGGTAAAAAAAGAAAATAAATTAAAGTATATAATGAATATAATATAATGAATATAATGAATATAGTATAGTAAATACAATAGTAATAATATANAAATATAATAGAAAGATATAAATATAAATATAAATATAAATATGATGCTGTCATTAAACCAGATTTTACTAAAGCCCCCTCAGCAAAGGGGACAAATTTGAAGTCGAGCAGTGGGAAGGAGGAACATGTGGGGATGTGCATCAGCAGCAAAAGGAGAAGAACAGACCCAGGCCAGGCCCAAAGTCCCATCCAGCAGCACCATCTCTCTCCCACAAATTTAGGAAATAAACCACTCAGGAGATGCTGCAAACCCAGCAAGGGTGGCTCAATGATGGAAGAGAAAGGACGAGGCAAAAAGGAAAAAAAAATAAAAGAAAAGCAGGTTGGTGACAAACGAGGCCCTTCAGTGCTGTGGGATTTTCTCTTGTTCATCACAGCTGGCGTGAGCCTCCAAGAAAAAGGGAAATACTACAAGGAACACCGTGGAAAAACATCACAGCAGCACCACCTTTGCATCCCTACCCAAAAAACTCCAGGTTTGCTCTTCCCCTGACAATGCTTCCTACCTCTGTTGTCAGCCCCACAGCTTTATGGGCTCTGCCTTATGGATGTTTATCACATTTTTATATATATATTTATATAGAGAGATATATTTTTATATATATATATATAGCTTTTTCCTCTAGATTTACAGGCAAGGGTATTTTTCACAGCAGCCGGGCTCCTGTTTGCTGGATTTTTTTGCAGGAGCCAGGAGGAAGGAGAACCTTTAAATCACCTGGAAGCTCTGACAAAGCAGACCCTACTGAGCAAGATTGCTTTTAAAAAGCACTTACTTTTTATGGCCTAATTTAAGGCGGCACTGAACGTTCTCAGGAAAAACCTCCCGCTTCCTCCGAGGGTCCTGCCCCGCTAAAGTGTCTGCAAGTCCTTTCCTGCATTAATTCCAAGCCAAATGTCCTGTGAGCCTCTTGGAGCTGCACCAAATGGGTGAGATCTGAAGTGATCGTTGATGATAAATCACCTGGCTGGGTGTGGAATGAATCCTTCAGGGCTCTGCTGTTCAGGGGTTGCTTTTACTTTATTTTATTTTATTTCATTTCATTTCATTTTCATTTTTTTTTAATTTTATTTTATTTCATCCCCATCGGTGCTGCTCTCCTCGTTTGACCCGTCACTGCTACAAGGGAGGCTTGTGCTGGGGGAATGATGGACAAATAAAAGCTTTAAAGATGCCAAAATTCAGCCAAGGAGCCACAGCAAAGCAAATCCCTCCATCCCAACCTGTGCTGCACACAGGGGTTCTGCCCAAACCTTTGGGGGGGAGAATATTTGGCTTTACAGGTGTTGGACAAGGAGCAATGTGATTAAAGATATGAGAATTAAACCATCCTCCCCTTTTATAAGGCCTTGAGTGGAGGGTTTTTATTCTGTTTTTCCAAGACGTGGAAAACGTGGGGACAGAGGACTCTGCTGCCTCAGCAGGACCATGGGTTGCAGGCAATCCCTCAGGCAGGGCCTGAACCTAAAGGAGAACATGATGGAAACGTGGTTTTCCAGCCCTGGAGGGAAGGATCTTTTCTTTCCTTCCCTCTGAGGGAGGTGAGGCCCTGGCACAGGTTCCCAGAGAAGCTTTTTAGCTTCTGGAATTGCCCAAGGCCAGGCTGGATGGAGCTCGGAGCAGTTTGGAGGACATGTCCCTGCCCTGGGGGAGCCCTTGGGTGCCTCCTGTGCCTGATCCCGGCTGGAATTCCTTCCACCTACACAACAAATTGTCCCACTCTGCCCCGGGAGCTTCCTCACCTTGGAAGAGGAGTCCTCAGCGGAGCTGGAGCGATGTTTGTTTGCTCCTGAAGCATTTAGAGGAGCATGAGAAGTGTTTTCCAAAGGAATAAATCAAATCTCTGCCTGGAGCTTGGCACCAGCCCCTCCTCGGCAGGAGTGGGAAGGGCTGGACTCATCAGCAGCACTTCCAGCCAGGAATCCAGATGGGATGTGAGGCAAAAGCGTGCTGGGAGCTGTGGTTTAAGGCTCATTCTGCAGGAAGGATGCATCTGGTTTTGCCCTGAAGGTGTACCTCGCCTTCACCTGCCTCTCCAGCTGAACCAGGCCCCCCTGCCCGGCACATCCCGGGTTTTGTTCCAAGGGAGGCTCCCCACAGGGAGGCAGACATCTGCTGAGCCTTTGCACATGTGCTAAAAAGGGAAGGCAGCACTCTCCTGCCCTCCAAAAACAAATCCAGACTGTTGGAGGGTAAAGCAGGGGGGATGAGCAGGGAGAGAATTATTAATGACATGTTTGTCATTAATAGCAGTGCAGAGAGGAAGGGAGCTGCATCTTTCAGCACTGCCAGCACTAAACCAGCTGTAGAAGGGAGGAGGCTGCAGAAACTTCCCTTTTCTGCCCCATAAAAGCCCCAGTTTCAGCCCAATCTGATGCAGAGCTGGCCAAGACACAAACCCCTACACAAGGTCACGGGAATCACAAACCCTTCCAGCAGTGGAGCAGCTTCTCTCCCCAAATCTGCAGGGTCTCGTGTCGGTTTCTTTATCTGGATGGAGTTGGAGGGACATGGATTGTTCAGCCCCAGGGCAAAAGGGGATTTGTGGGGCTGGGGATGCTCCCAGCACCCACAGCACCTTCCAGGTGGGGGATTTTGGGGCGCTGCATTCGCCACATCACCAAAGCCCAGAGCAGTGCCGGTCCAGGGCTCATCATTCACCCAAAGGGATGGTCCAGCACAACCAGAGTTGGGAGCAAATTGCCTTTCCTTCTCTCTAGCACAACATTTAATGCACACAATGCACATCCCAACGGGCTGGGAAAGCCAGGGCAGGAGGTTCTGCAGCACGATCCCCCTGGAAACTGAGCTGGGTGCACGGAAACACAACTCCCACCTCCTTCTCTCCCAGTTCCGGCCGGTGGTGACTATTTCCCCCAAAATTCCCTTGCAGGAGCAGCTCTGCCAAGCACCCAGGAGTGCTGGGCTCCCGTTTGAGCCTCCCCATCTGATTAGATTTATGCAAATCCCTGTATTTATTAGCATAACAGGAAGATTGTTCTGCTGCCTGGGAAGAAACGAGCCCCTTTATTCCAATAGATGTGTCAGCTCGGAGCAGTTAATAAGATCTATTTGTAATCCATAGGTAGGTAGGGTAAAAGCAGGATAACTCAGCACTTCCACTGGCACAGGAGCTGCTGGGAATATGGCTGTAATTATTAGGAGAGATATTTAAATACTCTTCAGGGTAATTCTGGAGAGTGCAAGGGAAGCCAAACGCACTGAAAAAAAGTCTCATTTTAGCTTCAGCTGTTGGCTAGAGGAGCCAGCAGGGAGGTGATGCCCCAGCCAGAGCCACCCCAGCACACTGGGGAAGATCCCTGGGGTGAGGAGGAGGAGGAGGGGAGAGAGGCAGAGGGCAGAGCACCCACAGCCCAAGGAACAAAGTCTCAAGGAACTTTTAAGGATAAATCCACCTCTTTTCCTTGGTTTCCAACTTGTTTTCCTTGGTTTCAGGACTTGGGGTTTTTTTCCTTGGTTTCAGGACTTGAGGACATCAGAAACTTGGATTAAAGTTGGGTTGGCCACAAGAGCAGCCACAGCTGCTGTCTCCAGGTTTTAGTTTTATTTAGAATCGTGGAATCGCAGCTGGAATGGACCCACAAAAATCACACAATTCCTGGCCCTGCACAGGACATCCCCAAGAATTTAAACTTGGTTTTTTATCACCCTGTGAAGCCTGCAAGTAAATCCCACCCTGATTTCTTGGGTGGGGAGAGAGTTCTGAGCAGTGCTGTGCATCACGACAAGGACCCCAAGGAGGATCCAGGAATTCCAAATGCAGATTCCAACGCTCAACACTCCCCACCACAGCAGAGTGGCTGGGCCCTGTGGTGGACACCAGAATTGCTGTTTTCATTAGTCCCTAATTAGCAATGAAACCCTGTTTGCAACCTGTTAAAATGCCCACTCAGGCTGGGGGGGGAGCAAACGTTGGCCCATCTGCCAAGAGGTTCTGCAGCAGACGTTTATCTAAATAGAGAAATCAGCCTGCTATTCACATCTGATTAACAAACACAGCCTCTAATTAGCCCATGTGATTAAGATTCATTTGAGGAGTCACTTCAGCACATCCATTGCACCATCACTCCTTTGCTCAGTCCTGGTGATGGAAGAGGAGTGGCCCTGCCTGGCTCCAGCTCTGAAGGAGGAAAAGCAGAAATATTTAAGGCCGTGTTCAGTACAAAGGGTCAAACCACTGCTGGGGCAACATTCCAAGGGGTTTTTCCCTCGAGGAGATTGTTGTAGAGGAGTTGTAGTCCAGACAGAACGTTGTGGGGAAAAAATTTTATATTTTTTATGAGCCCACCAGCACTGCCTGTGCTGGATCCAAAACCTGGCTCTTCCAGCACACGGAGAAACCCCTCAGGATTTAGGAAAGACCCTCCCAGCCCCAACTGCTTGAATTTCCCTGTCAGAACCTCCCCAGAGCACCATCCATGCCCCTCTGCAGCTCTCCCAGGGGATTTCGCTGGTGGAAAAGTTCTTGCCTGAGCCTTGCTAAATAACACTTCGCCTCTTGCTCCCCTGGCTTGCTGCAACAATTGCCACAATCAGCCTGATTTGTAACGTGGCCTGTCCTCTGAATCCGGCACTTATTAACCTGAACAATGTCAATGAGCTGCTGCAGTAATTGAGCCGCAGCAAATTAAGGGTTGACGTAATTATTAAGGGCTGCTCAGTACACAGGAATATATTAATATAATGTTATTGATGCCAGCAGAGCGGGGGCTAGAGAGGAGAGAAGAATTCAGAGTGACTGCAGCCAGAGAATAAAGCTGGGCAGCCCCAAATGCCACAACAGGTGTCTTGGAATATCAGTTCCGATTTCCTTGGATCTCTCTTTCGTATTTATGGAGCACTGAGCAATCACAGCAATCTGAATTCCCGATTATTGCCCTGTTTCCCTCCCAGATAAGGAGCTTTGCCAGCCAAAGGAAGGAGGAGAAGTCAAATTTCATGGGGTTTTAGCCATTTCAAGACTTCTGTTTGGAATTTCAATCCAGTCCCAGCCTATTCCAAGGCTGTGAAGAGATAAAATGGGAAAACACCACATCCAGCCTATTTCTGCATAAAGGCACAGCCTGATGTGTTTTCTTTAAGTGACTCACTGGGGGAGCGTTGCTGTTGTTTTCATGAGCATTATGTGTGCCATTAACATCTTTACTTTAATTAAACCCCTGTCGAAATCCAAACCAAAAATTCCAAAGTGGCGAAAAACCCATTAAAGAAACGCCCCAACCTTAGAAAGGAGAGAAGAGCCGAAACATCACAAATGATGGGATGTGAATGAGAAATTCCATAATGGCTCCTTCCAAAAAAAAAAAAAAAAAATCCCAATTACCTGGAAGGATTTTGGAGCTGCATCTGTACCAATAAGACAATCTGCTCTGTCGGCTGTACATGAAATAATAGAAGCACCAAAAAAATCCCCCTCTTATCACTGCTTCAGTCTGCAAAGAATCACCTGAGTTGTTTCCAAAGCATTCAAGCTGAGCTAAAGGAAAAGAACAATAAAGTGGAGGAAAGGAATGTTCTGGGGGGAAATGTGGTGTGAAGAGTTTGTTGCTTCTGCTAAACACTAATCTGGATTTCCCCTTGTATTGCTCTGCTCCTGCAGATGAGTTACCTATTCCTCCAGGCCCGCTCTTTTAAAAGCTGTTTTATTTTTCTGCAGATAATTTCTCTGTCCAATCCCCCCTCCCAGTTTCAGAGTGGTGATAGTGGCTGCAGGAAAGCGAGAGGCAATTTCTCACCTGCCCGACGTGATTCTGCTATCTCCACTTAGAGCACAAAATCTCCCATTACCTCCTCCCTGCAGAGCATGCAAAAAAAAAAGCCCCACACCTCCCCTCGCTTCATTTCCCAGGCAGGGAGATGCGATATCAGCCAGAAGGGGAAATATCCATGCAAATATTCCTTCCCTGGGCAATCTGTGTTTTTAAAGTTCCCTTTTCCCCACAAAAACACAACGTTTAGGCTGCTGCTGGCCTTCCTGGAGGAGCCTCCCTGTGCTGCTGCTGAGGGTTGTTGTTGTCACTGCCAGACACTAAAGATCCTTTTTTAAATCCGTTTGCTCTGGGATGAGGATTATTCCTTTCCCTTTCCACAGGAATAAGGGAATTGTTCTTTCCTGCAGGGTTCCGTGGCACGAACTGAAACAGAGGAGATCCAAAGGGCGAGGGAGGGAGGGCAAAGCCAGGAATCTCGGCTGGATTTTGAGAATAGAAATATTTTCCAGCTGCTCAGGTGAAAACTACTTGTCTCTGCAGCCTTTGTGGGTCCTGAGCATCATCAGGGTCTCTGTGGGAACAGAGGGGAGCAGATCCTTCAGGGATTCCTGCTCCTCCTTCCCTGGAAACCATCCCAGCTCTCCTCTTCTCCCCCTTTTCCCTGCCCTAGTGCCCTTAACAGCACTGCTGCTGCTTTTAAAGTTCAAATTAAACCCCCCTCTCAGGTCTGATGGCAGAGAAACCCCGGCAGGAGGGCGCCAAACACGGCCTGGAGCTGCTCGGGTGGGAGGGGATTGGGATGAGCTCTCCATCAGAACTGTGATGGTTTCATCTGTCACAGGAGCCAGGTCCTGCTTCCTGACAAATTTTATTTGCAGGGCAAGTGGGTGAGCCGTGGGAGTGGAGAAAATAGGGCTGAAGAGAAAATTTGGGAAAGGCTTCTTTCCTTCTCTTTTGACCCTGGTGAGGTTCTTTGTCAGCTCTGCCAAACGCTGCCGTGAAAAGACTGTGATAAACTAATGGAGTTAAAATAGTTTGGGGGAAAAACAATGGGCATTTCCAAGGAGATTGATCAGCAGGAATATTTCCTCCTCTGCCCTGGAGGAGGAGGAACATTGTGGATGTTCAAGCACAGCTCAGACAGGACTGCTCACACTCCTGCTGCCACAGCTTCCCTTCCCTTGGGACAGAGCCCTGCTCCAGGATCCCAGGGAAACAATTAATGGGAGGAAATAAGGAAACCAAAAGCTGTCAAAGGAGATTTCTGTGCTGGGAGTAATCAGGGTGGCAGCTGCCTATGCTCCCTGTCAGGTGGGGTGGAGATTTATTGTCATGAAAAGGCTCCCGAGGCGAGGTTGGGATGCAGATTTTGGGGTGGCATTCGGAACTTTTCCCCAAGTTCTTCCTGTCTAATGGAGGAAAGGGCACCTGGAGGCATCAGGGGTTAACCCAGGGGGGTAGCACAGGGTGCTCTGGGGCTGATGACCAGGGAGATGCTGCCCTCAGAGCCCCCCAGAAGAGGGGCAGAGGCTGCAGCTGGAGCCAGCTCAGGCCAGCCTGGTGTCTCCAAACCCAGGCCTTTGGGAAGGGGCTTTGCAAGACCCAGCAGATGGGTTTGAACAGACCTAGAGAGAGGGAGAGGTGCTGAGAGTTTCTAATGAGGGGGAAAAGGAATTGTCTGCCGTGAGCTCCCTCCTGATCTCATCCCGAGGACTCGGCCAAAGCCACCGAGGCACCCTGGCTCAGAGAGGACAGCATTGTTCCCTGGCAAAGGGAGGGGTGACGAGCAGGTCAAGCATGAAAATGTGCTCGAAAATCCCCCCCAGGCCCC